>JAJSOF020000023.1:31910566-32405566 GCA_025594305.2 Periplaneta americana | reverse complement strand
TATGTTAGGAGAAAATCCACAAACGATTAGGGAAAACACGGGAATTTTACTTGAAATAGTAAAGAGAGAGGTTTGGAAGCAAATCCCGAAAATACAAAGTATATGATTATGTCTCGTGATGAGAATATTGTACGAAATGGTAATATAAAAATTGGAAATTTATCCTTTGAAGAGGTGGAAAAATTCAGATACCTGGGAGCAACAGTAACAAATACAAATGATACTCGGGAGGAAATTAAACACATAATAAATATGGGAAATGCCTGTTATTATTCGGTTGAGAAGCTTTTGTCATCCAGTCTGCTGTCAAAAAAATCTGAAAGTTAGAATATATAAAGCAGTTATATTACCGGTTGTTCTTTATGGTTGTGAAACTTGGACTCTTAATTTGAGAGAGGAACATAGGTTAAGGATATTTGAGAATTAGGTGCTTAGGAAAATATTTGGGGCTAAGAGGGATGAAGTTACAGAAGAATGGAGAAAGTTACACAACATAGAACTGAACTCATTGTATTCTTCACCTGAAATAATTAGGAACATTAAATCCATTCGTTTGAGATGAGCACGAGTGGGTGAATCCAGAAATGCATATAGAGTGTTAGTTGGGAGGCCGGAGGGAAA
Source organism: Periplaneta americana (assembly GCA_025594305.2). Lineage (NCBI taxonomy): Eukaryota > Metazoa > Arthropoda > Insecta > Blattodea > Blattidae > Periplaneta > Periplaneta americana. The sequence continues at coordinate 32,404,945 of JAJSOF020000023.1, read as the reverse complement.
AACACCTTTGGGGAGGCTGAGACGTCGATGGAAGGGCAATATGAAAATAGATTTGAAGGAGGTGGATATTATGGTAGGGACTGGATTAATCTTGCTCGGGATAGGAACCGTTGGCGGACTGAAGTGAGGGTGGCAATGAACCTTCGGGTTTCTTAAAAGCCATTTGTAAGTAAGTATTGAATAAGGTTTTTCTTGGCAACATTAGAACTAAATTGTTTCGGAATGCACAGATAGCAAATATCGCTCACAATAATTATGTTAAATTAATATCTTTGCTTTTGAATGCACAAAATGCGTAATGTGAATATTTGTGTCATATCCGTGACATTGTTTATTTAGGTTTATTATTGACTTTCAAAGTGCAGTGAGTCGGTTTACCATGCTGTTCCACATCAAAAACTAAATGTGATTCTAGGTACATGCTTTTATGTTCTATCATATCCACTTACAATTTGATTTCGATGTTCAGTCTGTCTGCGGATCTTCGCTTTTTTCGATTTCCTTTACAATTGGTGAACTGACGTTCACTTTCTTGCAGTAAATTTCATCAACCACCTTATATTGTCGTGTAAGCTTCAAACTTCTTCTCAGTTAATCGAATTCTGCAGTTATATTATTTGTTTTACGCCTGTCAGCGACCAAGTTTCACTTCTGTATTATTTTGCAGAATGATTATATTCTCATTCTTGTTTAGCTGTAGGCTTGTTCCATATTATTCCATGTACATAACATGGATTCTGTTCTCAAATGTCAATAAAGCTCTACCTACACTTCGGGGAAACTTTCCTGTAACTTGCACCTTATTATATTCTTACACTCTGGATTTTGAGAGAGAATATTATCATATAATCGATTATGATGCAGTAAACTTCGCTATTCCGTTATTTTGTCACAAGCCACACTTACCGGTTTCCGCGTGACTGCCTCTCTCAGAAACAACTGAAGTGTGAAAAGGCATCAGATGGGAACCCTCGGCGTTTCAATTATCACTAAGTTCTATAAGTTTAAACCCAAAGGCTTCGGAATTTTATATCTCCTTATTTTGTATAATTAAAACATTTCATTTTCTATTACTGTTGATTTTAGAAAGATCTCTAAGTTATAAAGAATGTATCGTAGTATTTTGGTTGAATGGCCTTCTTCAGACTTATAGGACAATTATACAGGGTGTTAAAAAAGTATCCAATATTTTAGGATGTGATAGTATGTATGTATTTATTCACACTGCAATGGGTATATACCCGGTGGCAGTGGTAACTAATTACACTCAATAAAGACAATAATAAACACAATTAATAAAAATACAATTAATAATAATAATAATAATAATAATAATAATAATAATAATAATAATAATAATAATAATAATAGGGAACATCCTAAATTAAATGAAGCACGATCAGTTAAAATAACATTTAAAGTAAATCTAATTTGTACCTTAAACCTATGTTCGAACTAAAAGCCACGAGTATGATAGGTTCATATCTGCACAAGTACCTTTCAACATTACACTCATTTCGCTGTCAACTCATTCACTGCACTGGAACTACGACACATTTCACTGATTCTATCCTGATTTCACTAACACTTCAAGAACATTTCACTGTTCAAATACTTTGCACTGCCACTATAAACTATAAAGTTTCACTGACAGAAACGCAGTTCAATTACACAACACACTTCACTGATACAACACACTTCTTCACTGATACAACGCTTCAATAACAAATATCAATTACACCCTTTAAATAGTGTGTATAATATACTACCGTCTATTAGTAAAGTCCTTAAGCCTATTTTTAAATATATTTTTGGTTGTTGGTAAAGCCTTTAGTAAGTCTGCAGGTAAAGCATTCCAGTCCCTGATAGTACGATTGAGAAAAGAAAACTTTCCAGTGTCCGTCCTCTGTCTTCTTTCCCTCAATTTATATGAGTGGTCGTTCCTTGAAGAGTAATTTGGCGGCTGCAACCTATTTTTTATTTCTCTTCAGGCAGGCTCACCTCTGTGTGTTTTGAACAGTGCGCATAATCGAATTCGCGTTCTCCTGTCCGTGAGTATGTCCCAGTTTAATGGTGAATTTTTCCGACAACACTTGAGAGCCCGTTTTTTAATCTTTTCCAGTATCTTAATATGTTCTAGTCTGTAAGGATCCCAACATGCAGCACCATATTCCATTACTGGACGTACTAGTGATTTATATGCAATCTCTTTGGATTTATCAGAGCCTTTTCTTAGTACCCTCATCACAAAGTGTAACGCTCTCCATGCTTTTCCCGCTGTGTCTGTAACGTGTTCCCGCCAGCCGAGATCGCTGCTAAATGTTATTCCGAGGTATTTACATTTGTTAACTTCCGGAATGGTTTCACCCCCTAACGTATACGATGCGATAATTTTATTTCTTTTCCTTGTAAAGCTGATGGCTTTGCTGTTGAGAGAATTTATTTTCATTTTGTTGGCTATTGCCCAATCGTTTATTCTATTGAGGTCATTCTGAAGAAGAGTAGTATCTTCATAATTTTTTATTTCCCTGTATACCATACAATCATCCGCGAATAAGCGAACCCTAGACAAGATATTAACTGGCAGATCATTTACAAAAGCCAGGAATAGGAGAGGCCCCAAGATACTTCCCTGTGGGACTCCGGAAGTAATTTCAATTGGGTTCAATAAGTCCTCCCCGACCCGTACTCTCTGAGTGCGACAAGTTAAAACTTGATCACCTACGTAAAATATCTATGGTATAAGGCACTAGAGTAATTACAATTTTGTACTCATAAATCAAAAGTAAATAAAGCAAATTAATCAGCGAACCTTAGTGTAGTCAGCCGGCGAGGGTTGGGAATCCGAATAGCTGGATGGTAAGAGTAATAAATCTTCTAATACGTAGCGCTTGGTCGTAGTATCCCATACATACATACATAATTACATACATACATAATTACATACGTACATACATACATACATACATACATACATACATACATACATACATACATACATACATACATACACTATACGTACTGTACATACTATACAGAGTGAGCCGTAAGAAATTTAATTAATTTGAGGGTGTTATTCTTTGAGACATTTCAAACAAAATATTTGAATACAATTTCGCTCGTTTTTGCTTCCTTTTTGAGATAAAAAATGTTTATACACAACATTTCATACCGTGTTTGGGAAAGCCATTGATTTAATTTGCACCTCAACCCCAAGTTATCTGTCGTCTCTTCTTGTGTACTTATGTTCCAACCATAACCTAAATACTCGATCTCAGATCGCCGTCACATTGAGTAGGCCTGTACCTCATCGTGACACTTCCCGATACTCTTCATCATTCAATTTTCTCGTTATTGGAACTCCCTATGTCATATCTTAAGGGGCTGTCAGACATTGATTACTTTCAAAAGCCCGTTGTCAAATGACTGCTTAGGCTGGTATCTTTCTTAAAGTGTAATTTTTCTAATATCTGATTTTTATTTTTCATATATAAATTTTCTGTATTATTTTAACAATTGCTTCGATTCACATTGCTGCAATACTTTTTGACATTTAGAATTACATGTAGGCCCTAACTAAACTTGTCTTAATTTTGGAATTATTATTATTATTATTATTATTATTATTATTATTATTATTATTATTATTATTATTAATGATATAGGCTATCAAGAAATTTTATTAGCCCATATTTGTTGGAATATTTTAAGGCTTTTGAAGGCATACTTCCATGCATATTTTGTATACTTTTAGGGCATGAATTACGGTACTTCATAGCTTTAATAGTACATTATGCAACGATTCTATAATAGTAGTAATTAAGACGCGAGTATGTTTATGAAACGAGCGTCTTAATTACCATTATAGTCAAGTTTCATACGACTTTTTATGCTCGACCACATTTCTAACTTGAAATTATTCATAAGTATTCATGTTATTCTTATCTGACTGGGGAGCGGAACTGACCTTGTGCAATATCTCGTAAATTGTGAAATGTGCGCAGACGGTAAGGTATTGATTTTTTCCGAGGAACGAATGTCATTGACCTTTATATAATCTAGAGAGTAAAGTGAAGATTAATCTTGATATAACCTTGAAATTGATTTAGACATTGAAAAACGAGATGACAAATTGAATTTATTTGAATATTATTTACAATTAACACTAATTATTATAGTAACAGAACATAACCTTCTGCGACAGTATTGGATTTCCAGCCTCCGTGACGTTTCGCTAGTTGTCTTTCGATTGCATATCCGAGAATAATCGATACTTGCGCTTTCACATTGCTACAATGGTGTTTTCTGATTGGTGGAACACCTAAACTTTAATGAATAGGTGTAGTTTAATGAGGTCCATTAAAGGGCTGCTACAAGGTGTATAATTACTACATTTCGGCATGGTCGAGCATAAAATTAATTTATGGATTTAATATTGTAATTAACTGTTCTTGGAATATCTACTTCCTATTTCGTAATCGTCATGGAAATGAGAACAATGATCCAAAAAGCTCCATCGTCGAAGAATGGTGGTTATGATTAATTGTAATACTACCTAAGTGGCATCAATCGACCCGGCTGTATAACCGAAACACTCCTCCACCTATACAAAGCATTGGTTAGATCCCTATGCATACATCCCTCCATTTTCCTCACACAAGCCCCTCCAACGACCCAATCGAAATTTGAAGCCCGTGAAAGAAGAATTCTCCGTCAAATCTTCCATCTGCACAGACGCACCAGAAACAACACAGTTTACACTACGACAAAAACAAAGCCACTCTTCACACACCTAAACAACATAAACAGGAAATACACACATTCGGCAGTAAATCGCGTATATACACAACACATCTTCGCAAATCCACCGAACACAAAGAACAGAACAACACTGGAGAAACTCCTCTACAACTACCACCAGCCCCAACCACCAAACTAAAACACACAAGAAAAAACCGCAAACACTGTTGGAAATTTGAATACTGTCTGAGAGGACACACGACAGCAACAGAGAGGCAGATCAATAAAATAACACTACACCATGAAAGTCTCCATAACCATTCAGACGCTTCTGCCATCGGAAGGGGAAACTTAAAAATCTAAAAAAAAAAAAAAAAATGAATGTATGTGTGCATGTATGTATGTGTATACAGTGTTCTGCCCAAGAGCAGGTCTTTAACCGCAAACCCAGCATTTTCCATTCTTCCCAATTTCTTGCTTTCATATTAATCTCCCTATATCATACCTTAATGTTGTCTATCAACTGATATCTTTTACCCCGAACTCTTGTGCAGTTCACCATTCCTTAAGAATCGCAAATTAACAAATTTGACATACACCAAAGTAATTAAAAAAATAAAATAAAAATAAAATAAAATAAACAAATAAAACAAGTCACCGCACTCACACACCTACTGGCACTTATGTCAGAAATAGTGTCATATATGTAAATATATATTTATTATTATTTATGTACAATGGCTGGAGAGGGCATCCTGCGAGTATAAGACCCTAAAACGGCCTCTGGCTCAAAGCCAGTAAAGTCAATAAACGTCACATCACATCACATCACGTACATACACCCAAATAGCTTGTTGGATTCAGAATTGAACTTGCAATGGTTTTCAGAGCAGAATTTAGAGGTAATTCATCTGTTGTATTGCTCTCCTCACTGGGGTTATCTGTTGATGAGTATAGACTGAAGTGTAACTCGATAAAATATGCCGAGGTTACGCAGAGGGTGGGAGGTGTTGCACGTTACAAATCACTGGCGACAGGTGTCACTAAAGAGCTCGTTTTAATTACAGTATTTTGACACTACACTTCCTCGGGGAGTCAGAGCAGGAAATAGAAGGAAACTTGCACTGGAAAATTTGTTAGACCGGACTTCCGGTTAATAAAACTGAAACTCCGTAATCAGTTTAAGTACCTCTCTGAAATGACACGCCATTTTCTGAAATTAAATTTTAATGCGAAGTCCCGTGCTTTAATATTCAGTAATATGATTACTCTCCGTGCTGTAATCTGCTACCCGGGTGGGCAGGGCTGGTCGCCGGCCTTGCATGCAACCCGCCAAGTTTCCATACTTGTGCATGGACGGAGAATGGGACTGAGGTTAGGGGAGAACGTGAAGGGAACGGAGAGAGTGGAAGGGAGAAAAGAAATGAGGAAAATAGATTTTGGAAGAAGACTAAGATCAGCAAATAAATAGATAAAGGACTGTATACTACTACTTCGATATAGGTGAAAGCCGATGTTTATCTACTTAGATATAACACTCGGAACGAGTCCCCTGCAATCGGCAAGCATCATGTTTAGGTAGAGCATGAAAGTCAAGGAATATTATGAACAGTAAAATATCCGCAAATCAAACTTTCAGGTATAACTCCCTGTAAAGTTGATTTGAATATTGGAGATTTATACTTCGAAGAGGTGGAAAAATTCAAATATCTTGGAGCAACAGTAACAAATATAAATGACACTCGGGAGGAAATTAAACGGAGAATAAATATGGGAAATGCGTGTTATTATTCGGTTGAGAAGCTTTTGTCATCTAGACTGCTGCCAAAAAATCTGAAAGTTAGAATTTATAAAACAGTTATATTACCGGTTGTTCTGTGTGGCTGTGAAACTTGGACTCTCACTTCGAGAGAGGAACGGAGATTGAGGGTTTTTGAGAATAAGGTTCTTAGGAAAATGTTTGGGGCTAAAAGGGATGAATTTACAGGAGAATGGAGAAAGTTACACAACGCAGAGCTGCACGAATTGTAAGAGTATCCTTCACCTGACATAATTAGGAACTTAAAATCCAGACGTTTGAGATGGGCAGGGCATGTAGCACGTATGGGCGAATCCAGAAATGCATATAGAGTGTTAGTTGGGAGGCCAGAGGGGAAAAGACCTTTGGGGAGGCCGAGACGTAGATGGGAGGATAATATTAAAATGGATTTGAGAGAGGTGGGATATGATGATAGAGATTGGATTAATCTTGCTCAGGATAGGGACCAATGGCGGGCTTATGTGAGGGCGGCAATGAACCTCCGGGTTCCTTAAAAGCCAGTAAGTAAGTAAAGTTGATTTGAATAAATTCGAGGGAAAAATTGTTCTGGGGTAGATTATCGAACCTGGGATCTTTGGTTAAACGCACCAACGCTCTACCAACTGAGCTACCCGGGAACTCTACCAGACACCGATCCAATGTTGGTTTCTTGACGATTGTCAGCCCACTTTGAGGTTTGTGGATATAGAGGAAAAAATTGGATCGGTGTCTGGTAGAGTTCCCGGCTAGCTCAGTTGGTAGACTTTGGTACGTTTAACCAAAAGATCCCAGGTTCGATACCGCGCCCCGAAACAATTTTTCCCTCGAATTTATTCAGTAAAATATCGATCATACGGGAATGGGTCAGGGTTTAAGCTAGAAAATAAATAATTTTCGCAAAAATGCACGAATGAAAAATTACATTTGTGCAAATTGCAAAATGCTTGTGCAATATTATAAATAATTGTGCAGAAAGATAAGTGTGCACAAATAAAAAGTTATATAAATTGTTTCTTGGAGTTTTATTACTTTCGGTACATCTCATCACACTCTAGATATACTTAAGTAAATCATTAGACGTAGGTATTTTAGAATCAATTACTGCTGAATTTACATAACATTGAAATGCGTTATTTTATGGGCACCCTAAACATTGAAATTCTTTACTAGTAGACACTTCAAGATTTATTGTTAGCAGAGTGCTGACTCTTTTTGCTCAAAGGCGGTTCAAAATCCAGTTTTTACAAGATTCATGCAACTAAATCCTAGCCTCACAATTTACAGTAGGCCTATACGATGGAATTATATAAATCATTTAGAAGAAATTGTTCACTTAACTTTCATGAATTCCACCAACTCTTTGAAATCAATTCCTGAACATCTATTGCTCAATAATTTTTACAACCTTGCCCATGCCATTAGCATTTCATTTCAATTCAGATTAGTTTCCATATATCTCTGATTTCATTTTCTCCATTACCATCTTCGTGGTTGTCGTATTTTTGCACATTTGCATTCAGAGTTTGTTGCATTTTTAGAAGTCGAGTAGCAAAATGTGAAAAATGAAAAATGTGACCGTGGTTTAAACCCTGGAATGGGTATTCAAGAATCGTTAATTCATTATAAAAAGTGAATCTGATACAACGTTAATACAAACAAATTTTATTTCTTAGAATATAACTATCTATAAAATAAATAAATAGATGGATAAATATATCTGCAATGTTTGGGAAAAGTGGAATAAGTCAATTTCCTTACTTACTTACTTACTTACTTACTTACTTACTTACTTACAAATGGCTTTTAAGGAACCCGAAGGTTCATTGCCGCCCTCACATAAGCCCGCCATCGGTCCCTATCCTGTGCAAGATTAATCCAGTCTCTATCACCACACCCCACCTCCCTCAAATCCATTTTAATATTATCCTCCCATCTACGTCTCGGCCTCCCCAAAGGTCTTTTCCCTCCGGTCTCCCAACTAACACTCTATATGCATTTCTGGATTCGCCCATACGTGCTACATGCCCTGCCCATCTCAAACGTCTGGATTTTAAGTTCCTAATTATGTCAGGTGAAGAATACAATGCGTGCAGTTCTGTGTTGTGTAACTTTCTCCATTCTCCTGTAACTTCATCCCGCTTAGCCCCAAATATTTTTCTACGAACCTTATTCTCAAACACCTTTAACCTATGTTCCTCTCTCATATCTTTGCTGTGGTCGTGCCAGAGAATCAGTCCTATTCCGAGGCTTATTGTAGGGATTCGTAACAAGCTGTTTTTTTTACGATGATGGGTTGTTAGCCCTTCGCCCAACCCCCAAGCTGGAGGACCACCCCTTATCGGCTGTCCACGACTGCTTATTCAGTATATTCGCAGCTACCCTCCATATCTGGAGGCCGTCTCCTCTATCCGCAACCTGAGGACGCGCCATGCCGTGGTGATAAGGACCCACCATACATGGATAAGTCAATTTCCACAAAAAAAAAAATATATTAGTTTATTGACAATTTACGGAACATCTGCTCGCTTGGGAAAAGAGACGTAAGTATTTCTCCCATTAGAATAATTCATACAAAAGAAAATCAAATCGACATAAACTAGTGTGGAGACAGTTTTTTTCTTCTCCTGTAAAATTAACATTTTTGACTTGTGCCACTTTTCTCGAGCACTATAAAGTTATTTATTTACTTATTTATTTATTTATTTATTTATTTATTTATTTATTTATTTATTTATTTATTTACTTGTTTATTTATTTACCTATTTATTTATTTACTTACGTACTTACTTACTTTCTTATTTATTTATTTATTTATTTATTTATTTATTTATTTATTTATTTATTTATTTATTTATTTATTTATTTATTTATTTATTTACTTACTTACTTACTTTCTTATTTATTTATTTATTTATTTATTTATTTATTTATTTATTTATTTATTTATTTATTTATTTATTTATTTATTTATTTATTTATTTATTTATTTATTTATTTATTTATTTTTTTTTTTTTTTTTATTTATTTATTTATTTATTTATTCATTCATTCATTCATTCATTCATTCATTCATTCATTTATGTATTTATTTATATTACCTTGAACTCCCCGATATTATCCTTAACGTTTGCGCCGTTTTCAAGGCGTTGAATAATATTTGCTTTGTCGGAAATACTCAGACGTGAACGTGTTTGTGATATCATGCTTTACTTGTATGCGGAGGCTTGGATTCTCCTCACAACAGACCACGTTGTACTGTTTTGCTGCTTTCTTTAGACTCAAACGCATTCTACTAAATAGGCGGAGCAGTGTATCTATACAGCGTGTTAAGATATTGTCTTTGCATATGAAGAACAGGACGTTCAAACAGTCGATGATGAACAGACTGAATACCTCCACACAAGGATATCGATTCTTCTGCAGTTTTGATTTTGAATCGTTCAAAATAATTTCCAAACCTGCCATGACTAGATATACCAACAAAACTTGGAGACTATACTTTGTATTTCATTCGATCGTACATTTGAGGAAAAAATAAGTTTTCATAACCGAACCTTCATCATTTGTATTTTTTATTTTATTTTATTGGGTTATTTTATGACGCTGTATCAACATCTAGGTTATTTAGCGTCTGAATGAAATGAAAGTGATAATGCCGGTGAAATGAGTCCGGGGTCCAGCACCGAAAGTTACCCAGCATTTGCTCGTATTGGGTTGAGGGAAAACCAAGGAAAAAACCTCAACCAGGTAACTTGTCCCGACCGGGATTCGAACCCGGGCCACCTGGTTTCGCAGCCAGACGCGCTGATCGTTACTCCATAGGTGTGGACTTCATCACTTGTAGTCCAGTGTAAATTTCACTTAGAAGTAACAGGTTATTTAATTTTAATTTAAGGTATTGTGTACGAATCAGGTAGATCTGTAGAAGCAGCTTCTTTCACCAGTTCATCTGCTCTGTCATTACCTACAATGCTTGTGCGTCATAATTAGCTCTTCCAGAGTAAACCGTAAGTAATGTTATTGATTTTAGGGAGTTATTCTTTGAGATATTTCAAACGAAGAAGATTAATATAACTTTTTCTCGCTTTTGCTTCTTTTTCGAGATGAAAATAGTTTTACATAAAAAATTTCATAGCGTGTTTTGCGAAAGCCATTGATTTAACTCCCAATAAATTTAGTCAATTTAAGAGAGTAGTATATTATGATAATAAATGATTGAAAGAATTTTAGTTTTGTCCTTTAAATGTGCAGAAATTTGATACGAACAAATGCAAATGTAACTTTTCGTTTTGCAAATGAATTTTACTATGTTATACAATTAAATTTCTGAAATTTAAAAAATAAAACTAAAATTCTTTCAGTCATTTATTATCATAATACACTGCTCTCTTAAATTGACTGAGTATATTGGCGTCGTGGTCTAAGGTATCTTGCCTAGGACTCGCGTTACGAAATGCGCGCTGGTTCGAGTCCTCATGGGGGAAAAATTTTTCTCATGAAATTTCGGCCAGTGTATGGGACCGGTGCCCACTCAGCATCGTGATGTACTTGGGGAGCTACGATAGGTAGCGAAATCCGGTTGCGAATGCCAGCTATAACGGCTGGAGGGGATCATCGTGCTTACCAAACGATACCTCCATTCTGGTTTGATGATCGTCCACCTCTGTTCCAGCATGTGGGCGTGAGGCCAGCAGCCGGCTGGTCGGTCTAGGCCCTTCACGGGCTGTAGCGCCACGGATTATATATGGGAATTAAATCAATGACTTTCCCAATACATGCTGTGAAATATTTCATGTAAAACAGTTTGTAAATATAAATGGAAGCAAAAACGAGCAAACTTGTGTATTGTATAAAAATTAAGATATTAGAAATTATTTGCAAATAATTTCAATAAGCAAAGTTCAAAACTATCGCACTAACTGGAAACAAAATGTAGACAAAATGAAACAAACGAAGGTTACAGAGAAAAAAATCAGAGTCACAATAAATTGTCGTAAGGGTGATGACATCATCTACAATTAGGTTAGATTTTCTGTGGGAGCGGGACCAATGTCAGCTGTACCTTATTTCGACCGTTACTCCGTGCTACAGGAAAGCATTTTCCATAACTCGACAAACGCATTCTCGCTGTAGTGTGTAACGGGACTAAAGCTGCATCTTCACAGTTCAATTTTCCATGCGCGTATGCATAAAATCAGGGAATAATGTTGAAATAATCAAGTTTAAAACTTAGGTTCAATTAAGATGCATGAAGATTTTGTGCCTACATGGTGCGACGTTTTGAACGTCATCTTCACTGCGTAAATATATTAAAATATTAAATATCAATCTTGCATTCATTGTTTGAATGCGTAAAGTTGAAAGAAAAGTTTAACCTGTAGATGTATCTCAGTTGATTCATTCTCATCGATTTACGGGGAAACAGTTGGCGATACTGACTAAACAAAAGAACGACCATGCAATAAATTGATAGTGATAAATCTAGTTCCAAAAATTATCACGATGTATGGCTGTTATTGGTGGGAATTCAAAATTGCATTACACTTCGTTGGTCGAAAATGGAATGACGTCATATAAATGAGATAGCCACATCAATTTTCAATAGGAAAGTAACTCATAATTTGATATCTGATTTCAGTAATGATATTACAGTAACGTGTTATGCCATTATGAAAACATATCCTTTACAGTTACAGAAGTCGATGTGAAATTCGATATTGAAATTCGTTATTTTCATAATGAACTAGGTGTGTGTGTGTGTGTGTGTGCATTTTTTGCATCGTGCAGTCTCATTAGTATTCCCACGTAATGACGCATTCTCTTGCAGTCTCGTTTTTTTCTGTGACGGCCCGCATGTACGTGACGCCCTGCAATCAGCATAACAGAGATCAATGAGGCAAAGGCTATACCTATAGCAGTGGGTACAGTCGTTTTATTTTATAGGGGCCAAAGCGATGCAAAGCAAGTGTAATCCTTTGATATAACTTTAAGCTGGTGGTTCTTTTATCTTCTTGTCTAGCTGTTTAGACAATTGTAATTTAATTTATTCTTAGCGTCTATAATAACTAAGGGCCGTATTCATAACGAGACTTTGGATGAAGATTTCCCAAAGTCGACTTTCGTAGTAAAGTTTAACTTTGTTAAAAGTCCTATTCATAGACAATACTTCTGAGACTTTGACTTCGGTAAGTCGAGATTTGACGATCTTGTTCTAATGTTGGCAATCAAAATCACTGCCTTCTGAACGAATTAAATTAATAGATAGTTGAAATATAGTAGGCATTGCCACAATCAAAGCCATCTTTTGAGTCACAAATCAATGAAACAATTGAACATCGGTACATATTAAGCAATTGTTAACCGTTCTTGCAGCTTTGTATAAGAATAATAATGACTAGTGGCTTGTGCAGCAGGTGCTGCTGCAAACTAAGTTCGTTAGACGTTCAAATAAAAATTTTTCAGATTTATTTTCAATGAAGAATACTTGTCTTTTTTTATAGTTATTTGCTTCCATAATAATGAAACATACTCCCTCTGAATGGGTTCTTTTAGGCCAAATACTTTTTCTTGAACCTATCCCCATTCAGTTTTTGAGTTTCAACGCGAAAACGCAAGTATCAATGTCAGGACGATAGCAATAGCTATATCAGGTCATTATGGATTGTAGGCAAAAGTTAAAAAAATGTCAGGTTTGCTATGCTTTCGAACAATAGCATTTTCGTATAGCTGCTGCATTTATAACTTGAAATGTAGAGCGTAAAATCATTTTATCCTACTAAGACATCATGCTGAAATGACCTGAAGAGTACACAGTTTTCTAGGCCTCTTATTTTATCAGTAAGTAATACTTTTGATCTTTCCTTAGGAACTGTAATTTATGCGCTCTCTCGAGTCAATACTAAAGACAATGATACATATCAATATCTACACTACACCGCCATTAAGTATATGAAACGACCCAACCCCACTGGGTTAATAATTATAAAAAATGTTTGATTTTTAATAACAATATTATTATCTTACTTAAGTTTTATAGTTATATATAGCCGCCACTCAGTAAATTATAGAAATGAAGATCTAAATTAAGATATTCTCTACATTTACTTACATAACCTCAAAACGTTTCACTTCCATGTCATCAATATAGCAATAATATTATGTATAATTAATGAAAAATAGACGCATCATGACAATAACTATAATAATATTTAATTTCTAATGGTAATAATGTCATCAAACCACCTCAAGTTTCGTAGATTTGAATATCCAATACACAGCTGTACTCACAAAATTATACACTGCAGAATCAGTTTTTAATAACAAATTGAATTGAGCTCTAAATATGTCGATAATCCTGCAGGTCATGGCCTTCGTGTAATAGCCTATTGTTTATTGTAGTGTGTGTTTTGTTCTGAAATTCAATCAAGTCGGCCGTGATTCAATAGAATTAGTTCTCAAAACTGACAACAGATGGATTTTGGAAAATAGGAAAATTCTGTAGGAAAATTGACATTTCACTGAAAACTACTATTTTTCCGAAAAACTTTGGGTTCCAAGCTTCAAAATGAGGGGTCATTTTTTAAAATCCGTTCAGCCGTTTTCCCGTAATTTCCATTACCAGTTCAAATGATATATATATATATATATATATATATATATATATATATATATATATATATATATATATTGTAAATTTTATTTCAACTCAACAATAGGATTTCATTCTTCCAACAATAATTCCTTTCTACAATTCACCTTAAACGCTCTCGTCAACAATAGGATTTTCACTCAACACAGTATTCGTTATAGCACTCCACTAACGGCAATGTCAATTTATTTGGATTATTACGCACAACAATGAACTGTTAATCTTAACTAATATTTACAAAGCACTATTTACAAATCAGAACTATCAGTTCTCAGTTCACAGTTCTTCTAGCTCAGTCACTCGAGTTCACAGTTTCTCGAACCACAGACCTTCAGAGACAGTTCACTGTACTCGAACTCAGGTCCCTCCAACTGCGGTCCACTGCACTCGAACTCAGGTCCCTCCAACTGCGGTCCACTACGCTCGAACTCAGGCCTTCGGATGCTGACACAGTTGCGGACGCACACTCGAGCCGAACTCCGGTACACAAGACTGGCTTGCTTGCTCTGGCTTACTCACTGACTGGCTGACTAATCAACTGAAACTGCTCGAGTTCGCTGGCGTTTCTTCTTTTATAACAACAGCGACGTAGCCTCGAAAGTTCGACGCGTCTCCAGAGATAGCACTCCAGAACAATCCAGAGCCCTCTCCTCTCTACCAGCACCTGATGCGCGCGCAATTTCCCTCGCCGCGTAGGCCCTTTCCCCTCTCTTCTCTCCGCCGCGCGCCGTCCCTCAGTGCTCCGTGGAGCCTGTGTCGGGTCACGCGCGATCTGCTCTCTTGCGGGACGCTGGTCGTGAGTTCGAATCTTACGTCGCTGTCACAATATATATATATAGATTCGAGGGCATATTGTGAAACTAGCGTAAGTACAAAAATTGACATTTCCATGTCTTTACACCAATCGATAATAATTTGTTCTTCTACCTGGCCACAAAAAATCGTAACTCAGTTCGCACAGTCTTGTATATAACACAATTCGTAACTACAAAACGTGATGGTATGTTTTATCTGAAATAGTATTGTCTGTTAAGAATTTTGTTATGAATAAAACATCTATTGTAGTTACGATAGTTACACAGAAAGCCTTGAAATTATTTCATTGTAAAATAATTTTGTAGTGATGATATGGAAGATAAGATTCCACCAATGACAGACTATGAAAGAGACATATTATCCTGCTGACAGTTGACAGAGTTATTCCCTGCATGTCTGCAGAAACTACTTAAAATTTATCTGAAATCAATATGCAGAAAACATTATTATGACGACCGCAAGGATTAGAAATTAACTGCATTTCCAACTGTATAACCTATCATCTATAAAATTAAATAGTAAGAATCAATATTAAGCTATTAATCCTTACCTATAGCGTAAAATCGCGATGCAGTAAGTTGTATTATTTATTGGTGAAACAGATAATCCTCATTGATTATTCATCAATGAAAGTTGAAACATGACGAGGGTATTTAATAATAATAATAATAATAATAATAATAATAATAATAATAATAATAATAATAATAATAATAATAATAATAATAAAGCCGTAAATCCCCAGTGGGCAAGGCCTCCTGCTTGGGCAGGGGTGGCTCAAGTCTTGACCATCAGAAGAGCCAACCTGATGGTCTATTTACATTTCTAGTTCTTTGTCCACAATTTCGCTAGCACTAGTTGTTGCCCCCACTCAAAGTTGGTTGACTGCGTCCTTCCACCGTGTTCTTTGGCGTCCTTTTCTGGTCCACAGTCCTCCTAGCTGCAACTGGAACTCGTCCCCCCATCTGGTCCTCGGTCGTCCACGGTTTCTCCAGCCAGTTCTTGGATCCCACAGTGTCGCCGTGTGTGCCCATCTGGTAGGTTGCATTCGTATCACGTGTCCTCCCCAGCGCCATTTCATCCTTTTAGCGAGTGTGACCACGTCCTCTACGCCGCTTCGTCGCCGTACTTCTTCGTTTCTGATTCTGTCTTTCAGGCTTATTCCGAGAATTTTCCTTTCATTCTTCTTTGGCATCTTCCTAATTTTAATGCCTGTTTCTTGG
Organism: Periplaneta americana; assembly: GCA_025594305.2. NCBI lineage: Eukaryota > Metazoa > Arthropoda > Insecta > Blattodea > Blattidae > Periplaneta > Periplaneta americana. The sequence continues at coordinate 32,388,720 of JAJSOF020000023.1, read as the reverse complement.
TGAGTGACCAGGATTGCGCCCCATATAGAAGTACAGGTGCAATGCAGCTGTTGAAGATCTGCCTCTTGTTCTGCAATTTCTGGCTCTTGTCCATTAGGATGAAGGACAGACTCCAAAACTTTCTCCATGCCGATGCTATTCGTCTATCAATTTCTTTGTCCATGCGGATATTTAATACTGTCTATCAAATCTGTACCTTGATTTGATTTTATAATCTGTAATAATACGCTAAGGAACATGGGCAGCCTTAATAATCTCCTAGATGTCTTCAATATTCTCGGCAAATTCAACAATTTCCCAAATATCAGTCATTTTCCTTTCGTCCACGAACGAAAGTCAAAGTCAAAGTCTAGATTTTCGGCGACTTCGAAGTAAAGTCATGATTGAAGGTTACTTTCCTCAAAGTGTCGACTGTGAATAGGAAAATGGTGACTTTGTACTTTCCAAAGTGAACTTTGGTCCAAAGTCTCGTCTATGACTACGACCCTAAGCAGTAGAGATGTAGTTCCTAAAAACTGAATGTTAAATATCGTAAAAAGATGTTGACTTCGCATTTTTATGCTGTAAATATTATTTTTAAAATGCATTAGAACATGTAAAAAAAAATTATGGTTTATTTAACGACGCTCACAATTGCAGAGGTTCTATCAGCGTCGCCGGTGTGCCGGAATTTTTTCCCGCAGGAGTTCTTTTACATGCCAATAAATCTACTGACATGAGCCTGTTGCATTTAAGCACACTTAAATGCCATCGATCTGGGCCGAGATCGAACCCGCAACCTCGAGCACAGAAAGCCAGCTTCGCTACCCAGTAGAACATGTATATTTTTTTTTTTGTGTTGAGATGTTTTTATAGGAAGCATATTTACAGCATCTCAATATTTGCAACACATTATTGAGAACCGAGGCTTATTTGAAGGTTTCCGTAACAAGCTGTTTTTTACGGTGATGGGTTGTTAGCCCCAAGCCTCTACAGTCTCGGCTGCGCGAAACGAGGAAACCGGGGCAAATTGAACGCTGCGCTTGCCGCCATATTGTTGGAGAGCAGACAAATAATAACAGTGCGTAAATCACGCAATTTAACGCTGTGATGATCTAAAATTGACATATTATGGCCATTTTCGACGTTTAACGTAAAATTAGGACGAAATAAACATATTCAAAGTTTCATTGATATGTGTTAGAACATTAAAGAAAAGAAAATACGTATGCAGCAATTTATAGAAAACATACTGATATATCCATAAATAGGCCTACACAATACACATTATAGATTGTATAATTTTACGATAATCAGCAAATTGTTAGGTTTCAGACAATCTAAAATTATATTAACATATTAACTCTTAGATCACAAGACATAAATATAAGTTATGCACCTTGATTACAGAAGTTCTTGTTATAATCAAATTCCTAAATGAAATAAATATGCGATAATCAGTATAGACTTGTTAAGTTTTAGAGAATCAAAAATAAATTATATTACCGGTACTTTTAGACCACAGGACATAGGTAATCTGGCAAAATATAATATGCGAAGGTAGCCAAATTACATTGAATTCATTTTTAAATTAATAAAGGGAATCCTATCAATTATAAAAAGTATCGGTACCTAATACATTGCAAACAATAGGTAACGTGAAGACCTAAAAACTAAACAATCACTTTATGCAAGATAAAAAAAACCACATACTTTTTATGTGTGGATTTTTTACATATTGTATTTTTATTTTAAATAAATAAAATAGATATATTATCATTGCTTGCGGAGTGATGGTACATAATTTTTATGCACATATGCAATATCAATAAGATACCATTCCTTGCTTTTGTTAATAAAATATATCCGGCAAAATGTAAAAGAGTTACTTATAGGTGAACTCTGAATCATAAATTCACAAAGGAGGCTTAGCTATTATAGCTATTTATTTATTTATTTATTATCTGTATATTTATTTACCCATATATGGATCTTGAATGAAAGTTTATTATCTTGCAGATAAATTCATTTACATAATAAAAACAAAAAGTTATCTTTCCACTAATGTTTTAACATCTGATGTGTAAGTCTAAATAATTCACTCAGTGGGATTTCTCTACAGTCTGATATACCTGTACTAACAATTAAGTATTCTTTATTGTCGTAAACTACTGATTGATTTTTAATGTTATTGATATTGTATCAACAGAGATAATATTATATCGTACCTTTTGCAAATAGCTTGGAAAATTAAACAGGGATGGTATTATCGCCGCGCTCTCATGGTTAACATTCGGCAGGTCTTTGAGCGGCCTCATGCGTTCGGCAGGTCTTTGAAATTTAATTGTATTATTGTTTTCAATTTCTTGTGTCGCCGCTCCAATCACTCGCCTCAATTTCAATAATGCAACCAATAAGCTGCTTCAATTATTATTAAATGACACTTACTTGTTTAATCCACGTAGACTAAACCCGAGGTTGCAATGTCTTGTGCTGAGGACGAACATTAAGGTATGTGATTAAAAATTATTATTAAAGAGTTATTATTAAGAGTTAAGAAAGCCAACGTACTCGTATATGAAATAATAATAATAATAATAATAATAATAATAATAATAATAATAATAGCCATTTAACAATATAACAAACTAGTGCTTATTCTTATCGAGAAAGTAGACGTGACAACGTGACGCTTAGAGTGAAACCTACAGAGCAACAATCGGTCGGCAAAATTATTTTTTTAAACCACACCGCACGTTATTGTATGATGGCGACATGTTAAGCATGAGTCCGCGGCTATAATAAATCATCTTTCAAAATTATATTGCCATTACTTTCACACTATTCACTAAAAACACCCGAGACAAAACAAAGGACAAGTATGACAATCGTGTTTACCGCTCTATTTCTACCAGTAGCATGGCGGCGTAAACATGCGCAGACTGGTTTCAATTTTGGACAGCACACCAGCGCTCTGTGTGAGTCTAAGTGTACTATTATAACGTCTTTGGTTAGCCCTTCGTCCAACCCCCAAGCTAGAGGACCACCCCTCATCGGCTGTCCGCGACTGCTTATTCAATATATTCACAGCTACCCTCCATATCTGGAGGCCGTCTCGTCGATCCGCAACCTGAGGACGCGCCATGCCGTGGTGATAGGGACCCACAATACATGGGCAGGGCATGTAGCACTTATGGGCGAATCCAGAAATGCATATAGTGTTAGTTTGGGGGCCGGAGGGAAAAAGACCTTTGGGGAGGCCGAGACGTAGGTGGGAAGGTAATATTAAAATGGATTTGAGGAAGGTGGGATATGATGATAGAAAATGGATTAATCTTGCTCAGGATAGGGACCAATGGCGGGCTTATGTGAGGGCGGCAATGAACCTGCGGGTTCCTTAAAAGCCAGTAAGTCTTGTCGTTTCTACGAGGAACATCGTAACAGAAAAGAAAGTCTGCTTAACTAAGTTTTTTTAACTTAGTTAAGCAGACTTTCTTTTCTGTTTGTGTTCTGTTCCACCTGAAGATCTGGATGTAAACAACATCGATGTCCATAAACGACAAAATCTTAGGAAACAAGAATACGATGTGCGCTTTCACATAAGTAACTGGTGTTATTTTATTTCAAGAATATACTCCCGGCAATAAATTGATTTTTTTAAGGAGGGTCTGTCTTCCTCCAAATGGCGAGATGCAATTAAGATGAATGCTAATGTAGCACCAGTGAGATGTCTTCATGGGAGATCCTTGGACGGTTTCCGTTGCAGATACTGCAATGAAGTTGAAACCTTAGCACACGTCCTAGGATCCTGCCAACATGGAGAACGTCTGAGAAATTCACGCCATCATAACATCCAAAATCTAATAGCACAGGCCCTTAGAAAAAGATCCTTTGAGTTTCATGAAGAGGTGCATTGCGTCCGAAAGCGGCGGAATTAGAAGAGCGCACATGGTGGCTCTAGACAAGACTAATAGTAAAGGCTTTATACTGGACCCAACTGTTAGATTGAGATGAGCCAGACCCAACCATCTGAGGTCAAAAAGGTAACAACAAATTTATGAGTCTACTATTCCGTATTTTCGAGAAAAATACCAGATGGAAGGCACCTGGGAAGTGCATGATTAAATGATCGGAACGAGGGGTGCCATCCCACGATCAACTGTCAACACTCTGAAAACATTTGGAAGCCATAACATCATTCCTAAAATAATAATTTCAACCATTAAAGGATCTGTGACAATTCTAAAAAATCATAATTCCCCTTCTTTTATTTGTTAGTATGTTTTTATTTTATTTTAGTAGATTATTTTACGACGCTTTATCAACAGCTTAGGTTATTTAGCGTCTGAATGAGATGAAAGTGATAATGCCGGCGAAATGAGTCCTAAAGTTACCCAGCATTTGCTCATCTTGTTAGTATGTCATTGGAATGAATATTATGTATAATTTATATTATTTCTAAAATTCACGTTCTATATTCACGTAAATTTGACTCATCTATTTACTGTAATCAGTTATTATACTTGTATGTCTAATATTATTGTTTTTTTTGGCAACCCAGGATGCTTGGCCATACGATTTTTGGAAATAAATTATATATATACATATATATATATATATATATATATATATATATATATCAGCACAATAGTACTGTCGAAGTTAATTAATTTAAGAGAAAAGTATAAACAGGCGGTTTGACAGACTGACAAACCACAAAGAGTCATTGTTCGATATGAAGATTATTGTATTCGTGAATTTTCTCGAAATCTCAAATTCTTTCTCAGTATTGCAATACTTCTCAGTTTTGCATACAATTCACAAAGTGTACTTACTGACTTACTTACTTACTTACCTACTCACTCACTTACTTACTTATTTACTTACTTAGTTACTTACTTACTTACTTACTTAGTTGCTTTTAAGGAACCCGGAGGTTCATTGGCGCCCTCACATATGCCCGCCATTGGTCCCTATCCTGAGCAAGATTAATCCAGTCTCCATCATCATATCCCACTTCCCTCAAATCTATTTTCATACTGTCCTCCCATCTACGTCTCGGGCTCCCTAAAGGTATTTTTCCCTCCGGCCTCCCAACTAACACTCTATATGCATTTCTGGATTCACCCATTCGTGCTCATCTCAAACGTCTGGATTTAATGTTCCTAATTATGTCAGGTGAAGAATACAATGCGTGCAGTTCTGTGTTGTGTAACTTTCTCCATTCTTCTGTAACTTCATCCCTCTTAGCCCCAGATATTTTCTTAAGCACCTTATTCTCAAACATCCTTAACCTATGTTCCTCTCTCAAAGTGAGAGTCCAAGTTTCACAACCATACAGAGCAACCGGTAATATAACTGTTCTATAAATTCTAACTTTCAGATTTTTTGACAGCAGATTAGATGACAAAAGTTTCTCAACCGAACAATAACAGGCATTTCCCATATGTATTCTGCGTTTAATTTCCTCCCGAGTATCATTTATATTTGTTACTGTTGCTCCAAGATATTTGAATTTTTCCTACCTCTGCGAAGGATAAATCTCCAATTTTTATATTTCCATTTCGTACAATATTCTGGTCACGGTACATAATCATTTACTTTGTCTTTTCGGGATTAACTTCCAAACCTATCGCTTTACTTGCTTCAAGTAAAATTTCTGTGTTTTCCATAATCGTTTGTAGATTTTCTCCCAGATCATTATTATTATTATTATTATTATTATTATTATTATTATTATTTATTATTATTATTATTATTTTATTACTACTATCTAGTAATACCGCCGTGTTTTGCCAAAGATAGGAGAATATTAATGTTGGTTCAAATCCAAGCAGAAGCAAGAAATGGATTTCAAAGTAACCACTCGTTACAAGTTGTGTTTTCGAGTGTTGCAGTGTGTCAAGTACTATTAAAGATCGATCTGTATTCGCACGGGTAACATCAGATTACCAAGCGTATTATCTAGCGATCCATACAGTCAACTAATGGACCATGATCTTAAGCCATGGTGAACGTTCACATGACATTCAAACATGATCACGTTTAACAGTTCAATCGGAAAATTACTCGTACATTTGATCAAATCAGTTCGCGTAAACTCAGACTCAGAACTCACTGAATTTAAATATATTACTTGAATATAATGATTAAAATCCAGTACCAAGATCTGTTGTAATGTAAGATTCTAATATCAATAATCGAATGCCTTCTTGAATTTAGTAAATTATTCGAAAAATTTGGTTAATGGAACACGAAAGTAGGGTAATTTCGCATTTAATACAATAAATGTTATATATTATGAACATAATTTAGTAATTGTGAATAATTATAGTAATACAAGATCGATATTTCCACATATTAATCCAATTACATATTTCAACATCATTTTCAAACCCAACACACATACATTTAGAAAAACAATATGTATCTTTGTTCTAACAAAAAATTATTATTATTATTATTATTATTGTTATTATTATTGTTATTATTATTATTATTATTATTATTATTATTATTATTATTATTATTATTATTATTATTATTATTATTTTGCTTTTTAACTTAGCTCTAGAATATGTCATTAGGAAAGTTCAGGATAACAGACAGGGTTTGGAATTGAACCGGGTTACATCAGCTTCTTGTCTATGCGGATGACGTGAATACGGTAGCAGAAAATCCACAAACGATTAGGGAAAACACGGAAATTTTACTTGAAGCAAGTAAGGCGATAGGGTTGGAAGTAAATCCTGAAAAGACTAAGTATTTGATTATGTCTCATGACCAGAATATTGTACGAAATGGAAATATAAAAATTGGAGATTTATCCTTCGAAGAGGTGGAACAATTCAAATATCTTGGAGCAACAGTAACAAATATAAATGACACTCGGGAGGAAATTAAACACAGAATAAATATGGGAAATGCCTGTTATTGTTCGGTTGAGAAGCTTTTGTCATCTAGTCTGTTGTCAAAAAATCTGAAAGTTAGAATTTATAAAACAGTTATATTACCGGTTGTTCTGTAGGCCTATGGTTGTGAAACTTGGACTCTCGCTTTGAGAGAGGAACATAGATTAAGGGTGTTTGAGAATAAGGTTCTAAGGAAAATATTTGGGGCTAAGAGGGATGAAGTTACAGGAGAATGGAGAAAGTTACACAACGCAGAACTGCACGTATTGTATTCTTCACCTGACATAATTGGGAACATTAAATCGAGACGTTTGAAATGGGCAGGGCATGTAGCACGTATGGGCGAATCCAGAATGCATGTAGAGTGTTAGTTGGGAGGCCGGCGGGTAAAAGACCTTTGGGGAGGCCGAGACGTAGATGGGAAAATAATATTAAAATTGGATTTGAGGGAGGTGGGATATGATGGTAGAGACTGGATTAATCTTGCTCAGGATAGGGATCAATGACGGGCTTATGTGAGGGCGGCAATGAACCTCCGGGTTCCTTAAAAGCCAGTAAGTAAGAACTATACTACGTTGCAATACTAACTTTCAGATCTTCAACTTCCGAGCTCTAATAATCACGTTCCTTTCTTTTCAAAGATCCGGATCGAAGCCAGTTTTCCATTATGAATTATGGGCATTATTTAACAGAGACATAGAAACTACTAGCGTGTACCACATAAGAAGGATTTCAAACAACTAACTGCTAACAGGCAAGCGACGAATCAACAATGCACAGAATCTGTTTTAAGTTACTTGTGATTGGCTACAAAAATACAGGGACAACATTTTATTTTTACTAACATTTTTAATATTAACCTGTCTATACCTTTAGAGAACAGGAAACACCGCTTGCTCCCCCCTCCAAGACTGGAGTTCGATGATACTGGCGTAAAACACAAATCACTCCACTAGGTATAGGAAGGAAGAAAAGTAGTTCATCCATTTACGTAAACTAGGAAATATCGCGATTTTGAGTTTGATAATTTTCATTAGGTTTTTCTTTAATCAAAGTACAGTAATGTATTAAGAATAAGTGTTTTTACTCACGAAGTGAGTTATCTATGCGAACGTATTCATTATGCGGTGTATATTATACTGTCTGCAGCACATTAGAGTACAATATAGAGAAAGAAGTTAAATTGAAAAATAATCATAATATGAATATTTAAACACAATTTTGAAAATGGTAGCCGTTCATTTCGATACAGGCTTCAGTTCTTTTGTGCATATTATCGCACTATAGACTATTGCATCTAATTCCAATTGCCAGTTTCGTCCTTCGTACTAGTAACTCATGTTGAAATAATTCTGTACCTACTCTGCGTACTGTAAATTCAATCTTCACTTCTGCCCGACCCGAAAATATAAAATTACTCAGACATGCTATCTACTGTCCGTCCAAGTGGTTATGCCGCAGGATTGTAGAAAGGGAGGAAATCAGGTGACAGTTAATTACTTAACGAGGCCCTTTTATTTAAGTTAAATTAAACAGCTGTATAATATTACGTAAACTTCCAATTCCTAAGAGAAATTAATGTTTTCAGAAAAGAGCTAAGACAACCCAGCTATTACAGAGGGGCGAGCAGAAGCAGGTGGGGGAATTCGGGATGCGACGTAGGCAAACGGACAGTACCTGTGCGAAAATATGATTCAATATTGAAAGCTCTTTCGTCACTGGAAAACGCGAACATATTTCTGGAACGTACTATACTCAGTAACTCAGTACTGCTTACTATCTGGGGTCTTGGTTCTGTGTGGATTTGGAACTTCCTTAGTAGAAGGGGTGGGAGTGAAGTACATTCAAAAACTTAGGTACAATAAAAATTGAAGTAAAAATAAAATGATGTCCCTGTATAATTAGAAAAGTATTATAATTTGAATTTCTGGATCTCATTCGCCCGGATTTTAAGATAAGAGGAGTCTAAAATTTGTATATCGTCATCTGGAAAAACAGAAATAAAAAGAATTAATGCAGAGACATGCCCGATTTTCAACAAGTAAATATGCAATTTGGCACGTTCTATTATTGGTGTACGACGTACAGTACGTGACTATTTCAGTGTGCAGACTGGGTGTCGGCAAAACTATTAAGAAAGACATGAATACATGAAACGATTCGGTACTTTGGTCCTCTTTTATGAATTCGGGTGGTCCCTGGCTGGGTTACAGCAGACGCTGGATGTGCAGGGAAAAGATGGCGAGAAACGCCACGTTCATAGTGCTTTAAATCCCTCTTTTGTTGTTGAGAGTAGAGTGGGAATTCGGTAGACGAGTAAGGTAATAAATTTAATTAAATGTCAGTACTTGGAGAAAAAGTGAAAGGTGATTGCCATGTGTCATTTCCAAACTCTGAGATTTTCAGCCATAGTGTGATACGTAATTCGTTTGAATTTTATTTTTTCTTCTGCCATTTTTGAAGGACACAAGGGCAGACCTCGAGGACCACAGGTGGTCCGCGGACCATCGTTTGAGAAACACTGTGGTGATGATGATGATGATTATTATTATGATTATGATGATATACACCAATTACCGACATGTTCCGTGCTCTGTGACGTCATACCACGGAGCCGCCACACTCTTTGCTCGGCAATCTCTGCATATTGAGCACAGCGAGGAGAGAAGGTTCAACTGAACAGTGGTGGTACGGCGCCTATGCAATGACAGAGCGCGATCCATTCGTCTGAGGTAGTATGGGAACAGCACAATTACAATACATTTGTACGAAAACAAAACTGTACATCCGTGATAAATCAATGTAACAAAATATTTTGGTTTGCAATCAAATTTAATATACTTATAATAATATGAAATTCATAATACAGCCAGCTGCAGAAGCGTTCGCATTATGTAAATGAGGCTCCGAAACTGCTATAAATATACAAATATAGAAATAAATAATTTAAGCAGTACTACAACACTTTGTCTACTCGGAAACTTGAAAACAGTTCAAGTGTTTTAACAGACATTTTCCTACACAATATACAGATTGAACTATCTAGGCCCTAACTTGGTGAGTAGTATGCAAAGTATATTTCAACTTTTGAAACACACCATCACTTTGTGTTACTATCGTGCCCAAGCTAAATGCTTTGTCGAGATCAAACTGTGTTATGGAGTATGGAGGAATGGCGAAGTGTTTTATTTGTGGCAAGCTGTTTCAGCATGTAAAGAAGTTCAATATATGTACAACGCCATTATTCTGTATGCCACAAAAACGATTATGACAAATATGGGGGAGAAGATCGGCAAGTACTAGTGCAGCAATTGAAATATAAATTGTTAAGTGAAGGTAGGGAACACACTGTCAGTGAATCAGTGGTAAGCTAAAGGCTTAAGATATAGGATTTCACTAGCCATTGCAAAGAACATGCGTTCTTTTAATGACGGGGAATTTGCCAAGAATGTTGCCATCATGACCGCAGAGTAGTTATTCCCTAGCAAAATACAGGAATGTGATTCATCAATTTATCTCCAAGAACTGTCGTATCATTGCTGCACTGACGCCACTGCGCTGGTGCGTGTTAACAGTAATACGACTCAACTGCTCGCTCTTCCAAGCTCTCGAGGCCTGACTGGCTCTTACGTCATAACTGTAGCTTCTGCCGTCCACTGATATACACGATTGTTCATCGATCCAATGTTTTTGTTGAAGCAGTATTCATTCTTTGAAATAAATTGATCCAGGTACTGAAACTGGGTGTCACTGCATCTGTCTGCCCCCGCGCAAACAAGACTGCCAATGTTTCCATGGACCTGTAATGTAAAATGCATTAGGTGTCGTTAGCAGAGCACATTATCCCAGAATAGGGCTCCAAGTGCACCATTATGGACACACTCGTGTTTTCATGCTTATTCATTGCCTCCATTGCAACGCTCCATTTTTTTTTCTGATGAGTTTACGACTCTTATTTAGGTCAGTACTTTTTCTGCTTAAAGAGAAGCTTAACTAGGTTGGAGAACCGAGTCGCAAAATAACACAGCGTATCAATTTATTAATTAGTGCCGATAGCGCTACCTTCATTACAAGTCGTATTTTAATCCTTTCATAAAACAGAAAATTATGTTTTTCAAAATGCGTGCATCGAAGAGCCGAAGTACTTTATGTGAAGGTACATAGAAATTACGATGTATTTTTCTCTCTTATTATATCCGGTCGTTTCATATCATAGAGATAACAGTTATTCACAATTTCATCCACACTGCACTCAATTTCGTTCTATTTGACAATATTATGCAATCTCCACCGCTGTTACAATTTCTGGTTTGCTTATTGCGTGTCAACTTTGGGGGAAATTATTGCATATTATTTATTTACTACATAAAAACTTCAGATAAAATAGTTCCATAATTCCGTTATATGTAAATATCAGGTAGAATATTTTAATGTTTCTTATTACGTGGTCAGGGGTTACATTTACACATAGTTTGGCATATTTAATTTCCATTTGAATATAAGCTCAACGACAACTGTTATACTTATGTAACCTGTGTATAAAAAATGGAACTGATTTGCATGAGTGCGAAAAATGCACGCCATATAAAATTGCATACATAATTTTGTTTATTACCATAACAAATAGACCTAGGCTTATCTTCTAAAAGTAATTATTATACTCTCATAATGAATGCATATTCTAAGATGTTCAAAGAGAACAGAATTGCTAATAGGTTGCAGTAGGTCATGGATCAATTTTATTAACTGTATTAGCATCCTGTATCTATGGCAACAGGTGTATAAAACTGAGTAGGGCTAGAACAGATCATGAAGTTGACGACTATACTATTTTCGCTGTAAGAAAAATCCTAATGTAAACATAAGCACGTTGCTGTCATATCCGTGATTGACTCCCAGTCGAAACACTCACATGACGCAGGAAAACATAGTTCGTGTTATTGGAAACCACAATATTGTATTATTTTAAAATAAAAAAATGAATTCTAGCTGTTAAATACGATGAAACATTTAACTTCACTCATATGTAAAACGCTATGTAAAAGAAAAGCTAGGCCTACTTTTATATGTTATGTACTATGAACGCGGATGAATACAAACAGTAATACTGAGGTAGTCTGTTCTTGTAACAAGCTGGCGTCATTTGAGCTCGTAGTTGTTCACGTAAGCACGTGGTACTGGAGTATGGCTTCTGCATCCTCAACTGTCCATTGTGAAAACATAAGACTTAAAAATAATTTAATTACAGTAATTATAAAATAAATGTTTCCTAAGCAAATGAATGCATAGTAGTGAGGTTAGGTCTACTTGACGAGTAACGGGAAATGTTTAACATGAAACAGAATGTACAACAGTAGGCGGGAACACGTACTGAGAATCTATGGCGCCAAACAGCGGCCAATGAAACCTCACTTCAGTCACGTGCTATTGTTTACATTAGGACTTTTCTTACAGTGAAAATATTATAAGTACGCAACTTTATTTCACGCTGTTCAGAAAAGGCCTACTTTTCATGCACAAAACTGTTCAGAATTGCCCTACTTTCTGGTATCATTTTTAAGTAATACCTTTTAATATCTTCTGCATGCTTTTCACATGCGTTAAGATTTCGTAACGGTTTTTTTTTTTTGCATCACAAAATGTTCTATAAAATTTGATTAACTTTAGAATTAATTAAATTAAATATAATACGGTACTTTTATTCGGATTCCCTGCGCAAGAGGTTATTCAGCATACTTTAAAAAATATACATTTCACGGAATTATTTTATCAGTGTATTTGAAAACAGTTTTTCGCTGATTCAGTTAAATTCTGCGTCGTTTATAAAATATTGTGGGACTAAAAATTTTGTTTTCACATTCATGTATTCATACGTATAAAAGCAAACAAATAGCTTACTAAAAAAATTGCAAACTGCTATGCGCTTTTTACTGCCTATACGAAATAATATTTGTTTTATTGTACATTGAAATAAAATATAGCAAATGAATCACTTATTTGGAAAAGGCTATATATCCATATTTTCAAATTTTATAGGACAGAGTAAAAACTGAATAACATTAAACCTCTGAGTGATACTAGTGATCTTCTTTCATTATTAGTTATACCTATTTAATGTCAATTTTATTACAAACTTTCCATAAAAACAGTGTTAATTTTAGTGGGGAAAAAACACATTTTAATAAGTGAAGATATGGCCCTTTTCAATTAAATGAAGACAGTTAACAATATTATATTGTAAAAAATCATATTTGATGCTCAGAAAATATGTTCAAATTAAAACCAACTACAAAAAAGCAACAGAGGAGAGAAAATGTCTATATTCTTTAGAAAATAACAATCATAGTCTTAGAACCCCCTCCTACTGTAGCACTTCTGTCTCTCGTAGGCCACTGATAGATTATTGTAGTTAAAGGTAAAGGTAGCTCAGTCACATGCCATGAAGGTACTGTCCCTATTTCACGAGAGAATCCCTGCGAGGGGAGTATGGTCCTTGCGGGGTAAGAGGAGAGAGTAACCAGTAAAGGTAAGCGTTCACCACTTCGTATCGCACTCCTCGTACGAATCGCACGCAACGGATATTTTAAGTGCAGTGCGTTCACTGTAACGGCTTCACCCCATCGCCTCATCGGATTCCGCTGTCAGCTGTTTAAAACATGACGTCGTACGATATTGACATTACTGAAAGCAGAGGAGTTGAGGTTAAGTCTATTAATTACGTCTGTTAGCGAATAAGAATTTGTAATTGCTTCATGCGTCTTAATTGAAGAGGAAGAAACGAAAGAAATATTGGTTACATAATATAATGTAAGAAACGACTTGATTACTGTAATGGGAACGCCTCAAATTATATAATTCTTCGCAATTTTCTGCACGCGAAATAAGTTTTCCGTCTGCCATTTTGGCGCAACACTGAACATGACACAACATAATAGTAACAGTTGAGCAATTAAAATTGATTTAATAAAGAAGGCCATGATCGCACGCATCGGAAAAGTTGCCCATCCGAGAAACGTGGACGGATTTGCCGAGAGGCCATGCGTCCGATATGATGTAGCGAACGCGGTTACATAACAATTACAGCAAAGATAGTCTTTTTCCGATCCGTGCGATTCGTCCGATGCGTGCGATACGATGTAGTGAACGCTTACTGTTCGCGCAACTTATCTGGGCAGCTAAAAGAGCGGGGAAGCGGGGTGTAGCGAGGTTGCTTGTAGCGGTAGAGTGGCAGGAGAGGGAAGGAGAGGGGCAGCGAGAGAGCACTAGGGAACCCAAGTGCCTAGATAAGTTGCGCGGACAATACCTTAACTCAGCGTTCTTGAAGGAGCAGGTGGATAGAAGTGATGTCATTGGTCGGCTGGTACAAGCAAGGCTCGGTCAATGGCCGGCCGGTTCCGTGTCGGGGGATAGGTTATAAGAGTGGGGGAAAAACTCGCATTCCTTGCTCGGATCTTCTCGTGAAATGCGGACTGTACTTTGAGGGCATGGAGGTAAAAGCCCCATGCTTAACCTTAACCACGCTTCTACCGCATTTTATCTCTGGGAAAACCCTGTATTCAATTTTATAAGAGGCCATTTTAGAAGTTTGACAACAAGAAAATCCCGTCACCACCCGGGATCGCACCCTTGATCTTTCAGTCCGTAGCCAGTTGCTCTACCAACTGAGCAGTTTTTTTATGTCACTCATTTTTGTAATATTGATGAGGATTTTGCCATTATATGTACGCTGTACATGTGTCTGGCAGTAATGGAGCAGTTTTCCTAGTGAGAAGCCATCTTCTACGCGGTTTATTACAGTCACAGTACCAGGCCAAGTTACACGTATTTGGAATGAAAATATTTTTAATCTGGAATAATATTTTCATATATTTTGTCCACACCTGTGGAGCAACGGTCAGCGCATCTGGCCGCGAAACCAGGTGGCCCGGGTTCGAATCCCGGTCGGGACAAGTTACCTGGTTGAGGTTTTTTCCGGGATTTTCCCTCAACCCAATACGATCAAATGTTGGGTAACTTTCAGTGCTGGACCCCGGACTCATTTCACCGGCATTATCACCTTCATCTCATTCAGACGCTAAATAACCAAAGATGTTGATAAAGCGTCGTAAAATAAGTTACTTAAAAATTATTATTATTATTATTATTATTATTATTATTATTATTATTATTGTCCACACCTGTGGAGTAACTGTTAGCACGTCTAGCCGCGAAACCAGGTGGCCCGGGTTCGATTTCCGGTCGGGACAAGTTACCTGCTTGAGGTTTCCCTCAATCCAATATGAGCAAATGCTGGGTAACTTTCGGTGCTGGATCCCGGACTCATTTCACCGGCATTATCACCTTCATCTCATTCAGACGTTAAATAATCTAAGATGTTGATAAAGCGTCGCAAAATAACTACTTAAAATTATTATTATTATTTTTATTATTATTATTGTTATTGTTATTATTGTTATTGTTATTATTGTTGTTATTGTTATTATTATTATTATTTTATTACTATTATTATTATTGTTGTTATTATTATTTTTATTATTATTGTTATTATTATTGTTATTGTTATTATTATTATCATAATTATTATTGTTATTATTGTTATTGTTGTTGTTATTATCATTGTTGTTATTATTATTATTCTTATTATTATTGTTGTTGTTGTTATTATTATTATCATTATTGTTGTTATTATTATTATTGTTATTATTATTATTATTATTATTATCATTATTAACCACGTGTTGAGAGAACACACACAGGTACAAACAAATTATGTGTCACAACCCCGAGGGAATATATCGATTCTTGGATGCACGAGAAGTGAGTAGAAAATGTAATAAGCTTGACACAGCAAACTGAAGGCACGCTTGAGAGCCTTACTTTAACTAAGGTGACTTGTTTGCTTTCATCCATGTTGACTACCAACGGGCTATGTGGGCTGTTATTGTTGGGAAATTAAATTCCCTCCAGTATAAACAATCATGGCTGGCAGGCATGTGGATATAGCCGTCGTATTAATTATGACTTCCCGGGATTACTTCCGTCCCCCGCTCCAAATTAGCCGCTGCGCTGGACTAAATGGAACAGCGTCGCAAACAAGTACGTGATCAGCCGCCTGGAAGATTAACTGCAGGTGATGATGCTGCTGCTGCTGCAGTCGAAAATAATTAAAAACCTCCGATATATATTGATATAGGTATGTACATGGAGCCAGACTCATTATGAGGCAATCTGGTGGCCCATCTGTGGCTGAGAAGGCTGCTTCGCATTGGACAAGTGGATGTTTAAATTGCACCAAATTATGTTGAATTTGTTATTGCTGAAGCAGATGTCAAACGCGAAATGACTGTACAAATTCATCTACCTATAATATGGCTGTCCGTTGATATGCAGTCAGGCCGTCCTTATGTCTGGTTCTACTCCTCATCCGTCTGTTTGTCCATCTGTCTATTCCAGGCCTGCAGAATCCGTAAGTAGGGGAATTATGACGTCAGCCTCACTCCACTTCTATTGGGGATGATTGACTTCTACGTAGAGTTGTTGACATTCTTTGCATGTGGGAAAGTCTATCAGTGGCGGCACTGTAATTTTTTTAAAAAAGATTGTAATAAAGTCATTGTTTCCGGATCGAGGAGACGGCCTCCAGATATGGAGGGTAGCTGTGAATATATTGAATAAGCAGTCGCGGACAGTCGATGAGGGGTGGTCCTCCAGCTTGGAGGTTGGGCGAAGGGCTAACAACCCTTCACCGTAAAAAACAGCTTGTTACGAATCCTTCAAATAAGCCTCGGAATGGGACTGATTCTCTGGCACGACCACAGCAAAGGAATAAGGTTTTGAGATTTGGTATTTGGAATGTTACAAGTCTAGACGTAGAAGGGAAGATAATATTAAAATGGATTTGAGAGAGGTGGGATATGATGATAGAGAATGGATTAATTTTGTTCAGGATAGGGACCAATGACGGGCTTATGTGAGGGCGGCAGTGAACCTCCGGGTTCCTTAAAAGCCAGTAAGTAAGTAAGTAAGTAAGTAAGTAAGTAATAAAGTCATTGTATTTATAATGCGTTCTGTCGTTTCAAGGTTTACGATTATGCTAGGTTTTCTGTCGGTAGTTTCTTTGAGATTTCTTGGCACCTAGCCTGCTTTAGATTTTCCAAAACTTTTTTCCTTTTATCACCTACGGAAATATAAATTTTTAGCATTTAAGTAATGAACCTTGAAAGTTAATATAAATGTCACTATTCATTTCAACGCAAAATGAACACAACGAGTGATGTCCTTAATTTAACAATATATAAATAAATAATCAATATACAAGAGATAGGTTTAGAAGTAAATTCCGAAAAGATAAAGTATATGATGATGTCTCATTACCAAAATATTGTACGAAACGGAAATATAAAAATTGGAAATTTATCTTTTGAAAAGGCGAAAAAATTCAAATATCTTGGAGCAACAATAAGAAATATAAACGATACTCGGGAGGAAATTAAATGCAGAATAAATATGCCATAAGTAAGTAACCAATATACATTTCGTAATAATGAACTTACCCGAAAGTTTGTCTATTCCATAATTCTTAATATGGACTTTGTTTAAATGTCGTATAATATTGAAATGACAGCGTATAAATAAATTGGATGGGACACAGTAAACAAACAATTCTTTCGTATTCTTCAAGAACAAAATAATGATATTCCCATTTCCTTTGGAAGTAGTATTTCTTCACGAGTTTAGATTTTGCCATGTTTCAGTTCTCTTCAAACTGCAGTACGCGTATTGTGTACCTGCCGCCGCTAGGATGAATTTTGATATAGCTAAGCGCAACTAGAACGCCATGACCATACTGGTAGAAAAGGTGGGTGGGCTAGAAGGGGGTAAAAAGGCAGTCGCTCTGAGGATCTACAGTTATGCAGGTCTGATCTATTCTTTTATTTCTTTGTTCGTCTGACTCTCCTGTTTGTCTATCAGTCTGCAAGTGGACAGCTTCAAATACTTGGGATGAACTATAAGCAATAAAATGAGCTGCTGCCGGGAAGTCAAAAGGATAGCAATAATGAAGGAAGCTTTTAATAGAAAAAGGAGCATCTTCGGTGAACCTCTGCAAAAATAACTAGGGAAGAGATTAGTGAAGTGTTTTGTATGGAGTGTGGCATTTTATGGGGCAGAAACACGGACACTACGACGAAATGAAGAGAAGCGAATAGAAGCATTTGAAATGTATGTATGTATGTATGTATGTATGTATGTATGTATGTATGTATGTATGTATGTATGTATGTATGTATTCACACTGCAAATGGGTATATACCCGGTGGCAGTGGTAACTAATTACACTCAATAATGACAACTAATAAAAAACATTAATAATTAATAATAATAATAAATAATAATAATAATAATAATAATAATAATAATAATAATAATAATAATAATAATAATGAGCATCCTAAATTGAATGAAGCACGATCACTTAAAATAACATTTAAAGTAAATCTAATTTGTATCTTAACCCTAAGTTCGAACTAAGACCCACGAGTGTGATAGGTTCATATCTGCACAAGTACCTTTCGGCATTACACTTACTTCGCTGTCAACTCACTCACTGCACTGATTCTGTCCTCATTTCACTAACACTTCAAAACCATTTCACTGTTCAAATACTTTGCACAGTCACTATGAACTATAGAACTTCACTGACACAAACACACTTCACTTACGCAACACACTTCACTGACACAACACACTTCCTCACTGATACAGCACTTCAAATAACAAAATATCGTCCACACCTGTGGAGTAACGGTTAGTGCGTCTGGCCGCGAAACCAGGTGGCCCGGGTTCGATTCCCGGTCGGGACAAGTTACCTGGTTGAGGTTTTTCCGGGGTTTTCCCTCAACCCAATATGAGCAAATGCTGGGTAATTTTCGGTGCTGGATCCCGGACTCATTTCACCGGCATTATCACCTTCATCTCATTCAGACGCTAAATAACCTAAGCTGTTTATAAAGCGTCGTAAAATAACCTACTAAAAATAATAAAAAAATATCAATTACACCCTTTAAATAGTGTGTATAATATACTACCGTCTATTAGTAAAGTGGATGCGGATATGGAGAAGGATGGAGCGTATGAAATGTAGAGACAGAATAAGAAACGAAGCTGTGTTGGAAAAGTGGGTGAAGAAAGAATGATGCTGAAACTGATCAGGAAGAGGGAAAGAATTGGTTGGGTCACTGACTGAGAAGAAACTGCCTACTGAAGGATGCACTGGAAGGAATGGTGAACGGGAGAAGAGTTCGGGGTAGGAGAAGGTATCAGATGATAGACGACATTAAGATATATGGATCATATGAGGAAGCAAAGAGAAAGTCAGAAAATAGGAAATATTGGAGAATGCTGGGTTTGCAGTGAAGGACCTATCCTTGGGCAGAATACTAAATGAAATGAAATATTTGTTCGGAACAAATTTCGCACCTTTAAAGGATACAACTAACATTTATTCAATACTTTATTATCATAATATATTACTTACTTACTTACTTACTTATTTACTGGCTTTTAAGGAACCCGGAGGTTCATTGCCGCCCTCACATAAGCCCGCCATTGATCCCTATCCTGAGCAAGATTAATCCATTCTCTATCATCATATCCCACCTCCCTCAAATCCATTTTAATATTATCTTCCCATCTACGTCTCGGCCTCCCCAAAGGTCTTCTTCCCTTCTGCCTCCTAATTAACACTCTATATGGATTCGCTCATACGTGCTACATGCCCTGCCCATCTCATACGTCTGGATTTAATGTTCCTAATTGTCAGGTGAAGAATACAGTGCGTGCAGTTCTGTCTTGTGTAACTTTCTCCATTCTCCTGTAACTTCATCCCTATTAGCCCCAAATATTTTCCTAAGTACCTTATTCTCAAACACCCTTAACCTATGTTTCTCTCTCAAAGTGAGAGTCCAAGTTTCACAACCATAAAGAACAACCGGTAATATAACTGTTTTATAAATTCTAAATTTCAAATTTTTTGACAGTAGACTGGATGATAAAAGCTTCTCAACCGAATAATAACAGACATTTCCCGTATTTATTCTGTGTTTAATTTCCTCCCGAGTATTATTTATATTTGTTACCGTTGCTCCCAGGTATTTGAATTTTTGTCACAAAACATTACTCTCTTAAATTGACTGTGCATGTTGGGAATTAAATCAGTGGCATTTCCAAAGGGCGCTGTGAAACATTTTATATAAAAACAATTTTTTGTACCTCGAAAAGGAAGCAAAAAGGAGCAAAATTGTATTAATCTTTTTGTTTTAAAAACCCCAAAGAATAACCGCCTGAAGTGAATGATATTATTTACGGTTCACCTTGTATACAATATCAACAGGTGATTAAAAACACCAAAATGTAATTTATCTAGTAACCGCGAAAGCCTTCAGCCTCATGGCACATGTTTCGCTTTTACATTTTACAGTAGAAAGCCTTCTATTGGCTCTAAATATCAAATCCTGCCTAGGAGATTCGTTTCTTGGCCCCATAATCCATCCCTTCCATTCCAGTCGGAATAACACAAACCGAAAATGATATCTTATTTCGCCCACTCTATTGTAGCCCTTGTTTGATGTTCAGGATTTGAAGAGAGAAGCGTTTCATCTGGGGAAAAACAAGATCCGAGGAAATAGAAAACATATGTAATATTCGTTGTACATTCCCCGTGATGAAAGGGTCTTGACGCCTAGCGGGGAAGACAACTTTGAAAGGGGGAAACGCTTCAGTGTTTATACTTCTGTTTCTTCTCTGTGGTTTTTTCCGTCTGTCACAACAGAACGAGAGACTCGTTTGTCATTCCTTGACTTATTTATTCGTAAAGAAAGTATCGATGTCATTCTCTGTCTTGTATTGCGTCCTGTATTCAGTTTCTGTACAATGCACGGACGCTTTGTTCTTTTCTAGGTCATATTCGTGCAAAAAGAAATATTGATCTTATGTTGTCACAAGTATTTTGTTTACTTAGTTCTTACACAAGCACAATAATATTATTTTACTTCAGACAGAAGTGAGGCACTGAATAGTATCGCTGTTACGTCGTTTCTTTGCATATCAGAAAGACGTATGTTCGATCCTAGTTATAGCCATAGATTCTCTCCATAGATTTAATTCTTCCGGCCGTACTACAACCTTGGACTTTATTCAATGACTAATACAGTGGTTGGCATTTTCAATACTTCAGCCAGGGATGCAGAATTGGGCGCCAGTTGTGGCACACGTCACAAACCGAAATAGTATTGCAGTCTATTTATTTGGTTTTAGTCTAGTCCAGTGGTGGGCAAAATGAACGCAACCCACAAGACAGGATTTAAATGGCAACCACATACTGTGGGAGGGGTTGCACTCTACAGTGCAGTGACGGATTTACAGACAGTTGCGCTACTACACTCCTACCTACCATATGTAATTAGAATAGTCCATTCACGTGATATTTAATTAATCATTTTTCAAAGCAATTTCTTCGAAATTGAGATTTATATCTGTGCATGGTATTTTCAGTTGCGCAAGGAGATGAGCATCACTTAAGTGGAATCTGTGGCTGGACTTTATAAATTTCATGTTAGAAAGCTGTTCGCACTGATAGGTTGATGAATACATACCTACATTTCCCATAACTATGGTCCTGGAACACAACTATGGCCCACGATACAACCATTCGAAGATCATTGTAGAAGTAACATAGACCGTTCGTAGATAGCTGCAGAGTCTTGACTTCGAACTACATTACAGCAAAAATATAGATAAACGAGGTACTACGCTATGGAGTACAAAATTTGAATAGTTGTATCGTGGACAATAGTTATGTTCCAGAACCATAGTTATGGGAAATGACGGTATACTCATTATTTTTGAAGCAAACTGTCTAAGCAGTGGATATGTAGAACTAGACATCTTTTAAAAAATTTTAGCCCCCAGTAGACCTTCACATTCTGCTTTCAAGAAGCTATCATTCTGCAAATCCAGTACCTCTAACAGCAATTATTCTGGGATAACATTTTCAATTTAAACATGAAAAGGAGTGGCAAAAATATTGAAATCTTTCTCCATCCTTTGAAAATCACTGAATCTGTGTTCTTTGAACTCGTATAACAGGTGGTCTACTTTAAGAATGTACATATATAAGTTCGCGTCCTGAATATTTGTAACTAATCCTAAACATGAGAAATGAAAGAACTGCCTTTCTTGTAAGTGTGATATCCTCTCGATTCATATGATTCTGCGAAAGACATTGTGTCACTAATGAAGCTCCGAAGTACAGCAATCCAGTATAATCCGCCATGTACAGCTGTCAAAAAAAAAAAGTGGCCGCACTCGTGAACAGCGAATATTTTCAAAGTCCACTTCGGGTCGCGGCGATGTTACACGATGCATGTGCTTTTACAAGCAGTTCCGTAACTATGAAAGTTTTCAACATCTGCGCCTCGTAGACCAGCGGTAGAGTGTTTTTTAATGATTCAAAGGTTGTGGGTTCGGGCCTTCTTCAAGTTTTCATTTTATTTTTTAATCGTCCTTTAGCGATGTAAATGCTATTCAAATTATCATTTATATTCAGTTATCTTTCTTTATGGATATCACGTTATTTATATTTTGTTATCGTTCTTTAGAGATATGAATAAAATTCAAGTCATCATTTGTATTCTGTTATCGTTTTATAACGATATGAATAATATTTATTATTATTATTGTATCTCCAATGGGGGTTAACCCTATTTTACTTATGTATGTTAGGGCTATAGTTTCATACACAAAAAAGATGAGCATAAAGAGAAATGGAAAAGAAAATGAAATTAGCTTACGCGATGTAAACAAAACATAAACAATCCGTAAATTAGGCATTGGGATTGCAAAACAAATATCAGGTATCAATTTGAAACATACAAAAATATTAACAACAAACATACGTAACACTTCTATAACACAAATATGCAGCTTTCCGTACCATACATCATAAATTAATACACAATAGTTACACAAACACAACCAAACTAT
The DNA here is from genome assembly GCA_025594305.2 of Periplaneta americana. Lineage (NCBI taxonomy): Eukaryota > Metazoa > Arthropoda > Insecta > Blattodea > Blattidae > Periplaneta > Periplaneta americana. The sequence goes on along the minus strand of JAJSOF020000023.1, from coordinate 32,365,789 downwards.
AATTACGACATTGCGACGACATCAAGCATCCCATAACTGATTCACATACATAACAAATCAAGCATCCGTTACAACACATACACTTCAACATAGTAACCACACTTTTAAAAGTTACAAATTTGGCTCCAAGAAGAATAAATAGGACACTGTTACTAATTACTATTCTTCTACAATTTCTTAAATACATCTGTAATAAATCTGTGAAATTCCGATATGAATAATGTTCACGTTTTTTATATTCTGTTATCGTTCTTTAGCGATATAAATAATATTCACGTTATCATTTATATTCTGTTTTCCTTCATTAGCATTATAAAATAATATTCAAGTTATTTTTATTGTTATTGTTCTTTCGCAATATAAATAATCTGTATTTTATGTAAGTAATTGTTATAACACAAATAAACATCTTTCTTTGTAAAATAGGTTATTTTATTTAGATAATTAAATACGTATTATATAATATCTTATATTAATCAAATAAACCGATATTTATCATTTATATTCTGTTATCGTTCTTTAGTGATACTGTATAAATAATATTCAAGTTATTTATATTGTAATCGTTCTTTAGCGATATAAATAACATAAAATTAATATTAGATTGGGAAAAATCCAGTTGCATAATACTGGTATTAGTTTTCCTTTTTGTATTATTACATTATACTATCTTGAACCACAATAAAATGAAAAGGAGTAACGAGGAATTGAACCTGAGACGTTGAGATCTAAATTCCGACGTTCGTCCGCTGAGCTACGAGGGCAAAAGTGTGGAAACATTTTCGGAAAAATTGGCCCAATCACGCTCTAAGATTTTCTGATGATTCGTAGAAGCTAGTCCAGGATGCGGGGGGCAAAGGCTAATTGAGATTTCCCGGTCCCTGATCGGGTCAAACATCCTGATAGAATTAATATTTAACCCTTGCCGTGACTTTTGGTGAAGTCCGGAGGGCCCAATTAGTCAAATCCACTCTCCTCATCTCCACGCTTGGGCCCCCTGGAATTTAATAAGATGCCAAAGAGATAGTGGTGTGCGGAAAGCAACGGGATGTTACCGCATTTAGGCCTCTCCTTCCCAAGAAAAACTGCAAACATGAACAAAGAAAGCTTTTAATAGAAGAAGAAGGATCATCTGCGGACCTCTGGAAAAATAACTAAGGAAGAGACTAGTGAAGTGCTTTGTATGGAGTGTGGCATTGTATGGGGAAGGAACATGGACATTACGACGAAATGAAGAGAAACGAATAGAAGCATTTGAAATGTGGATGTGGAGAAGAACGGTGCGTGTGAAGTGGACAGACAGAATAAGAAATAAAATTGTGTTTGAAAGAGTGAGTGAAGAAAGAATGATGCTGAAACTGATTAGAAAGAGAAAAAGGAATTGGTTGGGTCTCTAGTTGAAAAGAATAATAGACGACATTAGGATATGTGGATCATATGCGGAGACTAAGAGGAAGGCAGAAAATAGGAAAGATTGGAGATTTCTGGGTTTGCAATGAAAGACCTGCCCATGGACAGAACACTTATGTATGTATGTTCAGAATGCCTGGAATATCGTGTCTAAGAACAGTCGCTATTTGCAAAGACTAGTCGATTCCATGCCCACTCGACTGGAAGATAATCGAGATAAGAGGAAGTTAGACTAAATATTGAATTGTGGCTTTTTGTTTTGTTTTTTGAACGCTTAATTGTTTGAATGTTTCAAAGCCGACACCAGTAAATTTGTTTTGTTTATGTTACGAAAGATATTTTTTTTGAGAATAAAATCTTTTTTCTTTCCATTTGCAGCCACAATATCATAATGATAAAGTCATGGCATAATATATTAATGAACCTAATATTAATTACTAAAATAATCGTAAAAGAAAAAGGAGCCATTATGTATAGTTTGTCTCTCTCAAAAACAGAACAAAAAAGAACATAAAAAGCACGAGGTTGTAGTCGAACGCAGGATATCGCGAATAAGAGGCCTGAACGCTACCATTACGCTATCAATAACACACAGAATTCAATTGTAACTATAGATATCAGGCAACGTGGTCCAACAACATGTAACATCGTCTGTCTCCGAATTGTAGCGAAGATAACCGAAGGGAACATTGTTTCAAGAGAGCGGCCACTTTTTCTTTTGACAACTGTACACGCGCAGTATTTTCATGGAGTGGAGGAAGGGGAAAGTAGGGGGTAAGTTTGATGCTTCGCTGAGGTCTGACGTCACTGCGGCAATGCCGCAGGAATGCCCACCATTGGTCAATTCGGTTATTCAGTTTGGGATAATAGGTTTGGGAGGTATAACAAAATATGTTCCTCTTGAATCAACTTACTAAGAGAATAATTAAAGTTTGTTTAAATAAACATTTACGCACACATTAGGCCTATACAAAAAAAATTTCATATAACATAAAGATTTCAAAATTTTATAAATAAAAATAATTGAAGCGGTGAGTTCAATAACCATTCACGTACATTTACACAAGTTTCGAGAAAAATGCGAAAAAAAAAAAAAATTTTTTTTATTTCTTACCTAATTATTATTTTTTTGCACATAATATTTCTGGTTGTTTTAGAGATAAAGACAAAGTAGTATACCAACTTTTAAAGTCGTAACACTTGTGGAAATACCCAAAATTTAATTTCAAATTTCCAAAAAATGAATGGCCGGAAGTGGACTTGAATGGTTATTGATCTCACCGTGTCAATTACAAATATAATAAATTATTAACATATTAAATAAAACTGAGTACTCAAAGAAACATGCATATTCTACAAGAAGAAATGCTGTTTCTTTCCCACTAATTGAACCTATGTGTAATAGCGAATCTGGTCTGTGACATAGCCCTAATTTCGGTCCAAGACTGTACAATTTATTTATTAATAATATTATCATCACCTAGCATTAATGAATGATATTAAGTTTAATAATGGAATGTACAGTACAATTACTATTTACAAATTTTCCTCTAACAGAAAAATGAAGTTTTAAGGATATTGCCTTCATTTGTGTATTATAATTAATGTTATTTAATTTTATAAAGTACGCTGCTTGTATTTTTAGATTATCTTAATGTGTACAGCTGTTTTTCCGATCGCAACGCTGTCATGTTCCATCGTTAAAAAAACAGGTATGGTCTGAATAGCAGCGTTCCATCCCTTACAATGCTGTGGGGTTGCGGTTGTCAGACTTCCTAATGGCAGAAAATAACGTTACGTTTTATTTTTATCTAATTTTCAAGAAAACCGCCAATGTTATTTAAAAACTGAAGAGGGATAAATAATTTTTTATCAGTTTCTTTAACGAAAATGATAAAATAAGAATCGTACGGATATTGACTAAACAGTGCTAACATTTAGAAAAAAAAAATACTTTTTCGTGGGAAAACTATTCATTTGGGACTAATATGGTTTTACAATGTTTTGTCTAAGTAATAAGTAGTGTTGTGGGATTTAATCGATTAATCTAACCTATTAATCGATCAATTTCTGTTGTAAGATTAATCGATCAAAAATATTTAATCGAATAATCGAGTCGGTTAAAATTAATCGGTTGTACTTGATATTAATTATTTTTTGTTAATAAAAACTCATACCGGTACTAAAAATTCCGACAATATTCCTCTCTCGGAAAAGCTTACTTAACAGTACAAGACTACTGTTATTTTCTAACTGTAAACCAGATAGCGTAGGGAAAATCTTTTCACAAACACTTCAGAAAGAGATGGAAATATGAGGAAAGTGACGTAGTCTACCTCTATTGAAAGTTGAAACACAATGCGAAACCCTTATTAAGTTTCATGGTTTTCCAAGAAAACTTCCACTTTGTTGTCAGCTCGTCTTCCTAGCATATGAAATACATACTTTTCTAGGATTCGCCCCCCTCATCCCTTTTGAACTAGCCATGTCTACACTGTGTGCAAGTGAGAGCGTAACTATCTTCTTCTCTTTCTAAAATCTGGTAATTCGATTACAATAGGGGCCAGTCTTCTGTTTCGACCGCTGTACTTTTGCAGTTGCAGTTTCTGTACTGAGTTTATATATGAAGGTTGTGTGTTTAGTTTTATAAAGAAAAAAATCAGTTTTCTATGGTTTGTGAACTCCATTATATCATATGAGAATTTGAGAGGTAAACTCGGTGAAACGTTTGGATTTAAATTGAACGATCGTGGAGAAGTGCTTGACAGAAAAAAAAAGTTTTTTTTTCGTGTTTAGTGATGCAGGAAACATTGGTACTAAACGTAGAGCGGCACTTAATTCGGAGAATGTGAATGCACTCACATGTTTAAAATCATGGATAAAGCAGTATTAACTAGGTGAATCTTCATACTTTTTGTTATTTATGTTTGTCTCAAAAATTCCTGGAGAAATTGACATAATAAATTATAAGCCTCATAATAAATGTTAGTCATCATCATCATCATCATCATCATCATCATCATCATCTTCCTAACAAGTATTAGGCCAAGTGGCCTGTTACGGTCTCAAATTAGAATTTTCAATCCATCTCTTCTTTGGACGGCCTAGAGATCTTTTTCCATATGTATGGTAATGAAACAGTGCTTTCGGAATTCTGCATCGATTCATTCGTTCCAGTTGACCCTTCCACTGAAGTTGATATTTGCTGATGAACTGTATAATGGGTTCTATTTGAAGTTCTTGCATTATGTCCTCATTTTTTTATGATCCCAGCGAGTATATCCAGCTGTTGCTCTCATAAACCTCATCTCGCTTGCTGTTATTCTATTGACATCTTTATTCTTCACAGTCCACGCTTCACTATCATAGCTTAATACTGACTGTGCTAAGGTTTTATGCAACCCTATTCTTGTGTGTCTTTGTACTAGTTAAGGTTTCATGATTTTATTAATGATCCCCATTGTTTTATAAATATGTTAGTAAATAATTAAAGTAGTTGTTTTGTAATATAACGATACAATATATACAGACATACAACATTAATTTAATACTTATACTTATCAACGAACTATAGTTAATTGATTAAATATTTTGATCGATCGACAGCACTAGTAATAAACTGTTAAAATCTGCACAGTTAGATTACTTCCACTCTGTATATCGGTATTGGCTGTCGAGAGATTTGGCATCGACAATATTATATATTTTTCATTTTTACACAGATACTCGTCGAAGTGGAAACAGATGCACGAAAGAGAGATAATAAAGAATGTTATTACTGCATTTTACCTTCCTCAAATCCGGTTTCGTAGAAGCGTTCGAGAGATTATAATCTTTAGAGAGGGGAATGGCAATGCTATACCATAAGTGTCATAGCAAACTGTCTCGCAGTTGTAACGGTAATAAACATTGTTATTGCCGGGTGTCCAGGTGGCCGTGGATGCTTGAGAAGTCCTCTTAACACAGGAATGTATGTTTCAGTGCCCATAAACGATCTCCTCTTCAATCGCCTGAGCACTTACTCCCAGAAACAAGAAGGGTTTATGCCTCATTGCGATTCAGTAATGGATCTCGTGCTATATACAGGGAATTTCTAGACTACCAGCAAAAGATGGCGGAAGGAAGAATTGTCCTTGCAATAAGATGTTCTGTTAGACCAGTGGTCGACAAAGATGGCGTGATATAAAATACAGCCCGCAAAACAAAGAAAGGAAAAGGCAGGAGAAGGGAGGTTTAAGAGGAGAAGGCGGGAATGCCTTCACTATTGGAAGTTTCTAGAGCACAGGGACGAACAGTGAACATTTCCAAACTAGAGAGAAATTCCAATTAAGTTTATGTCAGTGTATTTTTGTTCATTTCTTTTTAATTTTTTTATTTTATTCTTTTTTTCTGTTATGTTATACACAAATTAAACATTATGATGGACATGTAATTAACTCATTAAAATCAGGAGTCAAGCTGCATTTAGCATGTAGTCAATTTTAACTGAGAAATGAGATGTTTGTATGTGATATGCGAAATTGTATGTGATTTTACAATTTCCATTTCGAAAAAAAATTGTTCACAAATATATTATGTACTAGCCATACCCTTGCCCTCCTTAGAATTAAGTTTTGTCAAATCTAAATACAGTTTTGTAATTATTTAGTGAATAATAGCTTTTTTATATGTTATAAGTCATTTGATCCTCAATCATTTTGAAAGTTGCATTTAAAACTACGAATTTAACTGTTATTGTCATAGAATACTCCCTGGAGTTGTTCAGTCAACTCTACTTTTAAGATTGATACTATCCCGGTCGGGGCACGTTACCTGGTTGAGGTTTTTTTCTGCGGTTTCCCCTCAACCCAATATGAGCAAATGCTGGGTAACTATCGGTGCTGAAATCCGGACTCATTTCACCGGCATTATCACCTTCATCTCATTCAGACGCTAAATAACCCAAGATGTTGATACTAAAGTACTTACTTACTTATTGCCTTTTAAGGAACCCGGAGGTTCATTGCCGCCCTCACATAAGCCCGCCATTGGTCCCTATCTTGAGCAAGATTAATCCAGTCTCTACCATCATATCCCACCTCCCTCACATCCATTTTAATATTATCTTCCCATCTACGTCTCGGCCTCCCCAAAGGTCTTTTTCCCTCCGGCCTCCCAACTAACACTCTATATGCATTTCTGCATTCGCCCATACGTGCTACATGACCTGCCCATCTCAAACGTGTGGATTTTGTTCCTAATTATGTCAGGTGAAGTATACAATGCGTGCAATTCTGTGTTGTGTAACTTTCTCCACTCTCCTGTAACTTCATCCCTCTTAGCCCCAAATATTTTTCTAAGAACCTTGTTCTCAAACACCCTTAATCTCTGTTCCTCTCTCAAAGTGAGAGTCCAAGTTTCACAACCATACAGAACAACCGGTAGTCTAATATAACTGTTTTATAAATTCTAACTTTCAGACTTTTTGACAGAAGACTAGATGACAAAAACTTCTCAACCGAATAATAACAGGCATTTCCCATATTTATTCTGCGTTTAATTTCCTCCCGAATGTCATTTATATTTGTTACTGTTGCTCCAAGATATTTGAATTTTTCCACCTCTTCGAAGGATAAATCTCCAATTTTTATAGTTCCATTTCGTACAATATTCTGGTCACGAGACATAATCATATACTTTGTCTTTTCAGGATTTACTTCCAAACCTATCGCTTTACTTGCTTCAACTAGAATTTCCGCGTTTTTCCTAATCGTTTGTGAATTTTCTCCTAACATATTCACGTCATCTGCATAGACAAGAAGCTGATGTAACCCGTTCAATTCCAAACCCTCTGCGTTATCCTGAACTTTCCTAATGGCATATTCTAGAGCAAAGTTAAAAAGTAGAGGTGATAGTGCATCTCCCTGCTTTAGCCCGCAGTGAATTGGAAAAGCATTAGATAGGAACTGACCTATACGGACTCTGCTGTAAGTTTCACTAAGACACATTTTAATTAATCGAACTAGTTTCTTGGGAATACCAAATTCAATAAGAATATTAAATAAAACTTCTCTCTTAACCGAGTCATACGCCTTTTTGAAATCTATGAATAACTGATGTACTGTACCCTTATACTCCCATTTTTTCTCCAATATCTGTCGAATACAAAATATCCGATCAATAGTCGATCTATTACGCCTAAAACCACACTGATGATCCCCAATAATTTCATCTACATAAGGAGTTAATCTTCTCAAAAGAATATTGGACAAAATGTTCTACGACGTCAATAAAAGTGATATTCCTCGAAAGTTACTGAGTTACAGTTAGTCTTGTCCCCCTTCTTAAAAATAGCTACGATTATGGACTCCTTCCATTGTTCTGGTACAATTTCCTTTTCCCAAATTGCAAGTACAAGTTTATAAATTTCGCTAGATAATGCCCTTCCACCCTCTTGTATTAATCCTGCTGGAATTTGATCAATACCTGGAGACTTGTACTTTTTCAGATTTTCTATCGCAATTTCGACTTCAGAAAGTATGGGTTCCGGTATAAATGGCTCAGCAGTTTGTATTTGAATTTCGTCCCGATCATTTCTATTTGGCCTATGTATATTTAGTAGTTGCCCAAAATAGTTTTTCCATCTTTTCAGAATTGAATGAGAGTCTGCAAGTAAGTCATCATTCTCATCCTTGATCACGTTTACTCTTGCCTGATATCCGTTTTTTAATTCCTTTATACCCTTATATAAATCTCGAATGTTTTTATTCTTACTATTTGTTTCTACCTCATTCAGTTTTTCTTTCAAATAATCCCTCTTTTTATTCCTAAGTGTACGACTTGCTTCCCGTCTTTCATTGAAATAATTATCTCTATTCTCCACAATTGGATCCTGTAAGAAATTCAGTTTTGCCTGTTTCCTTCTATCTACTACAATGGAACAATCTTCATCAAACCATGGTTTCTTTTTCTTAGTTTCATGATAACCTATGCTCTGCTCAGCTGCAATTTTTATATTATCTCGGATATTGTCCCACACGCTATTAATATCAAACTCTTCCTCACCTTCGTCAGCAGTTGCTAAAGCAGCAAACCTATTTGAAATTTCAACCTGATAACGTTGCTTAGTTTCCTCGTCCTTTTATTTCAGAATATTGGATCTACTAATATTAGCTTGTTGCTCTACACGCTTGGCTACTGATAGTCTTTCTCTTAAGAGATGTTGATACAGCGTCGTAAAATAGCCTACTAAAAAAGTAAAAAAATTGATACTATATTAGACCTAATAGACAATTGGTCAGCGTCTGAAATGAAATATACTTGTGAGAACAGAAGGCTCTTACCCTCAGCTGGAAGATTTCCAATTAAATAAGCCTATGCTTGAACTTTAAATGATGGCGTAAAAATTGACTTTATGTATTTATTTTTTGCACCAAACGATGCCACTTGAAATAAGATGTTGTACTGTCTTATATTATACTATATTATTTAAAAATTGTGTTGATAACGGATGTACTCAAGTAAGTAAGTTTTTAATTTGTTGTGGGGGCTCTTGAATCTCAGCAGGAACAACTATTACAACAGCGCCACATAATCTGCTTGGCTCATTACTCAATTTTTTTGCATTGCATTTATTACATAGTTTATTCATTTTACCTATTTTAACACGATTCAATTGAGCATAGTTAAAATTTGGATTATAAAATAATGGAATGCTAACCTAACATACTATTACTGCATACAGAATCAATACACTCGCGTTGCTCGTTAATTCTCTTAGATCAAAATGAATGTAGTACATAAACATTATTTTAAGAATTACAGGAAATGAATATACAGAATAACCTATAAAGTTTTCTGTCCATAATAAGCTATTTTAATCTTACTTTCCTCGATTCACTCAGAAGTTACTGTAATAGCATTATACAGGGACATCACTTTATTTTTACCAACATTTTTAACATTAACCTGACTATACTTGGAAACACTGTTGCCCCCCTTCCATTACAGGAGTTTGATGTTACTAGTACAATATGTAAACAAATCATTTTACCAGGTATAGGAGGAGAGAAAAGTAATGTATCCATTTATGTTGTAGAGAAATACGATATTACGATTTTCAGTTTGATCATCACTTTTACGGAATTTATCAAAATACAGTAGAGTAGTAACATTTTTTTTCAAAAACTCAACTTTTCAGGCGGCTATGTTCGTTATGTAATGTCTACTTCATTTAGCATATTAATTATTGATGTTATCATACAATATAGAGAGTGCATTTAAATTTAGGGGGTCATAAGTAAAGAGCTGTAAGTGCACTTAAGTTAGTTTTGAGAAAATGAGGTTTAAATATTTAAGCTTTCGTATAATCGGTGAAATTTTTTATTTAAATTTTAATGTGTGATGCGATTAAAATAGCCCTTTGCCACTAAAATTTTAGATACTTTTGCTTACACTGGATGCACTTAACTCATGTTATTACAAATGTCACTAGCATTCCTTTGCTTCTAGCCACCTCAATTCAAAAAAAGCTAATCTGAATTTTTAAACAAGTTGCTGAAAATGGTTGCCGTTCATTACAATGCAGGCTTCAATTCAGTACGCATATTATTAAAAAAAAATTTGAAGCATATTCTCTGAAATTGAATTTATCGTTTCTTGAATATAATTTTTAGTACGATATTATTAGTATAGGTTCTTTCTTCTATAGAAAACGCAACCATATTTATGAAACACACTATACACTGCAGTGTTTACTTCACTGCTTGAAGACTTCGAATGTAACAGCGGCCGTAAGTTTGTGTGTCTGACGGGAGCAAGGACATTAGTGAAGGGGTGAGAGTGAAGTACATTCAGAAATGCAGGTACAATAAAAATGCAAGTAAAAATAAAATGATGTCCCTGTACAGTTATGTCCATCTAGAGAAACTACACTTTCCAATGATGAAATAATAATTAAACAAATCGGATAATTAGTTTCTGAGATTATTTCATACAAACACAAACGCCGCTAACTGCAGGAGTGATGCTTGCGACATTGTATAAGTGAAACATGGACACTATAATTCGCGTTACAAATACTGTCACAATGAAATTAAATTTAAAACTAAACACAAACTAATTCTACTTCATAAACAACAAAATATCTACGAAAACAAAAGTCACGACAGAACACCAATATTTGGTGTAACCACAGTCTACTATATACAGTCGCGAAGCTTGAGCTGATTTTTTGCAAATCTCGTGATAAAGCGCTCCAAGCGGTAAGCAACTAGAAACAATAGACTGTCCACGGTCGACTTTGGACTGAATCGTATTTCCATCGAGTGCTAGCTCGTTGCGTATTTCACATTGATGCTTGTGAAATGTTCTTTATTGGTTGTAATGAAAATATTAATGGCTAAAATACAATAATTGGAATAATAATATTTTACTAGAGACGTAGAAAAATTAAGTTTGTTTTAATGAAATTTATTGATCACGTTTCATTTTCAATTCTGGTGGGATTGTTATTGCTTAGGCCTACTTTTTTTTTTCAAAGGATATGTTTTTAATTATAGCTGTTAATTTTGTTGTTATTTTTATTTGTTACTTTATTAGAGACGTAGAAAAAGTCTGTTACAATAAAATGTATTAATCACGTTTTATTTCCAATTCTGGTGTGATTATTATTGCTTAACCTCAACTACGTAAGCCTACACTACAAGTACAGGTACACGTACATAAGTTAATCCATTAATTCATATTTCCATTATTATTGTTGTAAAGGGAAATGCAAATTAATATTTATTGGTTTCATAGTTCATTATCGCTATAATCTTGAATGAGTGAAGCGATTATAGTAAATTTCAGTTCGTTTTGCACAAACAAAAATAATATTAACCTATTTCTTGCAGGTATCTTCGAGTTTATGGTGGAATTTAATATACTTCATTAAATAATAAATTAACTTTATGCATTTAATATTTCAATAATGGAAGGAAGGTGTTAATTTTTCCAAAAGAACACAACGAAAGTGTAACATATTTTGTCGGCTGCTAGGAGAGAGATCTGCGATGATGAGGCGATAGTAGCGATCCTAGTGGTGGGCAACTATCCATGTTTGCATTGTTACTACATATTGAGCTTCGCGACTGTATATAGTAGACTGTGGTGTAACACAGTAACGAAGATTCAACACTTCCGAACAAAGCACGTGCTCGCTGCGAAACAGTCGGCAACGTGGGCTTGTTGTCATGGTCTCTGTTTGGCTAGTTTGAGCGGTTGCCATGGTGACGCTTAGAAGCTTAGAACTGTCAATACCTTTCTAGTTTTTTATAGACTGTAGTTTTGGACACACCGTTAATGAATAGTAATGAAATTATCTAGTTCTCATATTTACATTGCTTCAGACTGAACAATTTTTGTTATAAGAATCTTGTGTGAATGAAAAAAAAAATATGAAGAATGGCGATCTCTATACGTAATATTTGTAGCCAAAAGTGTAGCAATAATGTACCTTTCTTCCATCAGTTTAAACGATACACCAGTCCCATTACAGTTTCATAGGTATACAGTAGACAACGTTGAACCCTGTGAGGCAGGAGACGCAGTAGAACAAGTTCTCAGATATGGCCTTTTGAACGAAGTTACTCCTGCTGGGGATGAGATTTTTTACAGCAGTTGAGAATTAGTTCGTCGAAGCAGGCATCAGTCACGTTCCTTGAGAGACGATTCAGAACGGCACGGTATAAGCAAGGAGGGGGTTTGCTCATGGAGGTGAACTCGAGAGCGACTCAGGTGTTCACGATTCGCGCTGATGCGATTTTGATATATTTCATAGTTAACAGCAGGACAACCAGACACAGCAATACGCTCATTTTTTATTTTTATTCAGTTGTCTTACTTGTCTTCTTTGTTTTTTCTCTTCCTGTTTCTATCCTTTCATTTTCTTTTGCTCCTTCTCATCGGCCTTATCTAATTCTCCCATTTCTTCGCCTCTTTTCCTCTCCCGCTTTCTTCTTAACTATTTTTTTCATCCTCCAGCCTATCCCTTTGTCGTCCACCCTCTTTTTTTCTTTAATTCTTCTTCATTTCCATCTATATTTTACTTGTTCCTTCTCCTTTGTCCGTTCCTTTCCTCTATATTCGTATTTTTCTCCCTTTTTCCCAATTATTTGTGTTCCCACTCCTTCCAGTTTATTTCTCTTTTCTTCATTATCCTTTTCCACTTAGTTTATCCCTCTTATCTTTATCTCTCTTTCCTCTTTAATAATGTTATCCTCGATCTCTTCATTTCTCTTTTCCTCTCTCTCCTTTACCCCTTGTTTAATCTTCTCTATATCTCCATTTTACTGTTTTATTTTAGGTTTCTTTCTCAATTTTCATTTATCTTTCTTATATAAATTCTAATGGGCCTTTTCTTCTTTCTTTGTTTATAGTTTCTTTTTGCTTCTATTATCCATATTGTTCTCTTTCTCTTTAACTCCTTTCCATTTTATATTTATACCACTTTTCTTATTTCTCCTTATCCCCCGTTTTTCTCTTTATCCACTATCCTGCTGAAGTTTGTACGTTGGCCAGACTGCTAACATCAGTCAACTGTTTATGGTGTAACGTACGCACTTATATTAAGCAATTCAAACTTCACTTAACAAAAATAAATAAAAGTTATTCCAATTGAACACGAAATATTACAAGTACCTCAATCATTTTTTATTCCTTTAAATTGAAGTTGATGCTGAAGTTTGTACGTTGGCCAGACTGTTAAAATCAGTCAGCTGTTCATGGTGTAATGTACGTACTGTATATTAGGATTTTTAAAAATATTGTTTTCAAAATGTACTATCGTGTAAAAAAGATTGCACAATTACAAAATCTCGAAAAATTGAAAACTCTCTCTTCTTGTTTTTCAAACTTTGCCTCGATTTCGTAAAAAGCACTTCCCAATCTTGTATCGTAATATTATCTCGATATAATGTAAGCATTACTTATCAACACCAAAGTGTTTTTACACTTTCATGAAACATAATTCGGATATAATTGTTAATGTAAAAGTGTCCTTCCGAAAAAAGATCATGAACAGTAAGAATAACTGTTTCCGAAAGTTGGTTTCGGAAAAACGGATTCGGAGACCAGAACGGTTAGTATTTCTTTGAAATTAGTTCATTTTCATTATTTATTGCGGTCAGGGGCGTACTTTGCGGACTACCGGGGCTACCGGCGGTGCCCAAGGAAATTACGAAAGAAAAAGCTTATAATATAACATAATGTAATAATTTTGTATTATTAGTTTTACCATAGTAATTAAAATTAAAGTAATTGTTAGATATATTTTGTGTAATAATAGGGTCAGCGGTAGCCCAAACCCTTTAACCAGTATACGCCACTGATTGCGGTAGTATTTACTTACAGCTCAACGTATTTTGGACAAAAAATAGACCTACTGTATTTCCTTTACCAAACCGCGGATTCAATTACATTTATGAGTCCCAATGTGTATAATGTCCACTTCATTTGACTATAAATTAATTAATTTCACCAATACATTTCTAATGTAATGTTACGATACTCGATTTTGTTAATTATTCTATACAGCATCATGAGTACCCTTAACAGAATTCACACGACGAACATGTTTTGCTAGCAACTCATAAATTAGAATGAAGTTGTTACAGTGCTAACTTAATTAGCAACGTATGATCAAATTAACTTCTCGTTCCTTTTTAGGATCGATAACACTGTTCCCTACCATCACGTTGAAATTGTATTTTAAGCATATTGATTGATATGTTTACGATGTCCATACGTACCTTGTGTTATTTTCAACAGTAATCTCACTAGAAGTTTTTTATTTATCTAGATAAAATCAAAACTCGAGTGGGATTTAATTGACTATTACACGGTTAGAAGAAAGTATATAAAGATTAGAAGTAAAGAAGTACTCCAATACAATAAAATATTAATTGACTTACGAAAATACAACTGTCTTCAAATGTATTATTATACCATCTCAACATTACAAATATTACGCTAGATGCATGCTAGATGGCAGTGGTGTGTTATGATTATGTGATGTTATCAGGTGTGGCAACTATGGAATCTTCATTGAACTCTGTGGACGGTTGCTAGTCAAGAAGGCTTTGTTGATTCAATTTCATTTTTATTAAAACAGTTGCATTCCACTTCAGTTATCCGGATCCCAGTAATCAACGTCACTTTACAGATGATTTTCAGTAAATCTTAATATTAAACAATCTCTGATACGTGACTATCCATAACATCATATAGCATAAACAAGTGTTAGAAAAGTTTTAATTAGGGATGAGGAAATAAACAAGAAATGTTTTAATTAACGATGATAACATAAAAAATAAACATGAATAATTTTAAAAGAAACATTGAAAGTGCAATTTTCAAATTGGAATGTTTTAGTGGTTGGTGTTAGTGTTTTATATTAGACGTGTGCGTAAAAGAAGTTAACTCGTTGATGTACATGGTTTATTCCTCAACTTATTCAGGATTTCCGAATGGTGCTTTTCATTCATTTGTAACTAGGATTTCAGGGAAGATGTATAGTTATGACCAGTGATCTTTATTAATTCTTGTTCTTGAATGCCAATGCGAGTCATATTCGAAACTGCTGTGCATCGACTGGAGTTGTTTATAATTTTCTGTTTTTTTTTTTTTTTTTTTTTTTTTTTTTTTTGACGTCCAGACCAGCACAGTTTGAAATGTTGGCAAACAAAGAAAAAAAATGCTAGGGAGGCGATAAAATTAAACAAATGCTAGGGACGCGATAAAATTGTGCGATAAGCAGCCATGATTGGTTGAAATATGTCCTTTCGTACCGTTTTATTGGTCAAAAGTAGTATGACGTAGTAAAAGTGTAATAGTCAGTGTAAAAATATGCTTCATTAATTCTTTAATAATTTATTCTTGTAGCAGTATTATATTTGAACTCTCAGCTAGGGTTACCGCACGTCCTCATTTTCCCGGACATGTCCTCATTTTCAAAGGTTAAAATATCGTCCGAGAGGAATTTTCAAAATCAATGCTAATGTCTGGAAATTGAACCTGTGATTTAATTTAAAAAAATACGTGTTTCACGCACTAGTCAGGAACTCAGACTGACATTTGACACGTTTTTAAGCTTTGAAGTATAGAGCCCATTTCACTTCCGTTTTCTTATTCTAATGCCTGTTGCTCACGGAGGAGAGGCTCATGACAGGAATAGTTTGACTGTGCGCATGCGCGGATCTTTCATGCAGCGCCAGAGTGATCCTTACCTGGATTTATTTTCCAGATCAAATCAGAAAGTTCTCTTCGTGCTTCGGTTTCACATCTTGCATATGCGAAGGTTAGGTTTTGTTAGTTTAGGTTTTCATTAACCAAGTCAGCGCATTCCGCGCATGCGCAGACAGCCAAATTGATCCTGCCGCGAGCCGTACATCTCACGGTCAAATTTTTCGTTAAATTTATTGAACAATAAATATGATGACAATTTTGATAAACGATTTATGAAATTGGTTCCTTGCTCACTGTCAAATTTTTAATAAAATTTCTCTCAAAATACTATTTCCATCTATGCAGTAAATTTGACACTACAGTCTGCTTGCCCTTCCATCTATGAATAATATTTTGTACTGTTTTCTCAATTGAAATCTGTGATTATTATTCGTCTAGTAAAAGACTCAAAACTTCTTTGTTCCACCTAGAGTCAGCCATGTTTAATGTTTATGTTTGAACTTCACAATCTGCACACCAGATTGCGGTGATTCCACACACCCGCTTCGCTGATTGGTTGCTTTCATCCAATATATGACGAAAATATGACCTGTTCTATTTGGGAAAGTTGCGTTCAACGTTTAACCATTTCGGTTCTACTAACATTTCACCATAAGCAACTGAGATTTGATAGAATTGAATTTAATTGAATTTCTTGAATAGTAAATTTAACGAAAGATTAGACCGTGAGCAACAGGCATTACTGCTTTACTGGTCAGTTTGAACACTACTCACACGAGATTCTATTTGTCTACTTAATTGATTCACACAAGCTTTGAGACGAAGATAGCGAGTTCTTTGCCATGCTCGCCAAGCATTTTTATGTTTGTTTAATTCAAATGCAGTAGTCTAAGGAGAGGAAGTTCCTTGTTGTGAAAGTCCTAGCTGTAGTGAAGTACAAATTTCATTTCAATTGCGTAGTATTTCAGTAGTAATTTCTCAAACCTCCAGCAGAGAAATATTAGGGGTCTAATGGACAGTTTAAATGAAGTTACCCTCTATTGGAACATGTTAGACATGTTACTCGTATAACCTCCGATTCCTCCGCCGGTGGTAGCCGCTCCACTGTGCAGCACCATTTCCAGATATCTCAGGTTGAAGACTGTCATATGAGAAGTGTAATAGAATAATAACTACCACGTCGAATGACATGATGTACTATATTTTGCTACCGATTACGTGGCTTTTAGTTAATACATTACTAACAGTAAGAATCTAACGTATTGTACCTTGTTATTACCGCTGTGTTTAGCTTGTACAACAGCGGCGTTAGATATCTGGACAACTAATAACGTTTGTGGGGGGAGGGGTTAAATATGTAGCTTACCGCATTTCACCTCCGCTATCACACCTTAATAGGAATACGTCGAATTACAAATGTATGGACTCTTTGGTAGCGACGTGCATTCTAGCGGAGTCGAGAGGAAGTATCCAACTTACATGTTCGAAATGCAAAATGACAGCATGGGATTAATGTTAATGGCCGTGTGCACCATTCTCGATCATCTAGTCCGTTTATTAGCAATCACGGAAACATGGTTAATTCTTGACAATGATCAAGTTACAGATGCGGTGCACCGACATTTTCCCTCGATCAACTCAGTACCGTCAGCTGACGGTACGCTCGCTTGAGAAGAATCATCTGAGCGCTAGGTTACCGCGTATAAAACAGCGAACGAACGCACTCTGTTAATTATTATCGCTTCGTTTTCGTTTGTCGGACTGCTTTCAAACATCCTCGCAATTTTCAAATAACAAGTTTCAATAATCATGGAAGAAAAAAAGAAAAGAGCACCGAACTTCTCACAGTTCGAAGTGGGAATTCCTTTAGAACTCCTCAGCAATTATGCATCCATATTATAGAATAAAAGTACTGACGGAAGTTCTCTAAGAGAAAAGCAGGCTACCTGGTTGGATTTAACCTCACAATTCACATGAGTTATACGTGTTTACATAATTCCACATAATTTGTAACGTAATTTATACAGTGGTTATTTCATATTATTGATAATAATTGGGAAAATTTCAGTATATGGATACCTCACTGACAATTATCTTGAAATAGGCTACTAAAAAGAGCAGATTTGTATGTGTTTGTCGAATGCTCATCATCTTGCTTATGAAAAGAGACATTTCAGTGCCAATAAATTTATTTGGGAAAATTTCAGTATACGGATACCTCACTGACAATTATCTTGAAACAGGCTACTAAAAAGAGCAGATTTGTAAGTGTTTGTCGAATGCTCATCATCTTGCTTACGAAAAAACACATTTCAGTGCCAATAATTTATTTGGGAAAATTTCAGTATACGGATACCTCGCTAACAATTATTTTAAAATTAAAAAAAAAAAAAAAAAAAATTCGTCTGTGTATGTCGAATACGCATCATCATGCATACGAAAAGGAAGTTTTTAGTGCCAATTTATTTTGTGTGCACAAGGTTGGAATTTTGGAGTAAGAGGGAAAGGAAAGTATCCTTGTTCTGAAATTTATCCATTTATTTTGTTTTCACAAGGTTGGAATTTTGGAGTAAGAGGGAAAGGAAGGTATCCGTGTAATTTCTCTTAATTCAAGCGTAAATAGCCTAATTGTCCAAAACGTCATGTAGGTCCTAATAGTTTCAAACGGCAAATCTATAGCTAATAAGTGATAATCTCGCATTCTACAAAATGGTAATTTAGTTTTGCTATATTATTACCGGCATAGAATAACTACCTTAGGTATTATTATGTTAACAAAATTGGACAATTAGGCCTAAATAATATTTTGGCCTCAAGGAAAGTCCCGATCTTCCAAAGCAGAAACATATATAAAACATTTGTCTATTTTGAGAAAAAAGAACATTTTTATTATTCATCTACAAACTTACTCTTTCTACAATAACACCAATTCTGTTATTTCCGCAGTGATTTGCGTGTTCAAGATACATCATTTCATCTTCAATTCCATCAAGTACGTCAAATCGTGCCGCCATTTTGGTTTTCTCGATTTGACCATGTTCAATTCAAGATAATTGGTCCCACACCCGTGATCAAATTTGATCATCATCAACTCGCTTGTTTAACTTTGATCGAGATTGATACTCCGCAATTTGGCGTTGAAGATGGTCAAGTGCCGACTTAACCATGGTCAAATTTTAATCGAGAATGGTGCACACGGGCATAAGAGTTTGAATAACACAACAATGAGCAAAAAGAAAAAAACTATATATTGATGACGTGACACTTACGACTCTCTTCATCTGAGGAATTGGAAAGGTACAAGGAAATAAGGTTGAAACCAAAGGTATTACTATAAAACGTCAGAGAATTTTAAATATTCTGGCATGTGTTTGTATTTACTTAGAAGTGATTAAATCTTATTTACAAGTGCATTTTAAATTAAAATACAGGCAGGACAGAAATAAATAATTAATAATAAGGATGTCACGTTGTTTGTGTTGTTGTTTCAACGAAGTTTTCAGATATTGTTGGCTGATATGAAATTTCAGTTGCCTTTTTATTCTCTGGAACCGGATTTTGATTCTGTGCAGCCAGCTGTCTCAGCATGTCGATGTCAGTTACATAATGTGGAACTGTAAATAAATTGTGAAGCAAATATAATAAATATTGTCTTCACTTACATAAACATTATGTATTTTCTGAAAAGAAATTTTAAAATGTTACATTTCTTCGGATCAAATGTCTGCATATTTAAATGACAAATCTAAAATTATTTCAGTCATTTATTATCGTAACACACTGGTCTCTTAAATTAACAGAGCATATTGGGAATTAAATGAATGGCTTTCTCAAAACATGCTATGAAATTTTTTTATATAGAACAGTTTTTGTTTCGGAAAGGGAGCAAAAAACGAGCAAAGTTGCATTAATTTTTTTTTTGTTTGAAATATCTCAAAGAGGTAGAGGTTCTATTTCCAAATTCACATGGAATTATCTTAAGGAACTTCACATTCCTTTTGATTATGTAATGTCTGTCCTTATAAATATTATCAAGGATTCTCTTCAAATATTACATAATCATCTGTATGTCAATTAATCCAATTATATTTGCCTTAAACATTTAACTTTCTTTTTTCTTTAATGTATCACATCACATTATATTGTACATGTTTATTGTATTCAGGACCCTTGTGGTCACTCATATTCTTTGAGCTGATGTCTATAATTTAGAATTTATACAATAATCTCTGAAATTAACGACATTACTTATGGTCCATCCTGTATATGCAGAACCATCTGGTGGAGATTCCAGACCCTAAACCTACTTATCTGTCCGATTCCACAGTCTTTCTTAGTATCATAACTTAAATACTCGGTCACAATATGATAACACGCTAGAAATACCACTGCACACATCATCTCTTTATTCTTCATCTTTCACTGTTGCTACTTCTCGTCACTGGAATTCTCTGCCGCCTGAAGTCAAGGGCTGCCAAATTTTAATTGCCTTTAAATGTAAATTAGAAAAATATCTTATGATGAGTTGCCAGACCTAACGCGTTGCAAATATTTAATGGAATGTGTTCCAGTGTATTTATTTTTATTCTTTTTTGTTTCTTATTTTTATTATCTAAATCGTGTTTATTTATCACTTAGCGCCAATCTGTATCCCACTGTGTTGTTTTTTATTATTAATCTATTTTTGTGTACATTTTATTCAATTGTCGGTTTCTGGTTTAATTATGTAAATCCTACTTAATTGTAATCTAATACTAATATGTATACTAATGTGTTTACTTTTATTTTTACTGTGTACATTTTTTATTGAATTATCGGCTTCTGTTTTTATGTGATTCGTATTTGACTCTAACAACATTAATATGTATTCCACTATGTTTATTTTTATTTTATGAGGTAAATTTTTATGTAACTAGCTCTTTTGATCTCATTATGTACCTAAATTGTATCAGTATGTAATTACTTAATTCCGATCCAGTTTTGTGTTCAACTATGTAAGCAAGTTTTAATCCTGGTTGAGTGTAAGAGAAGGCCTTACGGCCTTAACTCTGCCAGGCTAAATAATGCCATTATTATTATTATTATTATTATTATTATTATTATTATTATTATTATTATTATTATTATTATTATTATTATTATTATAGCCTTATTGTAGCCTTTATTCTAGACGTCAAAATCTTGATTATCAATTTCTTTGCAAAGTTATCAATGGTGATATTGATTGTGAGTCTATCATAAACAACATCAGCCTTCGTATTCCTACAAAAGGTTTAAGATTTCAAAAAATTTTTATAACAAATTCTAAATCACTTTCTCCAGTCTGTAGATGCATAAAATATGCCAATTTGCATGGGCACAATTTAGATCCTTTTAAGGTATAGTTTCGTTTTGATTATTGGTATTTACTGTTCTTGTTATCAATTTTATTTATGTATGTTTTTGTTTATTTAAGATATTATTTATTTGTTTTTGCACCTTTGTATCTTCTGTTTGTGTATTGTGCTGGACTATAATTGGTCTCTGGCTGTTGTTCAGCACACAAATATTAATAATAAATAAATAATTAATTATTATTATTAAACCCAGATTCCTCACATGCACACTTAGAATCAGTTCCAGGGAATTATGCTAGCTGTCCCAACTGTATGTCTATATACTGTTCTCTGTCGATAAATTGGTGTACACATCTGGCTTCATACAGCTCATTGATAAACAGTCAACTACCCGCTATTATCAAAAAAAAAAATATGAGTATCATTCATAAACTTAATGGGTCTCCCTGATGTTCTGGCTAACATGCTTGAAAAAAGGGTCATTTTGCATTAGCTATATGTACAAATTGCAAATACAAAGATAAAAAAATATATGCTAACTGCACTGATATCAGAAAAAGACAAAGGAATTTGTTGGGTTACTGGCTGAGGAGAAACTGTCTACTGAAGGATGCACTAGAAGGAATGGTGAACGGGAGAAAAGATCGGGGCAGAAGAAGATATCAGATAATAAACGACATTGAGATAGTATGTAGATCGTATGCTGAGACTAGAAGGAAGACAGAAAATAGGAAAGATTGGAGAATGCTGGGTTTACAGTGAAGGGCCTGCTTTTGGGCAGGAAACTTATGAATGAATGAAATAACTTCACTCACTGCAATACGGTTCATCATCACTTGTGGCCACATCAAATGATCCTCGAGCAGGATACTGATTGGTTTCCAGTCCAAAAGGAGAGCACGTCGACAGGGTGCACTTCCTCAGTGACGTCACGAATTTTGAAGCAAAACCGTTTGTGATGATGCTGCAAAGAGGTGAGCGCAATAACGTAAGAGTTCATTATTTTAGATGTACACCAGTGGTGGCCAACTCGTGCTCTACGTGCAGAGCACTCATCGCTGCAGACGAGCAGTATGCGAAAGCAGATTGTCCGAATGTTTCTCATGTCAGCGCTGCTCTCTTTTGCTCGTGAGTGCACACAGTTCTTCGTAAGAGCAGCTGCGTTGGTCAATACTGATGTACACCATAGAATGTTTCTCTTCTTACTGTCAGCGTTTAAGAAACTATTTCTTTCGAGCATGAACAGCTTTACATTTTTTTCATTTATTTAATATGAGGTAACCAGTGGCGGTTCGTGCCTAAAATGACAAGAGGTTCACTACTTTTATGATATTACATACTGGGTGTTCAGTTCAAAATGTGTCATGGCTCGCTGTATGCCGTCATGTGGCTAGCCGATGAGCCTAGAGAATTCAATCTTCCTACACTTCCGCAGAGGTGTATAACCTAAGAGGCAGAGAAGTTGCCTAGCAAGTACGACGTTCATTCTGAAGAGTACGTACCGATACGTACGGTAACGCCGGTAGTGGCAGGAATGTGAACTGTTTGGAAATACGTACTGTCGGGATATAGGGAGAGGGTTAAGACGATTACTTACGTATTTGTTGACATTAACTTCGACGGTCAACATGGACACGGAGCATTTGATTTGTGTTGTGAAATGTTACCGTACGCAACCGATGATAACAAATACCCTGCGTACGACTTGCCGGCGCAAAACACAGTTCGAAAGAGGTTATGGTAGCACACAGACCGTACAGACAGCCGTCTGTTGCTACGACGTTCAAGTTATACCGTACACGTTCTCAAGTTCAGATTGAATGCCTTAAATAATAGGCAACTTCTCTAACATATAAGCTGAAACTCGCTTCAAATCGGTGACCCAACAACAGTGACGTCATGACACACTTTGAAATGAACACCCAGTAGTTTTCCAACAATTTAAACAATATCTAATTTCTGAAAAATTAAAAAAATACTACACTTCTTTAAAGTAATTGCTTTAAAATGAACCTGATTATGATGATGATGATGATGATGATGATGATGATGATGATGATGAATTATCATTGAAAGAACATAGCGATATTTTCTTGCGTTATCATTCTGTCTTTCAATATTCTGCCTGAAAGCTGAACTAAGCTGTTGCCTAATTTCTGTTCTTCCAAGGACTGACAAGCCTAGGCAAACATTCTTATGAGCAATAGATTCCTTATGCTTCTTAATTTTCTGTGTCAAATGGCTTAAATCTGACACACCAGTGCATGTCCAGCTCGTATCTTTACCCTTAGCAAACAGCAGGCACGGGAAACAAAATAATTTATTTGTAGATTCACAACCGCAAATCCAAACACCAGGGCAGCCACACGTTTGCCATACAGCATTTTTCCTTGCCTCTCGTCCCGCACGCAAGTCCAGAAGTTTGCTTGGCGAGGTTCAGAGGAGAAATTGAACCTCGGAAGCTTACAAGCACATGTAGGCATTCGATCTCTCCGATTCATAGGTTTTCATACGACAAAAAAAAAAACTTCAGAGCCGCAGGTAAACTTATTAAAGACGAGGAAGAAAGAATGAACGTGTAAATTATAAATAAATTTATTTAAACTATTAAATTGTTTTCCCTTGTTTTTCCTGAGAGTTCTTCGAACCATTGAACGCATAGCACGCACCGCCACTGTAGGTAACTAATATCAGTATAACGTAAAACTTACTTGATAAATTCTCGAATGATGTTCCGCTTCTTACCCCAGTATGTGCAGTTGTCGTTGATCAAAGAGTCTGTGTAATATTTCATAGCATGTATATGACTGCACGTGATATTGATTGGGCTTACTTTATCTACAAAAAGAGATTAACAGTGTCAGAGTTGAAAGATAAGATCATAATAGTATGTTAGCGTATGTAAAATGCGAACAATAAATAAACAGTATTATACTCAAAGAAGGGCACAACATTTTGAAACGAAAATAGCACCACTAATAACGATATTTACAGTAGTGTCGATTTTCCGAGTTTCGATTAACCGAGATTCCGTGTTATCCGAGTCCGATCCAAAAAAAAGGATTACTGTAAATAGTGTACAGTATTGCATG
Organism: Periplaneta americana; assembly: GCA_025594305.2. NCBI lineage: Eukaryota > Metazoa > Arthropoda > Insecta > Blattodea > Blattidae > Periplaneta > Periplaneta americana. The sequence continues at coordinate 32,341,746 of JAJSOF020000023.1, read as the reverse complement.
TAAGTTTTTTGTTTTAAGTATGCGTACTGTATTTATGAACTCCTAGAGTCAATATTAACCCGATTTGTTGATTCTATTTAGTGTATTAATGAGCTTAATTTATAATTGAAACACATTTTTCAGTAACCATCCGTTTTATCCGAGTTCTTCCTCATCCAAGGTAGTCTTTGAGACGGTTCCTCGTATAGGATAAGGAGGTTTTTCATTAGATTAGTATTTCGTGTTAATATTCTTATATGGATAGTAAGTGTGGGGCGTGTAAGAAAGGTCCAGAATGTGAGGCGGAAGTAACAGGTGGGCAGGAAGGCCGAAGCGACACTACGCGGACAGGAAACATGTGTCCAGGCGTGGAGTTGACCGATGAGGGAATGTGTGGACTTTGCCTGCGGGTGGTCAGCAAGATGACGCCAAGCCAGGTTCGAAAAAGAGATGATCTGGTATATGTCAGAGAATTGTCAGGAAACACCGGAAGTAGGGGAGAATCTAGTAACGAGCAATTTTTGAAGAACGCGTCTTAAGTGACGTAAGAGTAATCATGGCCAATCAGGATTCTTAATAGAGACACGTGATTCATAGATAGGAGGGCGAAATTGTAAGTTTGGTGGTTGCAAGTAGAGGGTAGATTTGGCAGATAGACAGAAAGCATGTACAAAGCGTGCGGAGAGGACGCACTCCACATATTCTCGGCGAACCTAACTCGGAAGGATAACGATTGAGGGACTTAGAATTTTTTTAGTGGTTTAGTAAGAAGTCGTGTGTTGTATCATTATTATAAGTCTGAATTCTTTTCTCGTCATTATTATTACATTCGGAATAAATTGTCATCAAGTTATCAACTCTCCGTTATATTACTGGTGTTTTATAGTACAAAATATATAATTACGTGAACTCAGAAATTAGTCTACCAACTTGTAGGAAGTGAGAGCAGTATATTATACACTTGGACGCGCATTTCTGCTAATCTGAAATGAACACTTAATAATAATAATAAACGTTCTCATCGTTCTTACCAACAACTTCTGGTGTGCGCCTACATCATTTCAATCTACGAGCACGTCTCCCAAACCCCATGTCCCAACCGTTTTGCAGCTGACCTGGGAAATCTCATACTCTACCGGAGTAATCTCGAGGAGGCTGGCGCCCAAATTAATTAGTGTGCATCTTTAATTGTTGACATCAACGTGCCTCCTTGAGATACTTTCCATACACGACGGAGCTGACAGCCGAGGGCAACGACGACGACGACCGACGACCGTCGCAGATTCTGGCTCCCCAACGTGGTCCGACCGCCGCATCTTGGCCCACATTAACTCGGATAATCGAGACTCTACTGCAGGCATGTCCACAGGAGCAAGCGCGCCCAGGAGAGCCTGAGCGCTTTACAGTGGAAAGGAAAGAGACAGACGAAAGAGGTGGTATATGCCGCTTGTCGAGCTATATCAGGGATGGGCAGCACTGATTCAATAGATAAAGGGATGAGAACTTATTAAAACTGTATCCATGTTAATTTTTAGATTTGCCTGAGAAGTATATGCGCATTATAAGAATGTAAGTTTTAATTTTAATGCTCATTTTTCACAAGGTTGATTTTTTTTTATTCAAAAGAATATTTTCTCAACTTTTCGTATACAAAAGTGAAATTTTCAGGTATAGGCCTATTTATTTAGTAGCCTTACAGAATGTTTTCGTAAATCTAATATACCGTATATACGTATTACTGAAGATAGTGTATTGAAACTTTTGAAAATATTCGCATGGATATTGTTTGTAAGGAAATTAATTAACAAAGCAACTACTGTTACATCATAAGCAAAAGATACGTGCCCATGTGTTGTAAAAATGTCAGCTCTATAGCTTCAGCAGATTTCGAGAAAATAATTTAATATTCTGATGATAGGAAGTTGCTCACAAATATCACCTTAAAAGGATAATGCGATAAGAGTTTTGTTATGTAATATTAGTTACACTTAAAACAGATACAGTACTTTGCTTTGTACTGTAATATTGTTTTGATTAGGTTATTGATTACTTTTGTAAGGCTAAAGATACCATCAATATAAATTCCAACGTATCATGTCATACGCAATCTCTTTCTTTGGCATATCATTTTCTTTATGAATGATGTGTTTCATCCACTTAATACAGTATAATATTATACTACTATGGAATTTAAGTGAATATTCCTTCTTAACTCTCTATTATGTTATTAAGATTTAAAACACAACTGCGATATTAAGAAATCAGTGTTAGTACTTTTGTTTTACAGACAATATAGATAATATTAAACAGAAAGGAGCCATATAAAAATAACGACATAAAATTTCACGTTCCGTTTGAAGTTTGTGCACCACTGTTTTCTTAAACCAACAGGTTGCTTATTCAAATACACAACCCTTCCTCTCTCCATACTTAGCGCTTGCCTACCGCGCACGACGTCAGGGTCAGAAAAATGCTCTTGCTTTGACATCACTGTTCTACTATATATTATGTTTAACTCAGCTCCTTTTTATGTGTGCGTGTACAGTATGCGTCAAAATAAACAGTGATGAAATTATTGCTCATTTGCTGTCCACGTTTCCCTAGCAACGAAGTATTTATTTATTGTATAACCCGTGCGCTCCGCTGCACCCGTTAGAAATAAATATAAAATAATTACATAATTAAAATAGGACATTTGATCCAGGGAACATTCGTGTTTGATATAAGGATAAATCGTTTATTATGTTACTTAATTTAAATTGTATTTGCATAATTAAAATGCGATCATTTTGATCCAGAGACCACTCATTTGGTTATAAAAATTATTTTAGGAAATATAGGAAACGAATGTACAGAATAGTCTATCAAGTTTTCTGTGCATAAGAAGCTATTTTAATCTTACCTGTCCTCGATTCACTCAGAAGTTACTGTAATAACATTATAGCATTATGTCCATCTAGAGAAACTACACTTTCCAATGGTGAAATAATAATTAATTATACAAATCGGTTAATTTAGCTACCGATATTACTTCATACAAACACAGAAACATTCTCTGTAGGCTATCTTTCATAGCTTTCGATTGTTGCTGTCCAAGCCCCTTATAGACGAAGTCATTTGTTTTTTAATTCCTTACACGGCCTTAGATGGCAGTTATTTTAATTTTAAAACTCATTTATCTCATTAAATATCAGTCCTATCAACATTTTTCAAGGAATAAAACTTATCGCAAATTATTTTTAAAGTAACGTTTGTTATGTAACATTTTTCACAAAAATCAATAATAAGCGAGATATTTCGATTTATTTAATTCAGGCCCCCTTATAACCCTCCTTTTAAATAAAATATTTTGAATGCCATATAGCCTAAAATCTAAGTTACAACGAACTTAATTTATATACCAATTTTCATCGAAATCCGTTCAGCCATTATCGCGTGAAAAGGTAACAAACATACATACATACAGACAGACAGACAGACAGACATACAAACAAAAATTTCAAAAAAGCGATTTTCGGTTTCAGTGTGGTTAATTATATATGTTAGGACCAATTATTTTTGGAAAATCGAAAATTACCAGAAAAATTTCGGCTACAGATTTATTATTAGTATAGATTATTTTGACATATTGTGAATTCAGTGTTGCGTTGATTTCTGCCATTACGGTTCACACAACAGAGGAAAAGCATTATTTCCGGTTATAAGGAGTACTTAAGGGAACTGGGTAGTGATACTGTGCGATTAAAAATTTCAATACAAAAGTTTAGTTGAATATTTCTAGGCTTCTAGCGCTCAGAAAGGAATAAAAATTTCCAGGCTTATGCAATTAATCATTCTGAATTCAGTGGTATAAAAGACAACTAATTGGTTTCGTATCCAAGTGCAAAAGAAAGGTCCTAACTGATAACCTGTTTTCCAACTTTACTAGGTGTACCTCATTCTTCAGGTGCACATTACATGCTACTATCTTCACTCATATACCTTGTATTTTTTTTAAGTTATCCAGTATTGTGTATTGTAAATTCCAAAGCAAAATTTAGTTAAATATTTCACCCCTAGTGAAACAGAAAAAATATTGATTTTTGTTTAAAATTTTTTACAATTTTTTCAATGCATATACATTTTTTTCTCGTGTTATGTGTCTGACATTCTTAAAACCGTAGGTCTACAATGTAGAACACAGGCTGCAGAAAACACTGTAAAAATTTCATGTAAATTGATTCAGTAATTTCAGAGAAAAATGCACTTAAGTTTGAAAATGTCAACTTATGGAAAACTGTATAAAAAAAAAAGAATGTGTGAATTACATGCACCGCCAAATTTAAAGAGGTCATTTAAAAGGCTTATCTGCAGAAATACCCTCCACAATATTTATATTGTTTTAAAGACCAGGTTTGTAATTTATTTTAAAACACAAAATAAAAAATCGGATTTTTGACCCCTAATCACTACCTGGTTCCCTTAAATTACAAACATACTCTGAAAATCAAGATAAGTCATTATAACATGTAAGGCGACATAAGGCTGATCGTGTACTACGGAACTTCTCGGTGATAATTAACATTGTTGTGTTATTTGATGCCGCATTGTTAAATCGCTCCTGGTACTGCTCTTTAACGTGACACAAGCTCAGCCCATTCTGACGCCCCACATCGTATGACTTAAGGTATATGTACACTCACAAAACTAAAAAAATGATGAAAAATTAGAATTTTCAAAATATAACTAGGCCTATTTTAATAGAGAATTTTCTCCCCTTTAATTTTATATAAGAATTTTCGATTTATGCCTTATGGTTTTTCAGATAAGTCCCATTTTCAAAAATTCTGCGTCATCAGCCACGATCACTTCTACGAAGATCACTCCAAAAGTAATGCACAACATTTTTTTTAATTTATTTTTTATTCTAAACCTTGGCAATTTATGGAAGTCATAGATATATCCTTCCCCCTTGTATTCAAATTTAATTTAAGACGTTCCCGTGAATGGCGCCACAGAGTAGCTCAGACGTGTTGGTTCAGACTTTTATCGTGCAGGTCTACAGGCTCTCATTCCAAGATGGCGTAAGGCAGTTGAAAGGTGCGGGATTATGTGGAAAAGTGACGTATTGTTCCTGAAGCATGTATCTACATTCTATGAAAATAGCAAAGCTGTAGGCTAAAAATGTAATTTTTAAATAAATATTGTGGATTTCTTTTAGAGTGATCCTCGTAGTAGTCAATCCCCTCGTCCAGCATTGCTTGTAAAGTAAACTTCTTTCTAGTTCCAAAATAGATGCATAGATATCAAGGCATGATCATTGGATTGAAAACACGTTTTTACATAATGAAGTAATTTATAATCTTTTACTGTTAGTCATAAAACTGTAAATTTGTGTGTCAGTGAAGTTGTACGTCATTTTAATAAGAGTCCAAAAGTAGAAATTAAAATTCTGAGGAGGATGAGCATAAACCCTGGGACAAACATCATCGCAGGATTTGTTGCATCAATGGAAAATAAGGACAAAAATGCCAAAAACATTCAACACCTGAAGTTAAAACGAGGAGGTTTTTGAGAGGCAGAAAGAAGCTGAAACAGGACCGATATGAAGCTGCTTAAGGGGTGACATATGATGGTGGAGTCTTCTAGGCTCTGAAAGTTTGTAGTTCATTTCCTGTAAATAGTAATTTTAGAATATTTAATTCTTTTAAACATATGATGAAAGAGTGATGGAACGGAGAAAAATTCTCTCCGGCGCCGGGATTTAAACCCGGGTTTTCAGCTCTACGTGTTGATGCTTTATCCACTAAGCCACGCCGGATACAACCCCGACGCCGGTCAGAATCGTCTCAGATTAAGCTCCATCTCTTGGGTTCCCTCTAGTGGCCGCCCTCTGCACTACGTCATAGATGTCTATGAACGCAGGACCGAAGTCCATACATGTGTTGAGGTGCACTCGAATGAGTGACTGGTTGGCCGGGATCCGACGGTATGGGCGCCGTCTTAAATCACAAAGTGATTTATTACGCATATCATATTTATTTTGATGTACCGAAGTACATATGATATTTCCATGCAGATATTCTGCGTCATCGTATGATGAAAGAGTGATGGAACGGAGAAAAATTCTCTCTGGCGCCGGGATTTGAACCCGGGTTTTCAGCTCTACGTGCTGATGCTTTATCCACTAAGCCACGCCGGATACAACCCCGACGCCGGTCAGAATCGTCTCAGATTAAGCTCCATCTCTTGGGTTCCCTCTAGTGGCCGTCCTCTGCACTACGTCATAGATGTCTATGAACGCAGGACCGAAGTCCATACATGTGTTGAGGTGCACTCGAATGAGTGACTGGTTGGCCGGGATCCGACGGTATGGGCGCCGGAGAGAATTTTTCTCCGTTCCATCACTCTTTCATCATATGATGACGCAGAATATCTGCATGGAAATATCATATGTACTTCGGTACATCAAAATAAATATGATATGCGTAATAAATCACTTTGTGATTTAAGACGGCGCCCATACCTTCGGATCCCGGCCAACCAGTCACTCATTCGAGTGCACCTCAACACATGTATGGACTTCGGTCCTGCGTTCATAGACATCTATGACGTAGTGCAGAGGGCGGCCACTAGAGGGAACCCAAGAGATGGAGCTTAATCTGAGACGATTCTGACCGGCGTCGGGGTTGTATCCGGCGTGGCTTAGTGGATAAAGCATCAACACGTAGAGCTGAAAACCCGGGTTCAAATCCCGGCGCCGGAGAGAATTTTTCTCCGTTCCATCACTCTTTCATCATATGATGACGCAGAATATCTGCATGGAAATATCATATGTACTTCGGTACATAAAAATAAATCTTTTAAACATGATATCTCAGTCAAATATGGTGATAGCAAGAAGATATTGGTGTCATTTTGAAGCTTGAAATGTCCTCTAATGCCTGACAATGAGTAAAATAACATTAATGTAGTTAATAATTATCTATGGATTTTTACATGATATATGCAACATAAAATATTAGTATAAGTTACATATATGCATATTTAATTAATGTAAATGAAAATAAAAGATAGCTCTGTGTCAGGCACTAAATAATAGTTTTAGCTATAAAACAGTGAAAAAATGTGGTTCTATCTTAAAAACTGCATGAGCTATCATGTTTCAAGTTGTATGTCAAAATTATAAACAAAATAATTTTTATAAACAATTTAGACATAATTTCAAGGGATTTGTTCACTTCATTCTCTTTCTGGTACCATTTTTAATTGTATAAAAATTTTACAGAGCAAAATTGTGCAAAACAAAATTGTTTGTATGTAAAGGTGTACATATACCTTAAGAACCCCTCTCTTCTATTCTAGCCCTCTTGAGTAGCCCTCACTGGCAATGACCCATACTCTTCTTTGCCATCAGTTGACCCACTTATCTCACAGACAAGAACAACATGGTGATGGTCATATTTAACTTTTTTCCTGTTTCTTCCTGTTATAATAAACTCCTATTTCTTTACGCACAAATTGGTATTTTTATTTTTTCAGAATCTGCCAAAGTTATGGTCATTTGAAACTGGGAACTTACTTAAGAATTACACATACATGCACGTAAGCACACACACAATCTCTCTTCTGTTATTGAAAGCCACGTCATACGTTTCCTTTCATCTTGGCATTCTGTTTATGGAAGCGAAATAATAATTTTCTTTGATTACTTTCGACTATTCTATACGTACCATAAAAAGCAGAAAAATTGTCAAAAGCCAACTCAGTTATTTGGTTCCCTCGAAAAGGTACAGGACAGCAGGGTTGAGTTAATCCACCATTGAAGTAGAAATCCACGTCACCTGAAGAAAGTTAGAGATAAATTTTTATTCATGTAGGTATTTAAAAGCTGCCTATACAGAACGTTTGCATTTGTGTGGGAAACAACTGGGATGTGAAGAGTAGACCTCAAAAGAACATAAAACTCTAGATTACAAATCTTGATTACACAGTTTTATTACTTTTATCATTTCTAATTCATTATAGAAACAACTTTCCTGTGTTAATATGAAACTAAGCTTATAATTTACAAGAAACACATCACAGACATAACGAAATCACGCAATAACTCCAAATACGCAGAAAACATCAATACAAGGAACACAAGAGTCACAATCAAGTCACACAATACTTCCACATAGGCAGAACACATCACAAAGGATACAAGAGAGACATCACAGCCATAACCAAATCACATCATACCTCCGAATACGCAAAACACATCACAAACACCAACCACAACTACAGCAACACAGAAACAGACATGGATATTCCACATATTCAACCGAAGAACCAGAAATTAAATACAATGGAACAGTATGAAATATCCAGACACAGGAAAACATATCCGTAGCATATTTCATCAATACACAATTCAATTTCAGAAAACATCTGATTTGACTCTACACTACCTAACATCAACGCACCCACCACCACTTTCAAGAAAAACCATAAACAAGAACCTCACAATTTCTGAAGATGGCTAAAAAGAAACCTAGATGGGAGGATAATATTAAAATGGATTTGAGAGAGGTTGGATATGATGTTTGGGACTCGATTAATCTTGCTCAGGATAAGGACCCTTGGCAAGCTTATGTGAGGGCGAAAATGAACCTCCGGGTTGTCTAAAAGCTATTTGTAAGTAAGTAATCATCTTCTACTCATTAAACATTTGCATGATGTAGTGAATTGGATGTACTGTACAATTTGTCCCGGACAATTCGTCCCAAACAAAGTGTAACATATACAGGGACATCATTTTATTTTTACTAACATTTTTAATATTAACCTGGCTATACCTTTGGTTCAATGATTGAGACCCGGAAACACCGTTTGCTACCCCCTTCCACGACTGGAGTTCGGTGATACTGGCGTAAAATACAAAAAAATCACTTTACTAGGTATAGGAGGGATGAAAAGTAGTAACTAGGAAATATCACGCTTTGAGTTTGATCATTTTCATTAGGTTTTTCTTTAATCAAAATACAGTACAGTATTAACAATGAGTGTTTTTACTCACGAACAGAGCTGTCCATGTGGACGTATTCATCATGCAGTGTATATTATACTGTCTACAGCACATTAGCGTACAATATAGAGAATGAAGTTAAATTGAAAAATAATCATAAAATGGATATTTAAACACATTTTTGAAAATGGTGGCCGTTCATTTCGATACAGGCTTCAGTTCTAATGTGCATATTATCGCACTATAGACTAATGTACGTAATTCCAATTACCAGGTTCATACTTCGTATCAGTAACTCATGTTGATATAATTCTGTACCTACTCTATTTCTGTACCTACTCTATAAAAGAGTACCTTATCTACTGTAAATTCAATCTTCACTTCTGCCCGATCCGAAAAGATAACATTGCTGAGAAATGCTATCTACTGTCCGTCCAAGTGGCTATGTCGCAGGGTCGTAGAAAGGGAGGAAATCACGTGACAGTTAATTAACGAGGCCCTTTTATTTAAGTTATTTTAAACAGTTGTATAATATTACGTAGACGTCCAATTCCCAATAGAAATTAATGTTCTCAGAAAAAAGCTAAGACAGCCCAGCCACCAGCCTTTACAGAGAGGAGAATAGAAGCAGGTGGGGAAACCGGGATGCGACGTAGGCAAATGGACGACAGTAACTGTGCGAAAGTGATTCAATATTGAAAGCTCTTTCGTCACTGGAAAACGGGAACATATTTTTGGAACGTACTGTTTACTATGACCGTAAGGCTACTATGACTGTATATGCGGTCTTGGATCTGTGTGGAGGACGGTTGAACTTCATTAGTAGAAGGGGTGGGAGTGAAGTACATTCAAAAACTCAGGTACAATAAAAACTGAAGTAAAAATAAAATTATGTCCCTGTACATATAACATGTACAACTTGATTTGTACATACCTAATAGCTGCACAACAGTCTCATTTTCTCTCACATCTTCACTTCATTCTCTTATTTCTTTCGCATTGATCTGTATACAAGTATCCTTTCCAAATTAATTTGGGTTTGCCTTTCTTAGATGTTGTAAGACGTGGGCGTCCACATTGTTACCTAAATTTCTACTTTTTTTTTAATTTCTACTTTCTGCGTCTGCCTTATTTCTACAAACGATTTTAGTCTTGTTCTAAATTCGTAACTTTGCTAAGCAACGGCGAATGAATTGTTGTGGAATGATTTGAAATTATCTCCAAATAATTAAATCTTCTAAATTAATGGCTATTGTTAAGCAACGGTAAGAATTTGTTGTGGGATGATTTCAAAATTTTTTTTTCCAAAATTTCCGTGTTCTTGTGGTGAGACGAATTGTCGTGGAATGAATTATCGTTTGATTAATATGATTCTGGGGAAAAATTGTCGTGGAATAGACATGTTTCTTGGGACGAATTGTCGTAGAACGTATTGTCGGGATACCAGTTGAATTAAACATTTTGGGAAAATGAGTGCAAATGCTCTTTACTTACCTCCATCATTGCAAGTTCCAATACCCGATGAGGGATCGCAGTTGGTGTGTACAATTTCGACGAACTGTGCTTCTCCTTTAAATGAAGTATGGTCATTGAACAGAGGTCCAGCAGGATCCAGACCTGTTAAAGAACGAGTATTGTAGAATAATTAGTCGATACTGAATCTACTACTACTATTATTATTATTATTATTATTATTATTATTATTATTATTATTATTATTATTATTATTATTGAACAATTAGTCGATACTGAATCTACTACTACTACTACTACTACTACTACTACTACTACTACTACTATTATTATTATATTTATTATTATTATTATTATTATTATTTTGCACAAGATTATGTTAGAACACTTCTTTCTACCTCAACTTTAGGAGTTATAACAAAATATCGTGTTCCACCTATGTATATTGGGCGTCCTCACATTGGGTTCTTTATATTAGAGACTTCTTGATAAACATTTTCCTGGACCATGGATTTGTCGATATGGTCCAATAGCCTAACCACCGATCATGTTTGACTTTCTAGAAATTTTCATTAGAAGTGAAAGATATGTTTTAAAGAAGGTCGTTTATGAATATTACGTAACAGAATCACAGATGTAACTAAAACCACAAAATACCTTCTGGAAAGTGTATTGACCGAAATTGATTAACAAATGTACATTTTCCGCGGAGTGCACCGCACATGTAAAGAAAAAAAAACTTTTAAAACTACGATAAAACTATGAACTTTTGTGAAATTTTCTTCTTTTTTTTTACTGGGTTATTTTACGACGCTGTATCAACACCTCAGGTTATTTAGCGTCTGACTTGTGAGTGAAATGATGATGATAATGCCGGTGAAATGAGTCCGGGGTCCAGCACCGAAAGTTACCCAGCATTTGCTCGTATTAGGTTGAGGGAAAACCCCGGAAAAAAACCTCAACCAGGTAACTTGCCCTGACCGGGATTCGAACCCGGGCCACCTGGGTGAAATTATCTTAACAAACGGAAAAAAAAGTATAATTAATAATTAAATTATTATACTTTTTAACTTTATGTCATAGATACTCTGTATTTTGATCTTAAAATATTGAACCTACATTTTCTTGCAAGAGTAAATACATGGTGTAAGGGTGTAAGTGCCGTCCTTTTCACAGTCGTCGGAGACGGTCTATGAGATAAAAAAATGTCCATACAATATAGAATCAAAACTTTGTAGTTTTCTCAGAAAAAAATATTTATTTGCGTTATGCTGCTTATATCGCTAGTAAAATTACGAAAACAATTATATCAATAGGTATATATAGCAAAGAGTTAATATTACTTTAAATAAGTATTTGTGTGTTCTATTACGTTTCCGTGAAATTAAATAATGCATGCTTAAATTTGTTAATATTCTGGCGTGAGAGACATGGCAACGTTCAGCAGGATTCAAGCAGCTGACGTACTCTGCACAGATGTACAAATCAGTTGAGTTAAAACTCCCTGTCTATACGTCTCCTGCCGAGTGTATGACAGTTTAGTACAGGTATTTGATAAACAACTTACAATATTATTCTCAGTTCAGGAATATCATGATACGAGTATGTTATTAATTTATGGAGAAAGTCGTCGTAATTCAAGTGCGGCAACAAGGATGTACCGTCAACGTTTTCCGCAAAGGTTATCTAATCGGCGAACTTTTGTAGCAGTTTCTCAACGATATTATTAGAAACTGGGATTCTCTTACTCTGTTTCGAAAATCGTGGACTTCAACGACGATGTAAACATGTAAAATCTGACATAAATCGGTGGGTACAATTTTCAAATGTAATTTAACGAGTTCGTATTGATATGAAAACAAACTGAACTTAGATAATCACTTATGAATGGCTTATCTGTAAGAAATGATTTTTCGTCAAGAGTCGTGTTCTAAAATATGACAAACTGTAAACTTTAAGTTTCTTTTATAAATGATACTGCTTTACGAAAGCGGGAAAGATTAAAATTTTGCATTAGAAAAAAAACGTTCACGTTGCAGTAAACCATTATTGTTTATTTTTAGACGTACAATAAAAAAATGGCTTGTCTATGCGGATGACGTGAATATGTTAGGAGCAAATACACAAACGATTAGGGAAAACACGAAAATTTTACTTGCAGCAAGTAAAGCGATCGGTTTGGAAGTAAATCCCGAAAAGACAAAGTATATGATTATGTCTCGTGACCAGAATATTGTACGAAATGGAAATATAAAAATTGGAGATTTATCCTTCGAAGAGGTGGAAAAGTTCAAATATCTTGGAGCAACAGTAACAAATATGAATGACACTCGGGAGGAAATTAAACGCAGAATAAATATGGGAAATGCCTGTTATTATTCGGTTGAGAAGCTTTTATCATCCAGTCTGCTGTCCAAAAATCTGAAAGTTAGAATTTATAAAACAGTTATATTACCGGTTCTTCTGTATGGTTGTGAAACTTGGACTCTCACTCTGAGAGAGGAACATAGGTTAAGGGTGTCTGAGAATAAAGTGCTTAGGAAAATATTTGGGGCTAAGCGGGATGAAGTTACAGGAGAATGGAGAAAGTTACACAACTCAGAACTGCACGCATTGTATTCTTCACCTGAAATAATTAGGAACATTAAATCCAGACGTTTGAGATGGGCAGGGCATATAGCACGTATGGGCGAATCCAGAAATTCATATAGAGTGTTAGTTGGGAGACCGGAGGGAAAAAGACCTTTAGGGAGGCCGAGACGTAGATGGGAAGATAATATTAAAATGGATTTGAGGGAGGTGGGATATGATGATAGAGACTGGATTATTGCACAGGATAGGGACCGATGGCGGGCTTATGTGAGGACGGCAATGAACCTTCGGATTCCTTAAAAGCCATTTGTAAGTAAGTAACAATAAAAAAATGGAGCAATATTGTTAAACAGAATGGAAATTTGCCAGTGTTCTATTAATGAGATTGAAAGTTTGTATTTGCTGCGCGTTTTATGTAAACAACAGTTGGTCTGGTCCGCCTCTGCATTGGAACAGAGCATCTGTTTTGTATCGGCACGTCTGTCCCCGCTTCAGCTGTACTGAATACCTGTAAACCCTCTCCTCCCCATCCAACAACGTGTCCAAACGCCTAATATTGTAAACTTTAATGATCAGTTACATATTGCAATTAGAAAAAAATTGTGAGGACATTTTTGTTCCTTATAACATGAATAATCATCAGTTAAAATAATGGCACTTATACTCCTTACAGCCTTATATTACTATACGTACCTGTGAACCTTCCAATTCCAGGTACAGCTCTCCCCGTGTATCCTGCAATTTGTGCCCCGATACCAAAACCAATTAAGTGGAACACATCTGGCATTGCATTCAGATTGGAAGTTAGGTTTTGTATAAATCTGAAAATAATTTCGTTGTTAGATACGATAATTACCACATCGTCAACTACAGTTAATTTATTTAGCTTTTGAGATATGCCTGTTTCGGCTTCATGATTAAAAGATTGTGTTTGTGATTTAATGGAGCTAAGAACTACATTCTTTAAAACAAATGTGATTCATCGATGAAGATATTTTATTAAAATCATTTTATATACCTGATCTCTTTCATTCTTTTCTAACGTTGTAGTCTCTGAACTTTATAGGTTTTAATCCATAAAATTATGCTTTCATTCTTTTGCTTTAGTCATGTCTTTTTTTACGGTGAACTTTTATTGCATCCTCTCGCCGATAATAACCGTATTTCTGTAATCTTTAGCCTCTAGTCTTGATCCCCGTCTCTGCTGCTGACTTCAGTTCTTAGTATTATTCTGTTTCGTAGATGCAACTGTAGTTGCTCCTACCACGATTTGCTAAATTATAATCAATGTTTCTTCTAAGTTTGATAAAACGAAAATTATCCGTAACTTTTATTTGCTTATGACCAAGTTATCCTTTCAGATTTAGAAGTTCTACAAAAATTCATTTATGAACTTCAAAAAAATAGCACTAAAGTTTTAAAAATATCTCTTAAGCCCAGTGCCATGGCTTTACTAGCATCCCACTTGTTTTTCTAGAATTCTCATTGTATTATAGCAGCAATACGTGGTCCTGTGTAGTGCAGCAGAGTAAAACTAAGCAGTTGTCGATTTTACACGTTATCAGGAATGCTAAAAATATACAAGTATATTTTTGTAAATGTGTTGAAACGAATGTTTCCAGTCAGAATATCTCTTACTTTACTTCGTCAAATGAAGAAAAGCCTATTTATTGTTATACGATACAAACCGAGAAATTTGTGCTGCAACAACTCTAGAATTTGCCACGCTTTGTTGGTAAGAACCAGAGGAATCGTAATCCACAATAATCACAGTAGAGTCGACCTGGAACAAGAAAAAGTAATACAATAGTACTACACACTTTGTGACTAACAATTTAAACAATAGTAGGATGAATTAGTGGTGGAGGAAATTAATTAAATACCGATATATATATATATATATATATATATATATATATATATATATATATATATATAGGTTAAACGAGCGTTGAGCGGATTCCGCCGATTTTGGAATAGACACCGACGTACTTGAACTGCCAACATAGAAAACAAAAAATCACACTCAATCGCTTTCACCTTCATCTTGACGGGATAATAAAAGCCTAAACTAACCTAACCTAACCTGAGTGCGTCGGTGTCTATTCCAAAATCGGCAGAATCCGCTCAACGCTCGTTTAACCTATATTATATACTGCAGAAAATATATGATATATCGAACGATTATCAATATATCGCTATTCCGTAAGCAAATTGCTTTTCAGGTATACATTTACTGTATCACAATAAAATTAGGCCTACTTAAATTTTAATATTAGTTTTTACCGTTGAAATTAACATAACAGTCAAAAGCATAAATGTAAAATTGTAACAGAAAACAATACATTGTCAATAGCTTACCATATGATGTAGGTCTTAAACTAAATCAAAATTTTGTGGAGGTAAGGTGAGCTTAAGTGAAATAGTGGGAAAGAGTTAAGTGAAATCTACGTGGCTGAATATTTGATATTGGAACACGATTCAATTATTTTAATTTCATATAGGATTCAATCCAGGAGACACAATGCTCTTTTCTACCTAAGAACGTAATCATTTTTAAATGTTAAGTAAACAGAACTTGTATTATTTTTAAATAAGTAAACCGTACTTAGAATGTAACAAGTTTTAACAAACTTCACAGTTGAATTGATATAATCCTTTTATAGTAAGTTCCCATTGCAAGTTATTGTTACACTCCAACATTCCAAACGATGATGATGATGATGATGATGATGATGATGATGATGATGATGATGATGATGATGATGATGATGATGATGATGATGATGATGATGATGATGATAGGGATAGAATTTTTATGCACTAAAAGATGTAATAAGAATACAGTACTAGGTTGTGCATAGAAATCCTAGCCGTAAACAAATGTCACATCGGTATTAAATCCTTGCTTCTCTTTCTATTTCAGAATATAGAAATAAAAGTTTTGGTACCCGTTTTGAGATCAGACGATTCCCTTTCAGGGTGGGAGTTGCTCTTACCTTAGAGAACATTAATAGCAATATTAAAACAGTAGTAGATAAACCTCCCGTCAAACTCACGTTCACATACGCTACATTTTGAATTTGGTGCTACATATTAAATTGTTTGAATTCGAATTCAAGTCCAGCCAATTAGAACAAGGGTATTGAGTGAAGTTGCACAATTATGTAACTGTCCGCCTTCATTAGCGCCATCTCTCGGGAATTATCGAAGTTGTAGTGATGGGCGAAGTTGTTCTTTTCCCGGAACAGTTCCGACGGTTCCGGTTCCGAAAAAATACTATGTTCCAAATAACAGTTCCGAAATAACAGTCACCAGTGGTGATGAGTCGGAGTCGTTGAGTCGTTCAAACGAACGGTACAGTACCCTCCCTCTTCACCATAGACAAATAACACCATGCAGCTCACACTGGAGCACTCATAGGCATGACATGGTACACATTCTTATCTATAGATGGCACTGCAATGCACATTCGAATCGATTTTGGAAAATTGCTGTGCATGCGGACAGAACTCAAAAACTTAATGTTAGTAATTACACAGCTGTTGACTACAAGGACAGAATACAACACTTTGTTTTCGTACATAAAGTTATAAAGACATGGTAGCCAACTAAAAAAAAATAACGTAACATTTAAAACATATGGTATGTAATTTCTGTTCTCTCTCTTACATAATAATAAAAAGAAACAAATCATTAATTTTTATTTTTACTTTTCTTAATGCACAGTTATAATAATAATAATAATAATAATAATAATAATAATAATAATAATAGTAATAATAATAATAATAATAATAATAATAATAATAAATATTACAATTTCATAAATAAAAAAGATATATATTGGCAGTACTGAAACCTGGAAACCCCGCAGTGGGTTAGTAAAATGTTGGAATCGCATCTTTACCAAAGTGTAATTTAAACTTCGCATTAAACATTGCTCTCCAAATCAGTACTTATATGGGTAGTTTCCAACAAATAATGCTACAACATTTTTGTCGTTCTTTGATAACAGAGAAGATAGCACAAAAACTTGTGCTTGTCAGACTTAACCTCAACAAACGACATACAGACATTGTAACTAAACCACTCATTACCATTTACGACTTTAACCTTTGTATAGAATCAGCTGATCAATGAATTAATAATAGTATGCGTACTTTATGACTTTGTAGAATGTTTATAAAACAGAATTAGTCAACTAATGGTGAAATAAACAATAAAGCGGGAATGAATATTACAGATTATTAAATACTTACTATAACATTACAGATGATTGGCCAGTCTTACAAATGTTGATATTAAAGTTCGCGCCACCGCAAGGATTTCAATTTCCATGCGCCCCCCTCCAACCACGTGAGAGTTTCAAATACCAACTTCATCCAACGAAGTTCCAAGTACAACATAAAGAACAACGAGAACAGTGTAACTGCTGCTGTCGTTGGTTCATCGGAACAAGCTCCGACGTTCCGACTGTTATCTCGGAGTCGGAACATACCTTGTGCAACGCGGTACTGCGAGCCCGCAACAGCTGGGCAAGTGAGCAGCTCGGAGTCGGAACACTGTTATTTCGGAACAGGAGGTTCCGACCTACTGTTCATTTTTGCAACAGTTCCGAGACCGGAACAGTTCCAAAATAACTGTTGTGTTATTTTTTTACCCATCTCTACGAAGTTGTCTAGTGTGGATTTCGTTGTTGTTGATAATGATAATAATTCCACAAAAAAAAACGATAAATTTATGAGAAAACAGATATATTTTACGATATATTGAATCAAAATTTCGATACCGATATATCGCTATATCGAAACGAATATATCGGTATTTCGTAAAAACTGATATATAGTTCCCATCTCTAGGATGAATAATCTTGAACGGTCGGTAATAAACTAAGTGATATGTAGTAAACCACGTCCTCATATAGGCTTCAACAATACAAGCCAAGTTTTGGAAAAAAAATACATAAAAGATTACTCGTAGAACTTGGTGCTTCAAAAAATACAATACATCGTCACATTAAGACGATTAGAAAATAATACAGAGATCTGTATCTTATGAATTGACACCTGAACAGGCTCAACGCAAAGTGGACATCTATCGTCAGCTTATTGCTGATCCTATGGATGATAGATTTACCAGGAGAATTATCTATCGCAACCTTGACACCTCAAAATAGTAGCTTGAAACTTGTCAGCCTACCAAAGTCTTCGTTAAACAAAATCGGTTCGGTCCCAAAGCAATGTTATATGTCTGGTGGAATTTTCAAGATGTAATTCAGTAGGATTCTGTTCCAAACCGACATGTCGTCGATGCGAGTCTTTATTCTTAACCGCTAAAATGAATTCATGAATTTTGAGAGAGAGGTATCCAATCTCGGAAATATTTTGAAAAAAAAATTCCCAAATATAAAAATAGAAAACGAAGCATTTTCTGCGGAACACTGAAAAAGAACTAAGGAAGAGATTAATGAAGTACTTTGTATGGAGTGTGGCATTGTATGAGGGCAGAAACATGGACATTACGACGAAGTGAATAAAAGCGAATAGAAGCATTTGAAATGTGGGTATGGAGAAGAATGGAACGTGTGAAGTGGACAGACAGAATAAGAAATGAAGCTGTGTTGACAAGAATGGATGAAGAAAGAATGATGCTGAAACTGATCAGGAACAGTAAAAGGAATTGGTTGGGTCACTGGCTGAGAAGAAAACTGCCTACTGAAGGATGCACTGGAAGGAATTTTGAATGGAAGAAGGGTTCGAGGCAGAAGAAGATATCAGATGATAAACGATATTAAGATACTCGTATATGGATCATATGAGGAAACAAAGAGGAAGGCAGAAAATAGGAACGATAGGAGAAAGTTGAGTTTGCAGTGAAAGACCTGCCTTGGACAGATCACTGAATGAATGGACCTTGTACCATAATATGCTATTTTTCTCCCATGTCCCTTCAAATTAATATTAAGTTTAATATTTCGTTAAGCTTATACACGTAAAAAACGTTTTACCCGAATCTTTTTCAAGTTCATCTGATACCGAAATCACAGATCTATAACAACTGTTTTTAAGACGGTCCCCCTTGCATAAATACATAAATCGCTGAAATAAAAAAGGATCAAAAAATATTTTTCATGTATTATTAATAAAATTTCTACATCATCGTTATTATAGGAGTGCCTATATAAAGAGACGACATTCCAGATGGATGGATGGTTTTTTTTTTCAGAAAATGCTGCAATGCGCATTACCTCTCAAAATATAAAAACAAATGAGATTGGATCCGCTAACGTAATAAGCAGGGAAAGGATTTATATGTAAATACATATTTACTTATAAAGCTAATATAATTTATATTTTGCATTATCTTTATGTTTCACAATGTGTAGGGTTGAAAAATCCTACTTTTATTTTCCATATTTTTCCATATTTTAGAGTTTAGTACATATTTTCGTTAATTTCCATATATTTTCCATATTTCATATAAAACAGTCCATATTATATTAGGTTTAACAATAAAACAAAACAAAATTCCATTAACTTTTAAAAATACATTTCAACAATAGAGATTTAAACACATGTTCAGTAATCCCTTTAACATCTGAGTTATTTGAAAATTAGCAGTCCTATCAACAATGGGAAAGTAAGTTACAAAACTGTATTAATTTAATTTAAAATTTTTAACAGACTTCAGTTGTGCAGCTCAACAGTTAAATGCCAGTCAGAGTACACATAGGTTCAGTTTTGTAAATCATACTATAAAGACGGTAAATATGCCAAAAGTACGTCATTCAGTCAATTTAAAATCAAAACTAACAAGTTACATTTCAGAATTTAAAGAAGATGGTTTATCAACTGACAATAAAATATTATTTTGTAATTTGTGTCAGTGTGCAGTATCATCTACACAAAAGTTCCTGGTGCAACAACACATTACAACTAGTAAACATCAGGCCAACAAACAACTAAATTCCAAGCAGAGACAATTGTTTTTAACACAACCAACAACATCGAATGTAAGATCTGAGTTTAACATCGACCTGTGCCGTTCTCTCATCTCTGCTGATATTCCTCTCTACAAACTAAAGAATAAGGTCTTCAGGGAATTCCTTGAAAAATATACTCAACATACAATCCCGGATGAGTCAACACTTAGGAAGACGTATGCTCCATCCATCTACGATGAGACAATACAGAAGATAAGAGATGAAATTAAAGATAGTTCAATTTGGGTTTCCATTGATGAGACTCCCGACAAAGAAGGTAGACTTGTTGGTAATGTAGTTATCGGTTTGTTAAGTGAACAATATTCTGAACGAATTCTTTTACATTGTGATGTTCTAGAAAAGTGCAATAACAAAACTATAGTTAAACTGTTCAACGAAGCTATGGGTATCCTGTGGCCAAAGGGTATTATGTACGATAATGTGTTATTCTTTATTAGCGATGCTGCCCCTTATATGGTCAAAGCTGGACAATCATTATCTGTTGTATATCCTAAATTGACTCATTTTACTTGTGTGGCGCATGCATTTCATCGTGTGGCAGAAGTGGTCAGAGACAATTTCCTAAAGTAGATTTGTTGATTTCATCAGTGAAAAAGTATTTCTCAAAGCTCCCAGTAGAGTTAACGTGTTGAAAGAAATGTACCCTGAAATTCCATTGCCACCAAAGCCAATTTTAACTAGATGGGGTACATGGCTAGAAGCAGTTGAATATTATGCCGAACATATAGACTCTATTAACAATGTTCTCCTTGCATTGGACTCTGAAGATGCAGTCTCAATTGATACTGCGAAAACAGTTACCTGTGACATAAGTGTGAAGAATGACTTAGCTCACATTCAGCATACATTTTCATGCATCATAAAAACGCTCAAAAGTCTCCAAAATAGGCACCTTTCACTATCTGAAAGTTTTGAAATTATAAATAGTACTGTGGAACAACTGAATCGTGGTAGAGGTAAAGTTGCAGATGCAGTAAGAGCTAAGGTGGACACTGTACTTTCAAAAACCCTGGATATGAAGAACTACAAAAGGTTGTTGCTGTGATGAGTGGTGAATCAACAGTGAAGATTAACTTGGACTTATCCCCAGCAGACATTGTGAAATTGAATTATGTACCAGTTACTTCTTGTGACGTCGAACGCTCTTTTAGTCAGTATAAATCTATCCTCAGAGACAATAGAAGAAGATTCACTTTTCAGCACTTGAAAGAAATGTTTGTAACCTATTGTTATGGTAACAGACAATAAAAATTGTGTTTTGTTGAAACTACATTGGAAGATAAGGTACGTCCATTATATTTTTTGTTTAGTTTGATTAAAATGTACCAATATTTAACGTACATAGTCATTTTTTTATAATTTTAAGTCCATATTTAATTCCATATTTTGGTAAAAATCCATATTTAATTCCATATTTTGGTAAAAATAACTACATATATATTTACATATTTCATATATTTTTAGTCCATATAAATCCGTTCCCTGGTAATAAGCATAGGTTGCGCATTCCTTGTGATTAAGCAGAAACATAACCTTGGCCATGAATAAACAAATGAAGCTCTTTAACCAACAAATTCATTGTTGGTGACATCGACGCAACTTCTGTAAGTGGCAATGCTGTAATTTTTGTAACAATTGTTCTCAAGTGATACTCAGATAAATTTTGCATAATAGAAACTTTTATATTAGTAAAAATTCATTAATAACAATTTGAAAATTGAGAATGTACTTGCCTTCTTCAAATAAGCATCTGTTAAATTTTGTACCAAACTGCAATTAGCTGAACCGGCATGGTCGTGAATGAATATCATAATAGGTTTACTGACGTCAAGCTGAGATTCATCAAGTTTTATATCCGGCCATCTCACTGTCAAGTAGGGCTCCGAAGACTCACTCCTGTAAAACAAGAGTCAAACAATCCTGAAGAATTGACTGTAGAATGTAGATATAAATATTTATTAAATGGCAGTTAATGTTCACAGAGAGAGATGAGCCCGCGGCGTTTATGCTAGCGTCCAGCGAGGCTCTCGTCGAGTGCGGGTACTGTAATGTGGAGGAATACAGATAATGTTTTGTGTTTCTTAATAATAGCCTCTTAAAATATAAAGATCAATTTTGTTCTCTATAAAATATACATGCTTGCAAAATTGCATTAAATTATTAAAAAAGAAAAACTGTACGAGTTATGAGGGAAACGGTTTCAAAAAATGTAAGTCACGGGAAATGACCGACAAACTTCTGAAGGTGTGTATTGTTGAGTGACACGTCTTCATGTTTATGATCATAAGTGAAAAAGTATTGGTAATATTTTAAGTTTTTTCATTAAATGCAGAAGTTAATTTAACGGAATAAAAAATAAGAAATAGATTTTTTGTCTCCCAATGGTGTACATGACCACATAAATAAGACTTTTCCTTAAATAAATACAATATACATTCAATAAAGCTTTACGCATCTAAAGGTCTGGTTTGTAATTTTTGAGGTTCAAATATAAGATGTTAAGCTTAATTTATTGATAGGTGTTACCTCATGCAATGGGGTAATACCGGTCACGTAGGTATTTGGTTTATATGTTTTAACGGTGTTAGATAGTTACTGGGTTAATACCGATCATTTATTTGGTTTTAAAAATTATATGTTTTAGATTTTCAAAAAAATGAATTCAATATATTATTCCAAGGTTGCAAAATCTCTGTAATACGACCCCGTATACTTGTTAATAAATCCCGGAAGTTCAGGCATTAATTTTTGCTAAAATAGGCAGGCAAGTATAACTCAAGAAAAAGACACTAAAATAATAAAAAGTAGACGTTTAAAAATTACGAAAATGAATTAGTCCAGTGGCAAATCATGATATTTCTTGTTTGTAGGATATGAGATCGACGACTGATGACCAAGACAAATAATAATAATAATAATAATAATAATAATAATAATAATAATAATAATAATAATAATAATAATAATAGAGCATGCGCAATTAATTTCTTGCTACAGTTAAATTCTTCTAAATGATCAAATGCAACTTCAGATATTCTTTCGGCAGTCTGTCATCTGAAAATTCTGTTAATTCTTGTGTTTTATTATAGCTTATTTTATTTATTTTTATGTAATTTTGGTGTTTATTCATTTTATTTTTATTATATCATTTTTAATTATTCATCATTTCGTTTATTCTATTCTTTTAAAATGACCAATGAACTGCATTTAAGGAGGCTACAAGGGTACTTGAAAATTCGTATTGTGATCTCTGACAGAGTTTCCACACCACCATCCAGAAAAAAGGGTCGTAGTATTAGGATATACGGTCACATCCTCAAACGCGGTTAAAGTCAAGTCATACCCCACCCTCCGCCCCCAACTCTGTCCATAACTTCACTGCTAGAAAAAAATCGTTTGCTGTAAGATATTTGGATGGTTCCTCGGAAAGTATCCCTATACTTGTTTTTTTGAAAGATGGGACATGACAGTTAAGCGGCCGAGCTTGGAACTACAGTGTTATGTTGCCAATATGGACTACCATACTGCCAGCTGATGGAAGCTAGAATTAACGTTAAGATGGCTGACTTTAAAACATTCATTGACAATTGACGCAAAGGTAAGAAAACAATACAAAACTCGACAGAGAATCAAACACAAATCGTACCAATGCTAATATTGTGTGCACAATAAATGTCGCCAAGAGAGTATAAGCACTCGCCATGTGAAAACGGAAAGTTTGGCAACTCAACCGTTGTTACCATAGCAATAGGCCTACCACGCTATGTGACATTCAGTTGTTTTTCCGATCTCAACGCTCCTGTCATGTCCTATTAAAAAAAAAAAAAAAAAAAAAAAAAAACAAGTATTAGGTCTTAGATGTGCAGTGGCGACAACTCGCGACAGAAAGTGGAAGTTTGAAGAAAATAATTACATCGAGCATTAAAAATCAAAATCTGCAATTAAAATGTTTCCTGTCCTCAGAGGCACGAAATTAAACAATCATCCTCATATCCTTCATGGAGGAATCGCCACTGGAATAGTTGTTTAATATAGGTTATTTATGAAAGTAAAGATAGTATAAATTTTCAAACAGTGAACTTAGATCTGTAAACTGCTATATTTTACCAATCTATTAGGAATGCGTACGTGCAAGTAGACAGGATTTTCAGCAACTTATTTACTATGTAGGCCTACTGTATGTCGATATTTCTTCTGTTTGCGCGGGACATCAAGGAAATAATCGTACTGTATCTGCAAGGTACGTGCAGAGTTTGCCCGTAACAATTTTTGGTCTAAATATTTCAATGTAACTCTAGAAATGTTCTACAAACCTCCTGTAGAAATAAAATGTAACAGACAAATCTGGCGGACATTTCGGAGTTGTAAATATACGTCTTCCAGTCGCAATTGGAGAGAAGCAACCAAGATCCCCGCAGCATACTTCACGGCTCTGTGCAGCTGTGAAACAAGAAATTCATATCCATTAAGTCTCATTACCATTAATAAAATCAGTTTCGGTACATATACACCCGTAAGTTTCGCTGCAGATTTTTTTCCACACATTTCTGTCACAACTTTCAAATATGTTTATGAATTTCCTTGGATTGCGTGAAACATCTTTATGCATGGTATTTAATTCTTAGGGTATTATCGCCACGGCCTCATACTTTACATGCTGGCATCATACAATAACGTGCGGTGTGCTTTTAAAACATAATTTTGCCGACCGATTGTTGCTCTGTAGGTTTCACTCTAAGCGTCACGTTGTCACGTCTACTTCCTCGATAAGAATAAGCACTAGTTTGTTATATTGTTAAATGGCTATTATTATTATTATTATTATTATTATTATTATTATTATTATTATTATTATTATTCTCATTGTGCTCATTATTCTCATTATTATTATTATTGTTTCATATACGAGTACGTTGACATTCTTAACTCTTAATAATAACTCTTAATAATAATTTTTAATCACATACCTTAATGTTCGTCCTCAGCACAAGACATTGCAACCTCGGTTTTAGTCCACGTGGATCAGACAAGTAGGTGTCATTTAATAATGGAAGCAGCTTATTGGTTGCAATATTGAAATTGTGGCGAGTGATTGGAGCGGCGACATAAGAAATTGAAAACAATAATGCAATTAAATTTCAAAGACCTGCCGAATGTTATGCACGAGGCCGCTCAAAGACCTGCCGAATGTTAACCATGAGAGCGCGGCGATAATAGACAAGTAGGTGTCATTTTATAATTGAAGCAGCTTATTGGTTGCAACATTGAAATTGAGGCGAGAGATTTGAGCGGCGACACAATAAATTGAAAACAATAATACAATTAAATTTCAAAGACCTGCCGAATGTTATGCACGAGGCCGCTCAAAGCCCTGCCGAATGTTAACCATCAGAGCGCGGCGATAATAATGTAAGGACGTATTAATTAATTGATTAATTAAGAGGAAGTGGAAGGAGAAACATTTTAAAAGTTCGCGATCACTCGTCCTTGTGACAGAAATTGGGGCTGAGAGGAAGTGTGTGTGAGTTCTAGAGATGGGAAAAGTTGTTATTTTCTCGTAACAGTTCCAACTGTTCCTGTTCCACGAAAATACTAGGTTTCAAATAACAGTTCCAAAATAACAGTACCACAATTGAATATATTATATAGCCTACGCCGAAGTTCGCTCCACAGCATTGGATCGAATCCCTCTCCTCCAGTGTTTTCCCTTTGTGGCCTGACTCCATGTTGTTACCATAACAGATAAATTCTGTAGGATCAGAAATTAATTTTTACATTATATATATATATATATATATATATATTTTGGAGCAACAGTAACAAATATAAATGACACTCGGGAGGAAATTAAACGCAGAATAAATATGGGAAATGCGTGTTATTATTCGGTTGAGAAGCTCTTATCATCCAGTCTGCTGTCCAAAAATCTGAAAGTTAGAATTTATAAAACAGTTATATTACCGGTTCTTCTATATGGCTGTGAAACTTGGACTCTCACTCTGAGAGAGGAACATAGGTTAAGGGTGTTTGAGAATAAGGTGCTTAGGAAAATATTTGGGGCTAAGCGGGATGAAGTTACAGGAGAATGGAGAAAGTTACACAACACAGAACTGCACGCATTGTATTCTTCACCTGACATAATTAGGAACATTAAATCCAGACGTTTGAGATGGGCAGGGCATGTAGCACGTATGGGCGAATCCAGAAATGCATATAGAGTGTTAGTTGGGAGACCGGAGGGAAAAGACCTTTAGGGAGGCCGAGACGTAGATGGGAGGATAATATTAAAATGGATTTGAGGGAGGTGGGGTATGATGATAGAGACTGGATTAATCTTGCTCAGGATAGGGACCGCTGGCGGGCTTATGTGAGGGCGGCAATGAACCTTCGGGTTCCTTAAAAGCCATTTGTAAGTAAGTATATATATATATATATATATATATATATATATATATAATTTAATTTGGAAACTGCACCAAAATAAAACACACCAGGAATGAACGAAACTCCTCCAGAGTCAAGTCCCTAAATTCAGTTCTGTCATTCTGTGAAGCGTTTGACACAATTTATTTATGTTAAAACCCTTTAGTCAAAGTAGTTTATGCAAACATTTGGGTAAAAAAGGCAAAAGTATAAGTCGAGGGCCATGAGAAAGTTCAGAAGTCATACTGACAGTATTGACACCACGAAACCAGTTACGTTATATTTATGCACGACGCCAGTTCAGGATTAAAAGTTGGTATTGATTTTGTCCCTGAAAATTGTTAAAAGTAGCCAGATCTAGTGACAAAGTCGCTAAATTGACAACACTGCAGCAACGGTTGTCATAATGTAGTTCCATACACGGCCGACTTGATGCTAGCTTCGCTTCGCGAAAGAAGTGGATCAGGACAGCACGTTTGCACATCTCCTTTTTATGTTAAGTTAGGTTAGGTTAGAGTAATTTTAACTGTACGCTTCACTCGTCATTTCAGTTTGAAAAGAACTTAACCTAACATAAAAAGTAGATGTGCAAACGTGCTGTCCTGATCCACTCCTTTCGCGAAGGGAACATCAAATCAGCCGTGTCCCATAACATCGAGTATATTGTAACATGTAACAGCAAGTATTTTGTATAACAGGTACAGTACTACTAGTATCAACGAGTTAGAAAGAGAAGACTATAGAGTGGCCATGTTGTCCTGTACAGCGCTCTTTGCGGTGCCACCGCGAAACACGGCAGATCTGAGCTAAGCGCCCACCTTTGTAAAAATTCGTCTGCTTACAATGTTGTATAACGGAGATAAGAAGTACAAAAAAACGAAGAAAAAACATGCCTGTTGTGTGTGCTGCATATAACTGCAATGTCAAAAGGAAAAAGACAACTGATATATCATATTTAATGTAAATTTTATGAAGTTAAGTCCATAGTTTTGTTAATTAGCAGCATTTTTTTTTCATGCATAAATGTGTAACAACGCCCGGCATAAACAAAATTAATGGTTCACTGGTAATGTACTTAAACTAAATACGGATAAAACCAATACAATTCCGTTTCAGATCCAGTGAAAAGCAAATAGCAATACAATATTAAAACTTATTTCGACACCGGCATCCTTTATTTCTGCTCTTTCTGTCCTTACTGCTTATACAAAAAGACGATGAGCTGTAGCTTGTAAGAAGTAGGCCTATTTCGAAGACAAACGATTAATCAAATAAATAATAAAGTTAAACTAAATACGGATAAAACCGCTACAATTCCGTTTCAAACCTAGTAATAGCAATCAAATATTAAAATTGTATTTCGACACTCGCATCCAAAATAACGCAAAACTCTGGGGTAGGTCGTATTGTTGTTAGTATTTTGACTGGAAGTACATGAAAGAACATAATTGAGCACCCACGTGCAATAATGGGGTAAGTATGAATATATTTCGTAACTACTTACCCCATTATTGTACGTGGGTGCTCAATTATACACTAATAATTATCTGTGGTGCCACAGCCCTTGAAAGGCTCAGACAGACCAGCCGGCTGTTGGCCTCACGTTCACATTTCGATAATAATTATACTTTACTGTAACAAAAAAAACTGAAAGCGTGTTTTGTCATGTTTCACCCACGTTACAAGCTTGGAGGAAAAGGTTGTTTACTACAGATAGGGCCTACTTTCATTCTATATCCTATGGTATAGTAAATAGTTTTGCAACGTGTAGAGACTGGGGAAAACAATTTAATAAAATCATCCGAATCATACTCGTTCATTTTATAGGCAATCTTGCAGGTTGCATTTAAAAGAACCTAGGAATATTAACATTTTCTTCAGTATATTTGCTAGGACTTCTTGTCATACTACATGACAATTTTGCTTAGGTTATTCTTTTAAGCATTCCTTCTAGGAATAGATCAAGTGTTTTAAATTTAGCGTACATAAGTTTAGATTAAGTTCCTAGCACGTATTTGACGAAATACTAGGTTTTTCCACTTCAGTTTAACTGATTTATGCAAACGAAATTAAGACAGCTGACGATTCTAATGTCAGTTATCACCACGCCCACTTTGTTTTGGGCGCATAAGTTCATTACCGACGGTCGTTCAATTTTCTTCAAACATGGCGGCGCAATGACCACTCTATATCTTTCTCTTTCTAACTCGTTGACTAGTATATAATGTAACAGTGGTATTTTGGAACAGGCCGTTACGTTATTTTATAGTCATAACTCATAATGCAGTTCCATAACATAGAGTATTTTTTGTAACAGCAAGTATTTTGTATAACAGGAGTATTTAATGTAACAGTGTTATTTTGGAACAGGCCAGTGAGCATAGAGCTCACTTCCCTGTATGCCATGTGGTGCAGTACGATGTCATAATGAGTCGAGATGTGAATTCCTGGATATGAAATCTTTTCTAATGCTAAATTGAATTCGTAGATCAGGTTTGTTCGAAGCAGGAAATGTAATATAATTTTAAATTATTTGTAAATTGGTCACGAAATCGAAATGGATCCCAGTGGTAAATAAAACCTAACCTATTCTTCCTCTTCTGCTTAGCTGAAGGTCACAATAGTGTTCAATTTCTCCAAAAATGCATAAATAAAAGCTATAATCAATTCGGCCGCGCTAAAATTCATATTAATAATACACCGTCATGAAGAATAATAATCTCATTGTAATGAAATATGAAAATTTACCGTTGTACTTTTTTTAAACAAAATAACTTCAATAATACAGTCATGTTTCAACAGACTTTAGTTTAATTTCAAGAATTGGTAATGAAACTAAAACTGTAAAGTATTTGGAAATAAAACATAACCTATATATTTTCATCTCCTTGATAAAATTCACAATGCAGTTACTATAATACAGGCATTATGTTATTTGATAGAATCCTATACTCAATTAACATCAGTTCCAAGATAATGTGTACATTTTTTAAAGACGATCTTCGTATCTTTACTATTTATCTCTTACTTTAGTTTCCAACATTTATTTCAGTATGACGAAAGGATTCCAAATTCTGCTTTCAAACAGTAGCGCCAACTTATATGGGCTCGTCGTGTTGTGAGATTTATTTAACTTACGGCTTGTCAAATGTTAGAGCCCACCCACTGTTTTCCAAAAGTTGGCGTCACTGCTTTCAATAGTACCAAACATGTTCCGTTCTGTGGAACAGGCGTTGTCATAATGTAGTTCCAAAGTGAAACGAGTATTTGTAACCGCAAGTATTTCGTACTAGTTGAAAGCAACACTGTTATTTTGGAACATAGTGTTCCAAGGTGCTGTTACTTTTTGGAACAGTTCCAAACAAGGAACAGTTCCAAAATAACTGTTACGTTATTTTTTCCCCACCTCTAGTGAGTTCAAATCTGTTGGACACTAGTCTCACTCTGTTCTTTACAATTCCGTTGATGGAAAATAAGAAAATTTTCAAGGGGATAAACTACTTAAGAATGTAAGTATTAAATTAACGGTATCACAGGCAGGATTAGTACACTCTATCCAATGATCACATAGTGGAGCAAGACGTACCGTGTGGAATGACGTAATGAAGCAATGAAAGGAAGAGAATTGGAAAGAAATAACAATATTAAAAGGTACGCTTTCGCTTGTCTTTGAAAGGAAATTTGGGACTGTGAGGGAGAATTTATGTGACCTCCACACCAGTTGGTCACTTGCTCATTCCATTTTTCACCACTTTCAAGGAACTTAAGAGAATTTTGAAGAGCAAAGTCCGAAGAAGAACCTAACCTAGTATCTGCCACGTGTGGAGAACTTTGAGGAACATTAAATAGAGAATGCAGCGAGACGGACGCGTAGAAAATCACGAGGCACTAAATTCGTCTTAAACTTCTTTTTCCATGTACCGCGAGCGACGTCAGAGTAAAACTTTCATGTCAAAACATTACAATTTTTATCTTCTCGTAGGTCGAGTAAAGTAGGCGTTTCACGTCAAAAGATAAATTGTTATATTAGAACAGGAGTAAAACATTTCAAGAAAGGTAGTTTACCAAACAGATAAAGCTCTCAAAAGGCGAACTCCCACTCAGGTGGTAAGCATAATGTTCCTGTGATAAGACTGAAGTCACTTCAACAAGGTGTAGTCAAATTTAGACCTACACTTACAAGACCAGGTCATTTATCATCGTCATTGTATATTAGAATTGCTGTAGAAAATATTAATTGGCTATCTTGTATAAATTTAGGAAAACTTGTCCCCGTCTTGTTGACTTACTGGAGGTAAAAGAATCCTGTCCTTGTACAAAAGATTTCAGGAAAATGTTAAAAATTGTTTTACATTTCTTGCCCACGTTAAATTTTGTCTCTGGATAACATTTGTAACCACAAACATCACTATTACTTACTACTACTACTAATACTATTACTACTACTACCACCACCTACTACTATTATACTACCTACTACTACTACTATTACTACTACTACCACCACCACCACCACCACCTACTACTACTACTACTACTAGACTACCTACTACTACTACACTACCTACTACTACCTACTATTGCTACCTATTACTATACTACCTACTACTGCTACTACTACCTACTATTACTACCTACTACTATACTACCGCCACCTACTGCTACTATACTACCTCCTACTACTACTACTAATACTACTACCTACTACCACTATTACTACTTACTACTACTACCACCACCTACTACTACTATACTACCTACTACTACTATCTATTACTACTACCAACTACTGCTACTACTACCTACTACCGCCACCTACTGCTACTATACTACCTCCTACTACTACTACTACTAATACTACTACTACCTACTACTACTATTACTACTTACTACTACTACCACCACCTACTACTACTATACTACCACCACCTACTACTACAATACTACCTACTACTACTACTATACTACCTACTACTACTACCTATTACTACTACCAACTACTGCTACTAATACCTACTATTACTACCTACTACCGCCACCTACTGCTACTATACTACCTCCTACTACTACCACCTGCTACTACTATACTACCTCCTACTACTACTACTACTACTACAACTACTCCTACAATACTACCTACTATTACTACCTACTACTACCACCTACTACTACTATACTACCTACTACTACTACTATTACTACTACTACTACGACACCTACTCCTATACTATCTACTACTACCACTACTACCTACTATTACTACCTACTACTACTACTGCTACCTCCTATTACTATACTATCTACTATTACCACCTACTACTACACCTACTCCTACTATACTACCTACTACTACTACTTACTCCTACTATACTACCTACTACTACCACTACTACCTACTATTACTACCTACTACTACTACATACTACCTACTATTACTACCTACTACTACTACTACCACCACCTACTACTAGGCCTATACTACCTACTACTACCACTACTACTTATTACTACTACTAGACTACTAATACTACCACCTACTACTACTACTACTATTACTACCTACTACTACCTACTATTACTACCTACTACTACAACTACCACCTACTATTTCTTCCTACTACTACTACTACTACTATATTACCTACTACTACCCACTATTACTACCTACTACTACTACACTTACTCCTACTATGCTACCTACTACTACCATTACTACCTACTATTACTACCTACTGCTACTACTACTGCTACCTACTACTACTATACTATCTATTACTACCTACTACTACTTACTACCTACTATTACTACCTGCTACTACTACCACCTACTCCTACTATACTACCTACTACTACTACATTCTACCTACTATTACTACCTACTACTACTACCACCTACTACTACTAGGCCTATACTACCTACTACTACCACTACTACTTACTATTACTACTACTAGACTATTAATACTACCACCTACTACTACTACTATTACTACTACCACCTACTATTACTAGCTACTACTACAACTACCACCTACTATTACTACCTACTACTACTACTACTACTACTACTACTACTACTACTACGACACTTACTCCTACTATACTACCTACTACTACTACCACCTACTACTACTAGACTATCTACTACTACTATTACCTACTATTACTACCTACTACTGCTACTATCTACTACTACCATCTACTACTATTATACTACCTACTACTACTATCTACTATTACTACTACTACTACCTACAACTTATAATATTATTACCTACTACTACTACTACTACTACTACTACTACTACTACTACTACTACTACTACTACTACTACCTACTACTACTACTACTACCTATTATTATTATTATTATTATTATTATTATTATTATTATTATTATTATTATTATTATTATTATTATTTTTGTTCTACTTTTTGGAAACCATATATTTCATTTAAATATACCACATTCATTATTCAGGCACATGATATGTGTTTGAAAGTTTCATGCGTCATTTATATGCTTCCTCCACATAAACAAGACAAAGATAAAGCTATAAAACAAAAGTACTATTTCAGTTGTTGGATAGCGTAATGGAAAACTGTAAACTTATTTTACTGATAATCAGGAAAGGTCTTTCCTCACAGTTGAAGGACGTCACTTCCTCCCTTGATAACGTGAAGATTAAAATACGAAAACATTCCCTCTTTCGAATGTACTTACAGACAAGATATGTATGTTCTGGATAGTTAAGGAATAATATGTTAGATACCCTTTGGTGCATAATTGTCGACTAAGATATGGAAAAAAAAATAAATAAATAAAAATATCAGTACTGTCGCTTCCTGTTTACGTTTGACGTATATGGCTCATGTCTACAGAATGTCCGATAAGTCCCACATCATAGGGTAGATTATGATAATTATGTGTTCGATATGAGCGCCTCCACGTTGATAACATGTCTGGAGGCGAAACGTCATGCTATTGAAAATGCGGTCGTGCAAAAAATGTTATACAATACATGTTTGTGAAGTGCATTATAAAATCTCGAAAATTGAAAAACTCGCTCTGTTCGTTTTTCAAACTTTTACTCCATTTTGTAAAAAGCACTTCCCAACTTTGTTAGTAGGAGAGTAGTGGGTACAGTGAGACACAAAATATTAAGACATATGTATGCAAGTGATAATGCAAGTATTTTAAAAATCAAGTGAAATAGAAATAGAAATTAAAACATGGAGTACAATAATACATAAACAAAAATGTTAATAGATAAAGGACATAATATACAATACGTATTTGTCAAAAAAAATGCATATGTCTTACTGTTCCCATCCAGGAGGGTACAGTGAGACACCACAGTGTCTATTAACGATCATTGAAATGATTTACATTTATTTCAAAAGAAAGGAAAGCTACCTGTCTCTTTATCTTGTCATGTTCTGTAGGCTTATTTAGAATAATTTTGATGTCTGACTTCGAAACCATTGAAAAAACATCTGGAACACTTGGACATTTCAAACTTTTCCGAAAAAATGAAATGAATTTTTGGTGACAACAAAGCTTATAACTATAAGAATTTAATTTAATTCTTTATTATTTTTTAAAATATTCTTAAATTTTGTGAATAATTTTTCATTTAAGAAAACATTAAAATGTAATGTATCTATTATTTTAAGCTATAGTTCCTAAATTGGTTACTAGTATGTTCATTTTTAATGTTAGTTACCGGTAAATGTAATATAATTACAGTTTGTTTTTGCAAATCATTGGTACATGGGGACGGTGAGACGTGTCGGTGTACCATTCAATGGCATGTCTCACTGTTCCCCTTACGCATAGTTCGTTTAAAAATGGCGGCATCACTTCAAAATCAAAACAAGAAGACGAAACTTTGCCAAAATAACCTCAAATACCATAGTATTAGGTAACAAAACATTCATATTTCTATTCCATTTGTATATCCAATATAATCTTCATTAAACACAAGCCAAAATTTTGCTTCTAGAGTGAAAAATTACGAATTATTTTTTATCACTCACCTTTATAACTAGAATCAAATCGAGTATGAAAATACTGTTACTTTACTCATGCAACATACAACTCCACTGTTGTATGGCTTGAGGCTTTCCCGGCGTTTGATGTAGAATAACTCTTCTCGGGTTCTCAGCCAGGTGAGTTGGAGATTAGCTTCCAAGCTTTCGAAGGCTAGCTCTGCCATCTTCTTCAGGGACGTCCCTGAAGAAGATGGCAGAGCTAGCCGTCGAAAGCTTGGAAGCTAATCTCCAACTCACCTGGCTGAGAACCCGAGAAGAGTTATCCAACTCCACTGTTACCAACATCTCAACATCAAAATTTACCATCAAATGAAAAATGTCTCACTGTTCTCCCTGTCTCACTGTACCCACTTCTCCCCTAATATATTATTGAGAATATTTATTAGGCGTGGTTACAATAATTATAGCTATATCGTGTGCATCTGTTCAGAATTAGTTACGTGTTACTTCTGTTTCAGCGTAAATTAAGTAAGATCACGTTTTGAGCTTGTAACGACAATGCTAGAGGTGACTTCAAAAGGATCTTCTTCTTAATTACATCAGATACCACAGTTTATATACATAGAAATAATTAAAGTGTAGCCCTTAGGGTTTAAGCTGTAGTGTATAACATTGCAAGGACCTTTCTTCCTTCATTTTGACTTTATAATTTTCCGTGTTGTTTGTTCCCAATGAGAACACACTTTCAAAGACTACCAATTTGCATTTAGCTTTAACATCTGCGTTTCAAAATTCGTTGTCTCTTATCTCTTATTCTAATTGATGTAGATTTTTTTATTTCGCAGTACGCTTCTTTGTTATTCAACAAAAAATAGGTTGAGATGAAACATTCTTCCGTGTTAGAACCACGGAGATTTATTTTAAGTTTACTGATCGAAATCGAAGCATTTATATAATATTTTATTGTGTTAGCCTATATCGATTCTAAATGCAGTTTAATTCTTCTTGATATCGAAGAAAATATGCTATATCTCTGTTGATAAATTACACTTTTAGGGTCATATTCATAGACATTCTTAGTGCGGGCTTCCGATGGATGATAAGCGAACTAACGTTTTTCGTATTCATAAACTAGTGTTAACGATATGATATGATATGAATCCTGTACAAGTAATCAGTTCATAGCCGGGGCTAGTTTAGCACGCTCGTAGCGCGGGCTAGCGAAATGTCTATGCATAGCACCCTTAAAGTTCGTATATCTTTTAGTCAGGATTAGCCCAAAAAAATCCTCGTTTACGATAATAACATACACTTTTCTTGAACATCATTTCTTGAGATAACGAAATCTTTCTTTCCCTCTTCAAGGAATACTAGAATGGAATATACTGGTTTCTTACTTACAAATGGCTTTTAAGGAACCCGCAGGTTCATTGCCGCCCTCACATAAGCCTGCCATCGATCCCTATCATGTGCAAGATTAATCCATTCTCTATCATCATATCCCACCTCCCTCAAATCCATTTTAATATTATCTTCTCATCTACGTGTCGGCCTCCCCAAAGATCTTTTTCCCTCCAGTCTCCCAACTAACACTCTATATGCATTTCTGCATTCGCTCATACGTGCTACATGCCCTGTCCATCTCAAACGTCTGGATTTAATGTTCCTAATTATGTCAGGTGAAGGATACAATGCGTGCAGTTCTGTATTGTGTAACTTTCTCCATTCTCCTGTAACTTCATCCCTCTTAGCCCCAAATATTTTCCTAAACACGTTATTCTCAAACCACAGAAAGCAATACGCAAACTAAATTAAATTTTCCAATTCGATCTTCCTCAGACGAGTATGCACTAAGTTTATTCTGTGGCTATTGATTTTGTATTGTAGTATTTAGCAATAAAATAGAATGCAATATCTAGACCTCCTTCCAAAATAAAATCATTGACAACATTTGGAAAAAAAATTAACTGAGAATTAAAATTTAACACTGATGTAATATTAAGTTACTTGAATAAGTAAATAACGACTTCACTGTGTTAACATTAGCTATAAATTTTGGTGTTATGTTACCTGATTGACTAGTTTCGATGTTATTTGCGTCACCCTCTGAATCCTAGTTTATTTATTTATTTAGCTATTTATTTATTTATTTATTTATTTATTTATTTATTTATTTATTTATCTTTTTATTTATTTATTTATTTATTTATTTATTTATTTATTTATTTATTTATTTATTTATTTATTTAAACTACTTAACAGTTGATCAGTGAATATATAATAGTGTTGAAAGTGTATATTCAATAATGAGGAATCAAAATGTAATTTAAAAAACAAACACAAATAAATTTCCACTTTCACCTAGGTAAATATAGTTCTGAAAATATACAGTATTTCTGATAAAATATTATATTAATTTACAAAGGTATATTATATATGTTACTTTATATTTTAAATTATGAAAATAAATGTTAAACAAATGTTGACTGGCACAAAATAAATTCAGTTAAATTAAACTTGAAAAACATAAATTAAATTTCGATTTTAAATAACAAAAATAGTAGTATTTATATAGTGTTTATTTATTTATTTATTTATTTATTTATTTATTTCTTTATTTATTTATTTATTTATTTAACCTGGTAGAGATAAGGACGTCAGGCCTTCTCTGCCCCTCTACCAAGGGATTACAACTATAATATGAACAATAAAATTACAAATAATATTAAATTTACAATTACAATTACAATAAAAATTAAAGTACGACAAGATTACCTGATTAATGAAAGCTTGACATTTTATCATAGAAGTTAAGAACAAAGAATATTTTTGTATTTACTGAATTACAAATTAAACCTACAATAACAAAAATCTATAGTGATGAAGTTACCGGATATTGAAATATTTTGTGTTAGATTAAGAGAACTATTTACAAGAAACCATGTCTGAACGAGTCTCAATTACTGACCAACTGCCTAGTAAGTTTGCGTTTGAATTCAATTTTATTTCGACAGTCCCTGATGCTAGCAGGTAACGAATTCCAGAGTCTTGGCAGGGCTATTGAGAAAGAGGATGAATATGAGGAGGTGCGATGGGATGGTATTAGTATTGTTTCATGGCGAGAGCGTGTGTTCAGATTATGGTGGGAAGAAAGGTAAGTGAAGCGAGACGACAGGTACGAAGGAATAGAAGAGTTCAAGATTTCGAAGAGACGGAGAAGTGAATGTAAATTTATTTTCTTATCTAGTTTAAGCCAACCTATTGTTTCCAGGAATGGGGTAATATGATCATATTTACGAACATTGCTTACAAAACGTACACACAATTTATGAGCACGTTGAAGTTTCGTTTTGTTGTCGCTGGAGAGGTCAGTCAGTAAAATGTCAGCATAGTCAAAATAGGGAAATAGAAGCGTCTGCACAAGGGACTTTTTTAAGCAAGAGGGAAGATGAGTATTTATCCTTTTTAGCACATGAAATAAGCCACATATGATCGCTTTTAGGATTCACACGTTTAGACAATGAAATAAACACCAGAATACGAGTAAAAATA
Organism: Periplaneta americana; assembly: GCA_025594305.2. Lineage (NCBI taxonomy): Eukaryota > Metazoa > Arthropoda > Insecta > Blattodea > Blattidae > Periplaneta > Periplaneta americana. Next base: position 32,303,737 of record JAJSOF020000023.1, on the reverse strand, counting down.
AACTGCTGAACACAAGGTCAAGCATATGCAGATATGTCTTTGCAACTGGCGTCCACACAATACCAATATGAACTATATTATGATCTGCTGCCCAAAATTGACCTTCATTATAAACGTAACGGACGACAAGATGGAGGAATACATGAAAGGAAATGGAGGGAAAAGAAGAATATAGGTTTCATGATGAAGTTCTAAAACCTCTTCCGTTAATGATGATAAATATACCAATTAAATATGATGTACTCACATCTCGTAATTTACTGACAAATTTCACTCTCCTTCTGTATTATATTTTAATCTCTCCATGTAAATTTCATTCTCTTCTGCACCATACAACAGTTACTATGGCATTGCGCAACTTTACTTTATAAAGCATTGTAACAATGGCTCTTTAATTGTTCGGTGGGAACCATAGTGCTGCGTCGTATACATTTACATGGCAGGCGTGCTTACGAAATGGCTTCACTAGCACAGCCTCCTGTGCATTGTAGTTTCCAGGCTATTCATATTTTAATACATAGCAACTGTGCTGCGACCTGTATTTGAACACAAAGCCGATGTTTTCATTAGCGACCAATAACGTTACGTCATTGACTCTATACTACTATTATTTGTTCGACCTTCCTCCAGAAAGAATTAGCTACGATCTATGTACTTAGTACAACAAAATGGTGTCCGTTATCTGCGATGAAAATCATATTCTGAAATCCTAATTTATTATGACAATTATATGGGAAAAAAGGATGTCCTTTATTATCCACCCTGTTAAATGCCTATTAAAAGTATAGGTCAGTGATGTCAACTGAAGCCCATAGGAGCAAGCGCGCGTTTTATAGCCCAGGAGAGCCTGACCGCTTTACAGCGGAAAGGAAAGAGACAGACGAAAGAGGTAGTAGAGGGACATCATTTTATTTTTACTAACATTTTAAATATTACCTTTGGATCAATGCCGTTTCCTACCCCCTTCCACAACTGGAGTTCGATGATACTGGCGTAATATACAAACAAATCACTTTACTAGGTATAGGAGGGAAGAAAAGTAGTTCATCCATTTACGTAAACTAGGAAATATCGCGCTTTTGAGTTTGATCATTTTCATTAGGTTTTTGTTTAATCAGAGTACAGTATAGTATTAACAATAAGTGTTTTACTCATGAACTGAGCTGTCCATGTGGACGTATTCATTATGCAGTGTATATTATACTGTCTACAACACATTAGCGTACAATATAGAGAATGAAGTTAAATTGAAAAATAATCATAATATGGATATTTAAACACATTTTTGAAAATGGTGGCCGTTCCTTTCGATACAGGCTTCAGTTCTAATATGCATATTATCGCACTATAGACTATTGTACCTAACCCCATGTTGAAATAATTATGTACCTACTCTATAAAAGAGTACCTTACGTACTGTAAATTCAATCTTCACTTCTGCCCGATTCGAAAAGATCAAATTACTCAGACATACTACCTACTGTCCGTCCAAGTGGTTATGTCGTAGGGTCGTAGAAAGGGAGGAAATCACGCGACAGTTAATTACTTAACGAGGCCCTTTTATTTAAGTTGTTTTAAACAGTTGTATAATATAACGTAGACGTCCAATTCCTAACAGAAATTAATGTTCTCAAAAAAAGAGCTAAGACGACAGCCCAGCCACTAGCTGGCGAATAAAAGCTGGTGGGGGAAACCGGGATATGACGTAGGCAAATGGACGACAGTACCTGTGCGAAGATGATTTAATATTGAAAGCTCTTTCGTCACTGGAAAACGCGAACATATTTTTGGAACGTACTGTTTACTATGGCCGTAAGGCTACTATGACTGTATATGCGGTCTTGGATCTGTGTGCAGGACGGTTGAACTTCATTAGTAGAAGGGGTGGGAGTGAAGTACATTAAAAAAACTCAGGTACAATAAAAATTGAAGTAAAAATAAAATGATGTCCCTGTATAAGCCTATGCCGCTTGGTCGAGCTACATACAGGGATGGCCAGCACTGATTCAATGGATAAAGGGAAGAGAGCTTATTAAAACTGTATTCATGTTAATTTTTAGATTTGTCTGAGAAGCATAAGTGCATTATAAGAATGTAAGTTTTAATTTTAATGTTCATTTTTCACAAGTTTGTTTTCTTATTCAAAGGGAATACTTTCTCAACTTTTTTTTACACAAAAGTGAAATTTTCAGATATGTTTGTTTAGTAGCCTTACAGCTACTAAAACAATGTTTTCGTAAATCTAATATATCGTAAATACGTATTACTGAAGATAGTGTATTAAAATGTTTGAAAATATTCGCATGGAAAATGTTTGTAAGGAAATGAATTAACAAAGCAAATACTGTTAAATCACAAACAAAAGATATGTGCCTATGTGTTGGTAAAACTTCAGCTCTATAGCTTCAGCAGATTTCAAGATAATTTAATATTCTGATAACAGAAAGTTGCGCACCAATATCACCTAAATGCATAATGCGATAAGAGTTTTATTATGTAATATTAGTTACAGTTAAAACATATACCTAGACAACTTTTCTTTGTAATATAATATTGTTTTGATTACTTTTATAAGGCTAAAGATACCATCAATATCAATTTCAACTTATCATGTCATATTCAGTGTCTTTCTTTGGGCTAACACTTCCTTTATGAATGATGTGTTTAATTCACTTAGTACAGTATAGTTGTAGTTATTATGGAATTTGTGTGAATATTCCTTCTTTACTCTTTATTATGTTATTAACGTTTAAAACACAACTGCAATATTAGGCTAAGAAATAGGTGTTAGTACTTTCGTTTTACAGACAATATAGAAAATAACAAACATAAATATAAAAATAACGACAAAATTTCACGTTCCGTTTGAAGTTTGTGCACCACTGTTTTCTTAATCCAACAGGCTGCTTATTCCTCCTAGCATACCTAGCGCTTAATGCCCTCGTACGACGTCAAGGTCAGAAAAATGCGCTTGCTTTGACATCACTGGTATAGGTCATTCCCAGTGGCAGTGCGTCCTATGCGTTCAATGGTTCAGAGGACCCCCAGTTTAATTGCTCAATAAACTTATTTATAATTTACACTACCATTCCTTCTTCCTTGCTCATCTTTAATAAGTTTACTTGCGGCTCTGATGTATTTTTATCGTATGAAGACGGAATACCTACATGCTTGTAAGATTCCGAGGCTCAATTTCTCCTCTGAACTTCGTCGACCGAGCTTTTACATGCGGGGCGAGAGACAGGGACAAATGCTGCATGGCTAACGTGTGGTTGCGCTGGTGTTTGGACCAGCGCAGCTGTAGTCACGTGATCGTGAGACAACCGACACGCGAAACACTTCGTGATGGAAACCGGAAGTTAGCTCCAATCTGTAGCTGAGAGCACGCTTTTAGCACATGTACGTGTGTGTTATTGATTTTTGTGTTTATTAATGATTTCTTACAATCCTTTAAATGTCCATTTAGTCTTTCTTGGTGTTTTAGTCTTAATATAATTCATCTGTGATTGTGACCAGTGTTCGTTTCCAAAGAAAATGAATAATGTTCAATATCTTTTACAGACAAATTTTGTAGTTTTAATTTTGGACGATAAGTGTAAAATAAAGAAACTTGGAAGGCCGTTACCTCGACTCGATTTAAAGTAAGTAAAACAAGTCGAGGTAAGACATTTTCTAAGACTTTCAATGTAAAAATATATTAAAGAAACGGCTGAATTTGCGGTTGTGAATCTACAAGTAAATTATTTTGTTTCCCGTGCCTGCTATTTGCTAAGGGTAAAGATATGAGCTGGACATGCACTATTGTGTCAGATTTAAGCCATTTGACACAGAAAATTAAGGAGCATGAGGAATCTATTGCTCATAAGAATGCTTGCCTAGATTTATCAGTCATTGGAAGAACAGAAATTAGGCAACAGCTTAGTTCAGCTTTCAGGCAGAATATTGAAAGACAGAATGATAGGCCTTAACGTAAGGAAAAATCGCTATGTTCTTTCAAAGATAATTGATCATCATCATCATCATCATAAGGTTAATTTTAAGGTTACCGACCAATGTTAGTTTTTATCGAAATTGAATTCTTCATTCGACATAATTTCCCTAAAAATACACAATGTAGAAACCACAGTCTAATAGATACAGTCACGCAACTCATACGTATAAAATATGCCAACATTTGACAGCTGGCGCGACAGTAGCCCTCTGGTGGCAGGCAAGTTAAAAGTGTGCACACGACAAATGATAACACATCAGAAAACGGGTTTTGCGTAATTTATTTTATATTTTAATGCTATAAAATAAGTGTATATGGTTCTTATTAATTCTAATTTAGAATCCTGGATGAATTTCACACGCAGTTATTCTACAAGTTTCAGAAGCTGGGAATAAACGTAATTCTTTCTGCTCCTTACAACTGAATCATGGCTCTGATCACGTATCATGGTTTGAAATAATATAATTGTTCGTGCGTTGTCGGTTAATTCAATTCATTCCTAAATATATTTATGAATCATTGGAACTTTGTATTTCCTGTGAGAAGAGTAAAAATTAGTAGCTTCAAAATTGTAGGGCATATCTCGTAGGGTACATCGCGTGGTGAACTCCTCTCCCTATTTCCTGAGAAATTAACGATTTTACATACCGCAAATTGGGGTAAACTCGGCCGCTGAGGTAAACTTGAAAATAAAGAAAATGGGATAATTTAAACATTAATATGAAGTTCATTATTTTTCCATTTCTTAAGAACCGGTATTTCCTTTATTATTTTGAGTCACAAATAGTGCTGATGTTAAGGTTTAAATTTTTATGGCAAGTTTACCGCATTTTACATTACATTTCCAGTTTTCACACATAATGCCTAATTTTAAATTATCCTACCTATATAATATGTAATTTACATGCACTTACTGTTAATATGACGTAGGTGAGAACAAATAAATGAACACACAATTTTGTTGAAAAAATTGTAACTTCAATTAACTCAGAAAATGTAGGCCTAATTTTATTTTCAGAGCAGAAGTGGTGTAAGTAAAAAATGGGTAATGAGGGGTAAAAGTAAACATTCTGTATAATACACCGCAAAGTGGCAGTTAATATTGAATATATTTAAACTATTAATAGTCAGTGAATAGCACGAAGGATATATTAATTGCTACTTTGCGCTGCATTTTACAGAATTTTTACTTTAAACATCATTACCTGATTTTGACTTACACCACTTCTGCACTGAACGGCTCAAATAATCACTGGGAACGTAAAATCAACACCAATAACAGTCATGCAAATTATTACAGAAAAGATTGCTTTTTATATTAAATTTAAAAAGGTTCTTTTATTTCTTGAGAACTTAATACGTCTGCCACATGAATCTACACCAATACATCAGAAATTTATCGACACAGTCTGGATTTATTCAAGAAGTGAATATTCTGCAAAAGAATTACTATACTCCATGAATTCTTGCAAAATTAAAACCATGATATCTCCTTGAATGCTATATAACATTCAACTTTTGAAAAATATAAAGAAAAAAACACGAATACAAAAATTATGGAATTACTTGCATTAAAAACTGTAGATACATTATCCAAAATCGGAATGGTAACACATTTACACATATGATCTCTGCAAAAAAAAAAATAATATACTGTAACAGGTATTGACTTTGTTTTTATTTAAACCGTCCTTCCTGACATACAAATAGGTAACTGATAAGTAATAAATGTTTCATAGAACACAATATGTAGGCTACCTACAACGTGGATTATTGGTAATGACTGAGTTATGATTTTCTCTTGGTCTTTAGGGAATCTGAAGAACGACAAATTCGGAGATTTAAACTTGTTGTTACTGCAATTTTCGTCATTGCACACATTGCCTTTATTCCGACGCATGATTAAAACGTTATTATAACATCTCGCATCCCTTTAAAGCACGTGCTAGCTATATCAACCCTATGACCAGTGCCTTGCCTGCCGCTTGGGCGCTAGTGTCGCGAATGTTGGCAAAAAAAGTGTTGAAGTTGCGAGACTGTATGTATTAGACTGTGGTAGAATCGGCTAATTTTTTATCACAGAATATAATAATAATAATAATAATAATAATAATAATAATAATAATAATAATAATAATAATAATAATAATAATTTATTTAACCTGGCAGAGTTAAGGCCATATGGCCTTCTCTAACACTCAACCAGGAGTAAAACTGCGTTACAAAAAACACTACAAATTTACAAAGTACACTACAATTTTACACACAAAACTGAATAAGATAATAATAATAGAATGTAAACAACAAGTAAGTAGAAATCAGCCATAATATATAACATAGAGAAAGACAGAAAAAAGCATAATAAAATGTGAACAGCATGTCAAAATAAATTAGACATACAAAGTATAAAGTATAAAAAATAAATAAAATAAGACAATTATTTATAATAATAATAATAATAATAATAATGATGATGATAAAAAATAAGAATAGTAATAATAATAATAATAGTGATAATGAATAATAATAATAATAATAATAATAATAATAATAATAATAATAATAATAATAATAATAATAGTAATAATAAAATAGTGCATTACAAAGCATACAATGAATACAATATTTTTAAGTACACACAGTGAGGAAAATTATGGTTATATATAGCTCAACTTATCACATTATAGATATACCATTATCGGGAAATATGAAAACAAAAATATAAAATAAGTTAAATATCACTAGAACATAAAAAATGTGAATACGTGGAAACATAGAATAATTATTTATTAAACAACATACTCTTTCCCGACATAACAGCCTTCTCTTTTGTTTATAATCAAGATCCAAGGGTGAATATACATCAACACCTCTTCTAATACAAAAACGAAATACGAAAACTATCTGAAGATTCTTGAAGTTTAGCGCGATAAAATTCTTAATTTAAAAAATAAAAATCTTCCCTGTATAAATCGACTAGTATATACTGACTATGAGGCTGTGTCTCAAAGCTCAAGTCCATACTACACACTAGTGACTAGCAACTAGGTGACTTGTAAGCTATACACTAGGGAGCTTTGGAAATGTATGCTTGAAACATGGCCTTCTTCATAGATTATTTTTCTAAAAAACATGACATCATGGTGCAGCACTATTAACTTACCCGCTCCTGAAGCATGGGCACCCGCCAGCAGTACCGTCAATACCACAGACCCTAGCATGACTTCGCTTTGCTTGTTGACCAAGAAATGATGTTACTATGTACTAAAACACGTTATCTTCCGTATTTGCATTGGTAATGCTGTCACTTTTAATAGTTAAGAAGTATAATCAGAAGCTATTCCAACACGATTAAAGCTTCACACCGAGTATTTTTACTGCAAGAACGGAATACGTCACGTTCTTAAGTTCTGAAAGACGAACCTACACATTGGTAAGCCATCAGCTGACGGTTTTTATAAAAACAGACATAAATATTTTATTGGCGACAGAGATTTCTGGACTTTGACGTGGACAGATCTTTTATTGATGCTTCCGCTTTGTTTCCTTCCTTATTTAATTTCTTCATTACTGCTATCTCGTCATCGTATTTGAAAATGATGTCATTTAAAATGCACTTAAAGGGAAGGAGATACTGAAATTTGAAATTGCTTTCCTAATTGATGCTCAATTTTAATTTTTGTGTGTAAAAATATAATTTTAGTTTTTGAAAAAGAAATTTGGAACCAAATTTTGAAAAAGAAAAACAAGATATAGTAATTCACTAAAATATATCAATATCGGCCATTTTTAAAGGTAAATTCAAAATTTCTGACATTTTATATCTAAAAAACATTCTTTACAATGTCTAGCACAATTTGATGTTGGCTTTCAAAATTATAAGATAAACGATTAAATTTTAAAAATGAATTCTAGAGGTACTTTTATAGAAATGTGGAGACATATATTTCAAATGCGACAAAATAACACGTTTTATATTCCAGAGAAAATTTCCTAATAGCCTAAAGAATGTGTGTATCAAATATTAATATTTCAAAAGATATATAACTTTTGATACGAAATGAAGCAGAAAATTAAAGTTACGGGAAATTGTTATCAAAGTTCAACGTAATTTAAAAATCTTGTGCACCAGAGCTTTAAAAATAGCGTCACGGTAGCTAACAAGCCCATTAATCTATACTAATAATAAATCTGTAGCCGAAATTTTTCTGGTAATTTTCGATTTTCCAAAAATAATTGGTCCTAACATAGCCTATGTAATTAACCACCCTTAAACCGAAAATCGCTTTTCTGAAATTTTTGTCTGTCTGTCTGTCTGTCTGTCCGTCCGTCCGTCCGTCCGTCTGTCTGTCTGTCTGTCTGTCTGTCTGTCTGTCTGTCCGTCCGTCCGTCCGTCCGTCCGTCCGTCCGTCCGTCTGTCTGTCTGTCTGCATGTTTGTTACCTTTTCACGCGATAATGGATAAACGGATTTCGATGAAAATTGGAATATAAATTAAGTTCGTTGTAACTTAGATTTTAGGCTATATACCATTCAAAATACATTATTTAAAAGGGGGGTTATAAGGGGGCCTGAATTAAATAAATCGAAATATCTCGCTTATTATTGATTTTTGTGAAAAATTTTACATAACAAAAGTTTCTTTAAAAATAATTTGCGATAAGTTTTCGTCCTTGAAAAATTTTGATAGGTGTGATATTTAATGAGATAAATGAGTTTTAAAATTAAAATAACTGCCATCTAAGGCCGTGTAATGAATTAAAAAACAAATGACTTCGTCTATAAGGGACCTTGGACAGCAACAATCGAAAGCTATGAAAGATAGCCTACAGAGAATGCGTCTGTGTTTGTATGAAGTAATATCGGAAGCTAAATTAACCGATTTCTATAATTAATTATTATTTCTCCATTGGAAAGTGTAGTTTCTCTAGATGGACATAATGCTATAATGTTATTACAGTAACTTCTGATATAATATAATATAATATAATATAATATAATATAATATGTAATATTATATAATGTAATTTAAGTTATTTGAAGGATTCAAAACCATAGTGGGCCAAGCGCCATTTACTGAATACGTAGAGAACAAGGGTTAAAATTAAGTTATTACCATAATTCAATGGAAACCTATAACAAGTAAAATGAAATATACACATTAAATCTAAATGATGTCAATCTTCATTAAACTGTGGTTGCATGTAATAAAAATTAAGAAACATGTTAAAGAAATAGTCATTGCACCAAATGAGTGTCTCTGGACCAAAATGATCGCATTTTAATTATTTGGATGCAATTTAAATTAAGTAACATATTAAACGATTTATCCTTCTATCAAACACGAATGTTCCCTGGATCAAATGTCCTATTTTAATTACGTAATTACTTTGTATTTATTTCTAACGGGTGCAGCGGAGCGCACGGGTACGGCTAGTACTTATTAAATGTTATATAATATACTTTTCACACATCAATTATTATTTTAAAGGGAAAAAATTGAAAATTTACTCTTTTTTCGCCATATTTAACTATCTTCTTCCCTTAAATAGAGAATATGCAAAAATGACATCATTTTATTTTATTTTTACATTTTTATGCAGTCATATTAAGCATTCAATTCTGAATCGATAGATATAGCCTTTAAATTATTTATATTCCATCATATTTTAAATGAAGGGGAACTTATAAATTATAAAAGTGTTTACAGAACAACATGGTAATACATAATATTATATAGCACTCAGTTGCTATATTAAGAAATCATTTATATGGTATTCGAGATTCGTAAGCGAAACGTGTGACGAAAAATTTATTATATATTTTATAATTTGTATTTATCAAAATAAAATTTCGTTAATTATTATTCTATGTCCCATATTTTTATATGAATTCAAAAATTGTGAGTTATTCTGTGTCAAATGACAAGTCCGATTTGGGCCAGAATGAATGAATAAATAAATGAATAAATAAATAAATGAAGTCCACATCTGTGGAGTAACGGTCAGCGCGTCTGGCCGTGAAACCAGGTGGCCCGGGTTCGATTCCCGGTCGGGGCAAGTTACCTGGTTGAGGTTTTTTCCGGGGTTTTCCCTCAACCCAATATGAGCAAATGCTGGGTAACTTTCGGTGTTGGACCCCGGACTCATTTCACCGGCATTATCACCACCTCATACAGACGCTAAATAACCTAAGATGTTGATAAAGCGTCGTAAAATAACCTACTAAAAAAATAAATGAATAAATAAATAAATGGCTTTTAAATGGATGCTTGCTTAGGGATACTATAATTTAAGTATTTCACAGAATAAATTTAAAAAACCTGCCTTACGTACTTTCTTGCAGAAAGTATTGTAGCTATTATTTTCAAATTTTTCACAAGGCTAAATCAGGCCATTAGCAACAAAATGGATGAACATTGTCATCAGGTATCAAAATTAAAAAATTTATACCGATATATATTTATTTATTTTAAAAGAAAAATTAGCAACAAAATGGATGAACATTGTCATCAGGTATCAAAATTAAAAAATTTATACCGATATATATTTATTTATTTTAAAAGAAAAATTAAAAAATATATATCGATATATATATTTATTTATTTTAAAAGAAAAATGTATACTTCTAATACGTTTTTTATACTGAGTAGGATCTAATTATGACATGGTTTCATTAGTTTTAAGCTAGTTCCAGTAGATTTAAGGCTCTTTGTTCAAAAAGTGCAGAGATATTTGTACCTGTCGCATTTTGTAAATTTAAATTTTAAATGGTAGCCTATTAATTTTGTTTTTCATACTCTGAAACTGTACAATATATTTCATAATTCAAAGAGTACGGTACAACTTTTCTCCTTTATAAATATGTGTTTCAAATTTGGTAAAATTATATGACTATTTGACTGTAATACAATAATTACATTTTATGAAAGATAGCAAATCACTGATTTTAACGGAATAAGGAATAAGAATAATTTATAATTTCGAGTCTAGTTTGATTGCGTAATAACAAAAAAAGAGTTGGGGATTGGGGAAATAGTTAAAACTTTGTTTTACAAACTTCATTGATTCAGGTGACACAATGTAGGAAAGTAACAAGATCTAACTATAACAAATAACAGTAACAATCTCGAAGATGGACGAAAATACATAATGTAAAAGTGTATCAAATCTTCTATCCAGATCTGTGCATAATGTATGTAAGTGCGTGCAGTGCGTGTGTGTGTATTTGTTCGTGCTTTACTTGCGTTTAAAAATACGCACTGTGCGTGTTATACACCTACATCATATATTTTAAGTAATGATTTTGCATGATACATAAATTGTAGCAACTATTTTTAAAAGATTTGCATTCAAATACTTTCTGCCTTCTGAGCGATTGTGTTATCGCTCTTACACCATATTTAATGCCATTAAATCCACTTAATATTTGTGTCAACAAGTGTATTTAATAGTATCAGAACTGTATAATTTGAAACGTGTTTGAAAAGTGAGTATTTAAACGTTCGAGAACTTGAATAATTCTGTTGTTAGGTGGTTCTTCCAACAGAATTGTTGGTGTAGGATGATTCAAGGACAAAATATTATCTGAAGTTACGGTCGAAGAAACACTTCGTTGTGTGTAGGTTACCCTATATTACGTTCAAATTCTTAGAAGTAGGCCTACATAACGTAATTGCTCTTGTAACTCTTTGCATCGATCAGTTTGTTATTAATTCAGACATTTTACGTGATATTTGTCAGATAAATTGAATCATAAATATTAAATATAAACAAAATCTGATTAATAGTTTAAGGGACAAAACTGCTCGAATAAATGGATTAAAGACTTGTTCAATGTCAAGAATAGTTATGTAGTACGGTATTGTTATAAACATTCCGAAGTTCAGTAGATGTATTACAGCACCCTAATACTTTCGCAGTACTTTTGTAATATTGATTTAAAATTTTAGTCTCGACCATCTCGTTTGTAATAACTACATATCAAAACATAGTTCTGAGCCGCGAATAAAACTTCAGTTTTTCATCCATATATTTCATTCAGAGACTGAATTCATTTCAACAATACAATAGTGCTCCAAGTATTATCACAGTCTAATATATACAGTCACGAAGCTTGAGTTGATGAGGTTGCTAAGAACAATAGACTGTGCAGCTACTATTTCGCATTGTCTGTAATGAGGCGACAGTAGCGATCCTAGTGGTTAGCAACTATCGATGGATGCATACTTATTACATATTGAGCTTCGTGACTATATATACTAGACTGTGGTATTATCGTCACTGATCAATAAAATTTAGTTTCTGATTTACAGTATATACTTTATTCAGAGACTGAACTCACTTCAACGGTACAATCACAGTCTAGTACATACATGGGCACAATTTTCGGTTACGTGAGGCACTCGATTTGAAATAGTTTGTTTACTAGGAGAGGAGACTGCAGAGTAGGATGGGAAATATAAACTGCTGTGACCTGCGTGACCTTATCGTAATCGCTAAGGCGGTCAGTGGCGAATTATTAGGAAAGCGCTTGGTTAACGTGAGAGACTCGAAAACTTTTATTCAATTTGGCAAATTAATTCGGCTGCTTTAATCATAAACATCTTTACTGTTTCTCCATAGCTGAATTGATTTAAATCACAGGCGAGAAATTGCGTAACTAGCCAATAATATTCCATCACGTTGTCTACGTTTATTTTCTTGAATATTCCGGCGTTTCTCAAGATTACTTAATAGATTTGCACGTTCTCGACCTAAAATAATTTCAGAAAATCATATTTCGTTTTCTACGCACATTTGATATTTTTTTATATAAATTTCTTTTCGAATTAATACGTACAAACAACATTTAATTCCTCGTAGGCTACCTTTTAATACAGCGTGTTTAAGGTATAATGTAGTATTTAGTATACTATGCAAATGTTAAGATCATAAATTTTCTTCGGAATAGTACGAAAAATAACATTTAATTTGTCTTACCTTGTAATTCAGCATGTTCTTTATGACGTAAGGAGTAATGTTGTATATTAAATTTATTAATGCCTAATATGATTTTCGAGCATAACATACATCGTATGTTCTCTCCTTCTAAACAGCAAAAAAGCTCTTCCTCCCATTTCTCATGAAATAATCGTTTTCTAACGCGTACACACTGCTTTGATAATGCCATTATGCCACCACTGGTATTGCTTATGAAACTGATATAGAACCTGCCCACGCCTAGGAGCTACGTGAGGGAGGAACGGGGACTGTGAAGATGTCACTCAGAGCGATAAGCTCTGTGAAGGTCAGTGAGGCACAAATTCTCAAGTGAGGCACGATGCCCATCTCTGGTCTAGTATATACGCATTGTCTGTAATGAGGCGATAGTAGCGATCCTAGTGGTTAGCAACTATCTAGGGATGCATATTTACTACGTACTGAGCTTCGTGACTGTATATACTAGACTATGGTACAATAGTGCTCCAAGTATTAGCGTCATTGTTAAATATTCTCTTTGGAATACAAGCCACGAATAAACCATGCCAGATCACGCTTTGTTCATAAAAATTTGTCGGCGTGCATAAACAGTAGCATGTTCCGCTTCACCATCAGTAAAACGAGGTTGAGCCAATTTCAGTCTCCTCCCCCCAACTGAAAAAAGCATCATTAAAACTGTAGACATGCGAAATTATTCTTCCGAGTGTAGTGAAGGCCATTGTTTCAGTCAACTGTCATCAAATATATGAATGAAATAGTTTTTAGTAATTAGGCCTATATGTAAAATTTGGTAGGTAAAAAAGTGGTATTTTTCATGTATGTTTCTATATACAGTGCTGGCAGTAAAAGTACTGTATTGTAATTGTGTTTTTTCTATTTTAACTGTACTTTAATTATTTTTCTTTTATTGTACAGATAATTATTTAATATATACCTACGAAAATTAACGGGTAATATCAATTTTGCTGTTTAAATTTGAGTTTTGGATCTAAAAAGTGTAAATAATAGGACATCTGCAAATGTTTTTGTGTCCGGCTTTTGTCTTTCTGTTTCAATCAGTTTGTCCTGTTTTTCACTAAAGAGTACGGTACAGCGGCGGCACGTCCATAAGAGCTGCGGAGCTGCAGCACTCCCTGCTTTAACAGGAAAATAAAAATAATATTTATTTTAATTCGTAGATGAATTGTTACAGCATTTATTGGTAAATTGCTTTATATTTCATCTGGCCGGGAATATGTACTATTATCTCATGCATAATCTTTTTGCGCGTCGACTGTATTGGAATTGACACTGCATTCAAAGTCGTCCTGGGATCTGCAGGGTGGGACAGCTCATAGAGAGTGTGTCTTGACGGTCAGGGGGTAGAGAGGTGAAGGGAAGCAGAGGGAAACTGCCGCTGCTATTTAAAACCCATACTTCGCTGTAGTGGCTTGCAGAGCCAGGCGACAAGGGAAGATCTTTCCTCCACTCCCACATCGCTATTGTAATGCTACGTTAAATGGATTGTCTATTCCCTTGAAACTTAATGACAACATTTTTATTTTCTCTTCACATACTTATTGTTGTAGAATCTTATCGAGTTAATATAACGAAATTAATATTCTTTTTTGCCTTATTATTACGTATATATCCAGCCTCCAGTAGAAACTTAGGATTTGCCTTAACTCAAAATGATTGCACGAGTAGAATCCTTTTGATATAGCACGTAAAATACGAAAAAGACTTCTTTTCCAGTTTTAGAACATTGTTGACCATCAGTATATCTGAGTGTTGCTTTGGTGTGACGTCTTAGTACCGTAACTTAACCAGTGCAAATGTGCAAGCATGAATGTGTGTGAATTACAGAATATTAATTTTATGTTTCTCAACTTTCCCTCGCGGAGAAGATTGATGTAATGAAGTGAAATTACAGGGTCGTCCGTTACCCGACTTAAATCTTACTCTAGCTTCATCCAGCCGAAATAGTGCATATATTATGTAAGGAAGTATAACAATGAAATTTACGCTAAGCATTTGTGGTTATGTGGATGTGAACAAAAAAAATCTGTATTTTGTTTTCCTTGCCTCCTTTTCGGTGGTGATACTGCATAGAACTAGGAGTGGTGTGACAGATTTAGGACATTTGCCCCTAAAAGGTAAAAAATACGAATCTTCGCAGTCTCACTTGAAAAATGTTGTTTCATTAGCTATGTTAGGAAAAACTAACAATGCTGCGCAACAAAGCGAAATGAACAGAACAAACATTCTCAAACATAATCAAGAAATGAGAAAAAATCGTGAAATTATTTTAAAAAATATTGATTGTATCATGTTCAGTGTCTGCCGATTTGAAATTCAGACTGAAATCGATGGTATCAGTTTTTTTTAGCGATTATGGCAAATGATGCCGCATAGATCTCCCAACTAAGTCAGGAAGTTTTGATTTTTCGATATGTAGTGCATTTATTTTTGTCCTATACTTATTAGTAATGATATCAAGAAGTGAAATTTGTATGTACCAAAATCTACTGCAGCTCCCCCAATCCATAAGTTCACGAGCCGCCACTGGTACGGTATCTGGTAACCCTATTCAAATGTACAGCACATACAGAATGATTAAGACCAGATAATGTTGCTAATACAAGTAGCATTGCGCTTTCCTCCTAGAGCATACTTTCCTGCGATGACGCATGGAGTGAAAGGACGAGTTCTTATCGTTTGTCAAGTTCGAGGTGAAAAACTTTGTACTGTAAGACAAGACGCACACCATGGATAAATATATCTTTAACCATGCACACACGTTTAAATGTAGCCGACCTGCAACGTGATTGGTTGCCGGAAATAATAGCGACGCGGCTATATCTACTAACAGCGATTTTAATGAAAATGAAAGAAACTGAAATTATATATGAATTGGTGGCATACAGCTGGAAAGCCGCCAATCCAGTTTCAGTTTCCTCCTTCTCGCTTACATTGCAAACAAGTAATTCATTGTCTCCAGTACGTTACGCATAACTTGACTTTCCAAGAGATACATTCTAGTTTATTTTTTGTCTCCTTGTATGTTCATGAAAGGGAGAGATATTGGAAAAAAGTGAGGGGCATTTGAGGAAACCCCTATGATTGCGTGTAGAGTTCTCTGCTCGTAATGGAATTACGATAAATAAATACAATTTCCTGCAAAATTTAAGTGTGACTAATGAATGGAATGAAATAAGCTATAGGCTATAACAGCCAATCCTCCAATAATGAAGAAGATATAGAAATAATAATAAATTATTATTAATATTATCATTAATATTATTATTATTATTATTATTATTATTATTATTGTTGTTGTTATCCAGACGCTTGAGATGGGCAGGGCATGTAGCACGTATGAGCGAATCCAGAAATGCATATAGAGTGTTAGTTGGGAGGCCGGCGGGAAAAAGACCTTTGGGGAGGCCGAGACGTAGATGGGAAGATAATATTAAAATGGATTTGAGGGAGGTGGGATATGATGGTAGAGACTGGATTAATCTTGCTCAGGATAGGGATCAATGGCGGGCTTATGTGAGGGCGGCAATGAACCTCGGGTTCCTTAAAAGCCAATAAGTAAGTAAGTATTATTATTGTTATTATTATTATTATTATTATTATTATTATTATTATCATCATCATCATCATCATCATCATCATCATTTGGATTTATATAGCTACAAAGCCGTCTTTCTGCTGCCAAACGCCATAAATGCCTATCTTCAGCTAAATATTATTTTATAAAATTAATAATAATAATAATAATAATAATAATAATAATAATAAGGCATTAAACAGAATGTACGCCTATTATTAAGAGCACATTCCACTAAAAAAAAAAACAACTTTTTCCCTAATTATTTTTTTCAACCAAATTTTGAGAGCATTTTTGCTATACAAACAACTAACGAAATCCAAATTTTGAACTCCCAAACGTTTTTGGGGTTTGATTTTTTTCTATTTCCTTTTTTTTTTTTTTTTAGAAATATTTTCAAACTAAACTTTATAGTAGAAGATCTCAATTTTTAAGCTTCCTTTATATATATATATTCACAAGACATTTATTTTATAGAATATCTCATTTAATCACTCTGAAAAATTATTTTGAAATTTTAAAAATGTTATTTTTTCTATAATTCATGAAAAAATATTAATAAAACAAACTAGCAGCATTCCTTACAAAATAAATGCATAAAAACATGCAGCTATCTCATAAATACTTGCAGTAAAAATTTCAACCAGGTTGGTTACTATTTGGCATAAAGAAAAGTTGGTGTTGAATCAAGAAAATAAACTTATACGGAAAACTGGATTTCAAAGAAAAATGAATATTTATGTAACACATATTTATTAAAATTCTCCTCCCCTACATTCATCTAATAACGTTAGGGAGCCAACTTTAGAATGAAAAGTTACTGTACTAGATTTGTAATCAGAAATTTGTAAAAAAAAAAAAAAATGATGAAAAAATAATTTTGATAGCTCTTTAAATGCCATGGCCCCTTACAGCCTTAATTTAAAAAAAAATTAAATATATTTGTAATGAGAATTGAACTAAATCCATTTAGAGTATGAGAATATACATTCTAAAGAAGTGAAATAGCCAATAAAAATTGTTGGGAAAATGTTCATGATTTTCAGTGAGTCTCCCCTTAAGAGGACAAGTAAAGAACTGATTTTGTGCCACAGGCAATTAAGATCTGTGGATGAAAGTTACGGTACCGAAAAAGGAAATGGATAGGTGGGATGCAAATGATGGTTAGGAGGAGGATAAGAAGATTAAGAAATTGTAGGTCGAGATAAACAATAATTTGGAGGAAGAGAAGAAAGAGGAAGAAAATTGTAGACTTATATAGGTAAGCAGAAGAGAAAGATAAAAGATAGAAAGAAGCAAAAGAAGACAATGAGAAGAATGGGAAAGGATAGGGCAAAGAAAGACAAAAGAATTATGAGGAAAAGAAATAGTATGAAAGTGACAAATGGTGAAAACTACAATGTGAAGTGTCGTGTTCTAAATATTGAAAGTGTAAGAAATAAGTTTAGTGATTTAGAAGATTACACGCCAGTAAGTCTTAATACTGTACTGAAGATAATAACTAGGTTAATAAAAAGAACATTTTTTGGAATAATTTCCTTCTAGGATGAAAAACAGGGCTTCCTGTATAGCCTACGCAGAACTAGCACAGATTCAATATTTACAATTCGTCAAATAGTAGAAAAGTCCCTAGAATTTAATAAGTCGGTTTGTTTATGATTTGTTGACCTCGAGAGGGCATTTTATAGATTGGAGGTTAAAGATGTTTCATGGACTTTAAGTAGAAAATCATCCCAGTTTTAGGTGCCATGCATAAACTAAATAATATTAATAATAATAATAATAATAATAATAATAATAATAATAATAATAATAATAATAATAATAATAATAATAATGGTTTATTTTAACTGGCAGAGTTAAGGCCATTCGGCCTTCTCGTCCACTCAACCACTATGATAGAAAATTACTACAATGCTATGAATGTAACATAATTAATGCAGTACAATACAATACAATTCAAAGCAATACAATACTACAATACAAGACAATATAATACAATGACAATTCTTTTCATCTTCACAACACCAATAAAATAATTATGTAATAATAATAATAATAATAATAATAATAATAATAATAATAATAATAATAATAATAATAATAATAGTAATGATAGTCATACCTAAATTAAATTAAATTATTAAACTCGATCAAAATTATAACTTCAATTTGACTGCGCCCGTAAGAAATCGTTTAGCCTTTTCTTGAAAGTGGTTATTGTCTGGCAGCCCCTAACCTTCTGAGGTAGAGAATTCCATTCACGGGGGAATGAGACAGTAAAAGAGGATGAATAGTGGGTTGTTCTACGGGCAGGAATTGCTAGGATTTGGCTCTCCTGTGACCTGGTGTTTAGATTGTGATTGGAGGATAAGTAGTTAAACCGGGAACGAAGATAATTTGGAGTAGAAGTGTGGAGAACTCGAAACAGAAGAGAGAGCGAATGAAGTGTTCTACGGTTACTAAGTTGCAGCCAGGATAAAGATTTGAGCGAGGACTGTTAAGAAAAAAACAACTAAGAAACATACTAGTACTGTAAGCTTATAATATGTTTTGGTTAGTACCCATGTTAGTTATCTGAGTGCTGCTTGAGAAACAAGTAATAAAAAGTTAATTGAATTGGAAGTATTACAAACTAGAACACTCAGAATCTTATATGAGATCCCATATGAAACTGCAAAAAAAGAATAATTTTTAGTATGTTAAAATATTAATTAGAACATGATTAATTATTTTTTGTAGGCCTATATATAATCTTAAACAAATTTATTCATCTAAATCTTCAACTTAACATCGAAATTCTTTTACCACTGTACTAGACAAAAAAAAATACATAAAGCTGATAACACAAAATTCTACCAAGTATGGCATTCGATTTGTACTACAAAACTGACTCCCTACCAATAGAAATTAAAACTAGATATCAAAATTATGTCAATTTAAAGGGAAAGTTACAGTATTTAGGTTACATTTAGATGTAAATTTGTTTAGTTCCCAGTAAGTTACATTGTCTTGATTATTTTATTATTTGTGACTTATACTAAGAGAATTTTCTGTAATTAAACATTATATTATAATCTTATATGTGTGTTTATAGACTTAAATATAATTAAATATTGTATAATTGTGTCCCTATAACTTATATTGGTATGTGCTGTTCTGGGTAGAGTAGTACTTAGCTCATTAAGGACTAATTATAGCAGGGGCGTATTTTGCGGGCTACCGGGGGTAGCCCAAGGAAATTACAAAAGAAAAAGTTTATAATATAACATAATGTAATAATTTTGTATTATTAGTTTTACCATAGTAATTAAAATTAAAGTAATTGTTAGATATATTTTGTGTAATAATAGGGTCAGCGGTAGCCCAAACCCTTTAACCAGTATACGCCACTGAATTATAGGCCTATGTAATAATAATAATAATAATAATAATAATAACAATAACAATAATACCGGTAATAATAATAAATATAAAAAAGGGAAGGGAACATCGTCATATTCTCTTCTCAATTTCTTTCCCTTTTCTATGACTGTCATTTATTGCTCTCATGTTGTACTCTAACGTTCACTGAATGCCATTGTCGTAGGCATACTATATTACAAGCCTCAGAGTTAAGAGGATCCAATTGGGACATTGATGTGTGTAAACATGTAATTCCTACATGATCCATAATCAGAAGACCATTTGGATTGCAGGATTTGCAGGCAATAGTAAGACAGAAAGTTCAGAGAAAATGGCAGATCAGGTTCAACAGCTCTTCGATATGATCAAAAGTAATGGCTCCAAAAACAATTATGGAAACAAGGTCATACTAAGTACCGGTAATTAATAATCTGAGAAAAAAAAACTTTTTATGCAAAAAAAAAAAAACATGCTTATGTAAAGTGAAGTTTGGAAAAAGGCTTTAGAAGATATACACAATTTGGCAGAAACTTTTATATGAAACATTAAAGAAATGAAGAATGTATTTTTTAAGACAGAAAAAATGAAAATCAAAATACCTTTTACAGTACAAAGACGAAAAGGTAAATAAAACAGTGTTCTATAGATATAGTAGGTAAACCTACAAAGAATCAACTTACAGCTAACTATAGGCCTAACTGAAATGATTAAAAACTCAGAATCAGAATTTATTCATATTCATTATGGATTTGTTCATTCATATTTTCAATAAAATATAATCAAAATTAATCAATTATTAGCTCTATTATAAAAACTGTTGTTCTGTTTATTGTAGTCCCTGCGGCTGAATGGCCAGACCTTCAGACTGTCATGCAGGTGGCCAGGGTTCGATTCCCGGTCAGATCTGCCATAGTGACACTTGTGGCGGACAAGGTCACAGTTGGGGTTTTTCCGGGGGTTCTCCAGTTTTTTCTCAAATTAGGCATTTACATCATTCCGTCCATTTCTCCAATTCATTATCATTCCTTAGAATTCCCCGAACGCCGGCTGGCGACGCATGGAGTGTGCTCGCCTAGGGACGAGTGGGGTTGCCTGCTTGAGATCTGGGCATACAGAGAACCTTAGTGAGGTCAGCCGGTGTGGGTTTGGGAATGCGTCACCAGAGGGTTAGCGCAATAGATCTTAACAGGTCGCAGTGCTGGGCCATAGTGCCCACTTCCGTTAAATTTAATTCAATTCAATTCTGTTTATTATATATTATTTTGTTTATATATTATTACTAATTTAATGGAATTACAAGCAGTGTGCTGATCATTTTAGGTCTTGTTCAAAGATTCCCAACCTTGTTTGAATAGAGAGGATAAATTTTGTCATAACCATTATGTTTAAGTGTTCATGGTAGAGAAAATAGTGTTGAGAAAACCCGTTCTCGCGATATGGCGCTGCGCTCATTCACAGTTACTTGTGTTTCACATGTATGTCGTGCACGTGTGAAGTTGTTTGACATTGTGTCTATTTAACAAATATGGTTAAAAAAGGAAAGCATACAAAATGGAAACCTGTCAAATTAACTGAAAATATAATAGCTAATGGAATTGACGATTTAATTGGAATAGAAGAATTGACAGATTACCAGTTGACTAAAGGCAATGTTGTAGCACGCAGTAATCGTAAGGTAAATAAATACGTGCTTATTGTAGGCACGGTTTTGTAATGGTTAAATTTAAATCATTAAAACATAAATATTACACTAAGGTCAGATACCATTTTGTTAGTCTCAAGTAAACTGAATTGTGACCTAACCTCAACACATACATAGCGCTTAGTTTATCGTAGTTAGATCATAATCGTAGCTCTAGTTTATTATATATTCCTTCTTACCACAAAAATAAGGCATGCCTTTGTAAATTATTACAACATCATCACTTTTAAGAGTTCGTATTATATAAAATTGAAATGATTTGCAAGCGTCACATAACCTCACACTTTAGGACAATAATTTATGCCACTCTGGTACAAGACATCGGTATTATTCACGTAATTAATGCCAAAGAATCAAAATTAGAATTTGAAAAGTGATTCTCATTGTAGAGACACTGAAGTCATACATTCCATTGTTGGTTATCGATAGATTAAGAACGTAACATTAGCCATGCCTTAAATTTATTAAGTACTGAAATTATTTTCGAAAACTATTTTGTAGGCCTACTAATGTTTTCAGTGCTATTATTATTTCGTTCAGTTACGGTCTGTCTCTCATGCTTTTATTTTAATTATACTGTAAATATTTAACATTTACAATTACCGGTAGGCCTAGAAAATAACATTGTACCCCACTTAGCTTACATCGTGTGCATTTCAGGACAACTTGCAGAGGGCTTAAGTATAGGTCTTATTATAAATTGAAATTGATGTTACACATTGTTTTCCATTTTCAGAAGAAAGGCACCATAAACTTAAAGAGCAAAAAGAGAAAAAGTGACGAAAGTAATCAGCTTGCAGACAAAGACAAAAATGAAGACCCCGAAGAACCACCATCGAAGAAGAAAAAGAAAGGAAAACGTAAGAGGAAGAGGAAGAAGAATAATTCTAGTGAGAAGCCAACAGAAAAAGATGAAACTGTGAAAGAAGAATCAGAATCGTCAGAAGAACTGGAATTTGAAATAGATGAAGGAGACTCTTCGGATAATGATGAAGAGCTAACAGGACCTTCAAAATTGATAGACAAGATGGTTGCTTGGAATGGACTGGGACTCAGTGAACCTATATTGAGGGCGTTGGCTGAGCAGGGTTTTGTAGCACCAACTGAAATTCAGGTGAGAGAGAGAGAAAATGGAAATGTATGCTAGCAGTTACCGTACATTAGAAAGTCATAATTGTGAGCCAAAATTGTAATTTCATATGCAAGTAGTATTGCTACTGTCTAGCCTATATATTTAACATCACTCCATACATGTCTGACATTAGATATTTCTGGATAATTAGCTGTGGTGTGGGAAGCAATATGTATTAGTCTATAGAAGTCTTTAAAGAAACAAAATAAATATGGGGGACACTCGTCTAATTTGGCAGTATTTTGTATTTTGACACAGTTTCTAGTTACATATTCCGAAATTAAATATTCCTCTATTATGGAATGTGTTTAAACATTAAATCCCAATAAACCTCTGAAAGAAAATTCTACAAATCTAAATTACTTTACACATAACACACTAATAAATAACAAATGACATGTTTCCAGATTTGGTACTTCATCAGAATAATTTGGCAATAGTACAGGGGTAATTTGGCAATACGATTAAAAAAATACATTTTTCAAAATAGAACAGTGGTGCAAGGTTTATAAGACTTAATTTACTGGGACAAGAAATCACTAAATACCATAAACACAAAACAAAAGCAAGAAAAAAAAATTGAATGGATTTTTCCGACCACTCTTATTAATTATATTGAAGGGTTGTCTTCTAATTTCTGTTGTTGATAGCCCAAACCCAAGTTCTTGCATTTTGAATACATATGTCACCAGTTTTTGCTCTTACTCTTTAAGTTGTTAAAGGGCACATTGTACTTCTTAGAGCCCAATAAGTCGACCATCTAAATTTCAAAACATTCCCAACCACAGCCCGCAAATCATTTTTGGAATATTTTTCAGAATAATGTCCTCGTTCCCTGTAAAAATCCCTCATACGTCCCTACTCTTAATTTTACCATCGAGTACACATTCTTGTTCAAAGAGAGCAGCAGTATATCACTATAAAGGAAAATGGCTAATTCACATTACACTGGAGAAGACATTTTTTTGCTAATAAGAACATAAAACGAGCTAAGGCCTGATGAATTATTAACAGAAAATATTAATTATATAAATGGCTTACCTTATAATATGGAATCTCAGCTTTTGATATGTAATGCACAAACAAATGTAGGTAATGAACGACGCTTTTCTTCCTTCTTTGTATGCACACGTCCACACAACCACCACGTCAAAAGGAAGTATTCAACACTTCTTTCTATTAGTAACAATATTTGCCACTACTTATAATGCGCGGATTCGAATGAAATGAAAACTAAAAGTACATTCAGATGTTGCACTCTATGATCATGTCATTGAACTTCTTAAAACTGTGGGGGAAATTTGGCAATAGAAGAAATACAAGAATATTGCCAAATTTGCCGAGTTTCCCCTAAGTAGATTGTCTCTTGATAAGCACTGTAATGGTAACTTGCACGTATAGTACACTCGGTGCATGGTTCAGTAGTAGGTGACTGCTTGCCTCCTTTAGATATTATTAGATAAAGACTGAAAAATTTAAACTTCGTAACGTTGTAAATCACGCTTTCTCAACCATAAGATACACTGTACTTACCAAAATATAATTGATATAATTTTTAACTTGTAGTATATATAAATTATAGGTCAGTTTCTGTCTGATGCTTTTCCAATTCACTGTGGGGTAAGAGTACAGCCAGAAGAGCTGTAAATATCGCAGAAAATCTGCGGCAAATGTAGCTGGAATTATAGACTATGTTGGGTGAAATGCAAGCGGCCAGACACTGCAGTAAATGTAGCTTATTAGGTGCTTAGTGCACCTCTGCACATAGTGTGTTGGACATTGTGCCACTGTCACACATCTGTGACACAGTGCATGAGGGTTGACCACTAAAGGGAAATTAAGAGGTGGAACTTAAACTGAGAGGATTCAATCCGGCATCGGAAGTGAAATCTGGTGTGGCTTAGTGGATAAAGCGTCAGCACGTAGAGCTGTAATAATAATAATAATAATAATAATAATAATGTTTTATTTTCGCTGGCAGAGTTAAGGCCATAAGGCCTTCTCTTCCACTCAACCAGCCTTAACCAGCTGTAAACCCGGGTTCGAGTCCCGGTGCTGGAGAGTATTTTTCTCTGCTCCACCCATCCTTCATCATATGGTAATGCAGAATTCCTGCACGGAAATATCATACGTATTTCAGTAGCCTACATCACAATAACTAATTATAATATTTTTATAATTTTAACAGGAACTTTTTAAGTCTTACGCTGAAGTTTATTTGAAAGTGAGTACCAGTACTGTGATTTTTATAACTGATTTTATTGTTTTCAATATAATAGGCAAAGACTTTGCCTGCAGCAATAATGGGTCGAAGAGATATTCTTGGAGCTGCAGAAACAGGCAGTGGAAAAACGCTAGCTTTTGGAATACCCATTCTTCATAGGATATTAGAAGAGAAACAGAAGAAAGGTATGTCGTTTTTTAATTCCCTGCTTATTTTTGTATGGTCTGTTTCCTTATCAGAGACATCTTTTCATTGTTTTTATGGTCTCTCATAATTTCCTTTACTGTTTTGTATGTCATTGTTTTTAATTTAGCAGCCACCGGCATGGCTCAGTCGGTTAAGGCGCTTGCCTGCCGGTCTGAAGTTGCGTTCGGGCACGGGTTCTATCCCCGCTTGGGCTGATTACCTGGTTGGGTTTTTTCCGAGGTTTTCCCCAACTGTAATGTGAATGCAAGGTAATCTATGGCGAATCCTCGGCCTCATCTCGCCAAATATCATCTCGCTATCACCAATCTCATCGACGCTAAATAACCTAGTAGTTGATACAGCGTCGTTAAATAACCAACTAAAATAAAAAATTTTAATTTACCAAGTAGTGTCAGCACTGACACTTCTAATTTGAGGAGTTAGGGAGCATCTGGTAGACAGAACTTGAATGAAGTGAGTGAGCAGTTCTCTGTTTTTGTGACACTAATCATTAGAATTGTTATGGGAGTAAATTATTACCAGTCAAGGAAAATGGGTCGGGTGTTAAATATGAGTAGGCTACTGACTGACATAAAATTAATTTTCCATTTTCACCTCAAGTTGGGGTATTTTAAGCAAAGTACTCTTGAAATTAAATAAAATCTTATAAACTGAATCAAACCTGTATTTAAACAACCCAACAACGTACAGACACAGGAACAAAATTTGGGCCACTTGAATTTTGTTTTTGAGTCTGTACTTAAATTTAACAATTTGCTTTATTTACACAAGTTACTGTTTAAAAATTACATTCTTAGGTGAGTCGAAAGAGGACAGTTCTTGATAGATGTTCAGTGGTTCTTATGTATTGTTATATATTTTCATATTGTTTTCCAGATAATAGTTCTTGGTTGTATTTATGTCTTCTTTTGTGTGTATTTTTTTTGAGGTCTTTAAGTCTTGTGTAAAAAAGCTAATAGACGAAAAACATATACATAACCAAAATATATGAACATGGAAAATATAGGAATTTTGCCAGGACTTCAGAAAAAACCAAATAATTCATTGTGAATTTTCGAGTCTGTGGATGCATTTGAAAATGTATCATTATGTATGTGCCTGTCGAACAAAGTATACAGAGATCAAAATATAAAATATAATTTTAGAAAGTGATTATATAAAGTAAATTTAAATGTATGTATATATGTATGTATGTATTTATTTACTTTGGGATGCAACATTTTAATGAGCTGATTTGAACCATTTTCTTGAAGGACACCATGTTTTTAAGAGTTGGCGGTTGTACTGTCCTTTCTCAACCCCCTATATGAAAGGAGGACCACACCTGTCTTTGGTCAGCGGGTCCTTCAGACCTAGCCGGGAGGGCTTACTTGAGTCCCATATGAATCAATAAAGCGAGTCATAAAAAGAATAAGTTACAGCGAACAGGCAAAACATCAAAATTCAAAATGGAAAGAATCATTCAAAGATCCAAAACTAATTCCTGATCTACCTCGAAAGTCTGCCGTGGCCATGTTTAGATTGATTACTGGTCATGATTGCCTCAGTAAACACCTCCATCGTATTGGAGTACTGAATTCACGTAAATGCTTGCTGTGCACCAGAGAAGAGGATATGGAGATGGAGCACCTGGCTAATTGTGAAACTCTTAGGACATTTGTGGACCTTCCATCAAAATATTGGGAAGCAAGAAGGATGATGACTTCATTGTTAAACCCAGAGCATTAGATACACACACACATGTATTTATTTACACTGCAAGTGGACATGCACCCGTGTAACTGTTAACATGAAAAATTAATTTGTTTTGGAACACACAAGATGAATGCATTGATTCTAGTTCACGTTAACACTTTGTTTGTTAAAAACATAAAATTGTTTAGTCACACGTTAAAAAGTATTAAAGTTGTTTTTAAGATGTTATATACCTTGGACAGACGGTCCGTTTCGACGCAATGTTATATCTTCATCAGTGTCTCCTGAACTACTGTTGATCTTAAATTCTGCGATGTGCATTTGTCGGTTATAGGGGTGGGAGTGTGTTGCTCTTATGGTGGGGGCTGGTTGTTTGTGTGTTATGATGTATCATGACGTCGAATAATGTGTGGGTATTGAACTGTAATTGTGTGTTAAGTATATGTTGTAGGTATGTTATTGTATGTTTATATATTTCTTATTGTTCTAAGATGTTTAACTGTGAATGGTGTGATGTGTAAAATTTCCATATCTGTTTCTATATTATTGTAGTCATGATTATTGTCGTTAATGTGTTCTGCATAATTTGATGTGATGTAGGGTTTGGTTATAGCTTTAATATGTTCATTATATCTTGTATGAAAGGATCTTCCTGTCTTATGTAAAAATGTGGGCAACTATTGCATTTTAGTTTGTAAACTCCAGTTGAATTATATTTATTTGAATGTTTAATGTGATTATTTAGATATTTCTGTGTTGTGTTATTTGTTTTGTATCCTATCTTGTATCATAGTTTTCTGAATGAAGTTGCAATTTTGTGAGTATTGGTATTGTGATATGTTAATGTTATGTATTTATTCTCACGTGGTGTTTGTGTTGGTTTGTTCTGTTTTTGTTTTGCCTTTTTTATTAGTGTGTCTATTATGTTAGGGTTGTATCCATTGTCTTGTGCTATATATTTTATTGTGTTCAGTTCTTCAGTGTAGTTGTCATTGTTCATTGGTATATTAATTAATCTGTGTGTCATTGTACGGAAAGCTGCATGTTTATATTGTATGGGATGATTTGATGAATTGTGTATATGTGTTGTGGTTGTGGTGGATTATTTCCTGTATATTTTGAATTCGTGCCTGTTATTTGTTTTGGTTATGGTGATGTCTAAGAAGTTTATAGCTTGGTTATGTTCTGTTTCTATTGTATACTTTAATTTGGGATGTATTTTGTTGAGTTGTTGATGTAGGTTTTCTATTTGTCTTTTGAAGATGAATGACTAATTTTTTGATAATCTGTAAGAAACTGTGTACAGTCATTGTTTAGACATGTTCATCATTTGTTTTTAATTTTCTTATTTAGTTATAAAAATAAATTACACTGAAGTGATTTCTTTTTGTAGAAAAAATGGACCATATTGAATCAAATCAGAATGAAAGTGATTCTGAAGAAAGTGTTGAAGACTCACCTGACGAAGATCTGGCTGATATTGACTGTGTAAAAGTGGTAAAAAATGTAGCTGAAAATGACACATCAGATACACCAAACCCAGAATCAAGACTTTATGCTTTAGTCTTGACTCCTACAAGAGAACTAGCAATGCAAGTTCATAAACATCTTATTGCTGCTGCCAAATATACCGGAATTAAGGTAAACTTACAAGGCGAGGTTGCAAATAGAGAATCTGTATTTTCATGAAATACATTATTTATTGTTAGATTTGGAGAATAGGTTCCAATACATCTAGGTTGAGGGCATATATGATCAGTCATTAAAAAGTGGCTTATTAAAAGAGTGTCCCGTGCTGTGGCGTCGTGGTCTAAGGCATCTGTCTAGGACTCGCGTTATGGAATGCGCGCTGGTTCGAGTCCTCATGGGGAAGAAATTCTCATGAAATTTCGGCCAGTGTATGGGACCGGTTCCCACCAACATCGTGATGCACTTGGGGAGCTACGGTAGGTAGCGAAATCCGGTTGCGAATGGCAGATATAATGGCTGGGGGGGATCATCGTGCTAACCACACGATACCGCTCCATTCTGGTTGGATGATCGTCCACCTCTGCTTCGGCATGTGGGCGGTGAGGCCAGCAGCTGGCTGGCCGGTCTAGGCCCTTCACTAGCTGTAGCGCCATGGATTATTATTATTATTATTAAAAGAGTGTTGTTAGTAAGTTCTTTAGCTATGTATCAATTGTAGCTTGTGTGCTTACGAACCTAAATTATATATTTAATCAATAGAGAAAATTGAATTGAAATCTACTTCGAATACCAGAAGAAAGGATACCATGTAGCCTGTAATTTCAAACTTCAGTTCATATTGGAAAAAAATCTGAAATGCCTATTAAAAAGATGTCGGCAAATGAACTTAAAATAAGCAGCAATGGGCACAAACCCCACTCCTTGTTGAAGATAGTGATGTTTACTTAAGAACTCTCACGAAAATTGATGCCAGAATTAATTTAGCTTCATTAAATTATTAAAAATTTGAAGAAATCAAATGTTGGCTTATTCTTACTCCATTTCATTTTATATTCAATTGTATTTAAATTACAGATTGATTCTGATTTATGTGGGTCCTATACAAGGTGTCCCAGGAAGAATGAAAAATACTTCAGGATAATGTAGTTCACTTTCAACTACATACATTGATTTAACCATATATGAATCGATATGTGTTAAAAACAATATTAGTCATGAAATCCAGACTTGTAGAAAACTTAAAAGAAAAAACGTTTTTTTTTAAACAAAATTGAAGTATTTTATTTCTCTGTAGGTTCATTATGAACACACAAATCACATAATTTTAACACCAAACAATATGTTGAACTATAAATATTGCGAAATAGCGACAAACTTGAACATCATAAAAACTGTGACTGACGTTTCAATACTTAAATACCAATTCATGTTGAATCTTTCGTACACTACTTTTAACACTTGAATATAAATAATTGGTTAAATGGTGATCTTACACCACCACACACATACACAACACATCTTATCATCCCACACAACACAAACATGCTGCATTCAGGACAATGGTACACAGATTACTCAAGATACCCATGAGCCAACAACACTACAATGAAGAAGTGAACACAATCAAATACATAGCACAAGAACATAACCCAAACACAATAGACAACATCATAAGGAAGACAAAACAAAAACTCAACAAACACGAAAACACACAAAACACAACACAAACACAAGAACACAAGAAATACATCACACTAACATACGAAAACAAAAACACACACAAAATCGCATCCTCATTCAGAAAACAGAAATACAACATAGCATATAGAACAGAAAACACACTACAAAGACATCTCAACACACAAACAACACAAACAAAGAAATACAACCACATAGGCGTATACAAACTCACATGCAATAGTTGCGACAGTTTCTACATTGGACAGACAGGCAGATCATTCCAAACTCGATACAAAGAACACATTAAAACAATAACCAGAGGACACAATACATCTACATATGCCGAACACATAACTAATGCTAACCGCACATACAATAACATAAATACAGACATGGAAATCCTACACATACAACCCAAAAACTCAACACACTAGAACAACATGAAATATACAAACACATTAAAACACACCCTGATCAAATTCTCAACACACAGATCAATTTCAGAACACACACACTATTTGACATCACATTTCAACATTTTTCAACAATCGAATGCTCCCACACAACAGGCAGCGAAGTTCGAGATGGTGCCAAGATCTAGTAGGCTCTGAGGATGGTGTGAAGAAGCACCGAAACAGCTGTAAGCCTCACATGCTGACACAATTAACAGGAGTAAGATCGCCATTTAATCAATTATTTAAATTCCAATTCATATATGTATGTCTGAAGTCTAACGGTTGGGAAGAAATTGACAGAAGAAATATTGGAACATCTTAAGTTCTTTAGAAAACTTAGGGTGGTGTTCCAAATCTTTCATATGTTCCGATAAAATAAAATTAATATTTTAATACACTACATAAATCTTAAATATTACAGTTTCATTTGAAATAATTTTTCTTGTGACCACAAAACTAATCACAAATTCTACAAAGTGAGAGCTTTTTCATTCATTTACAAAACGACGTTCACAGACCCTTACATTATGTTCAGTACATAGGCCTATATATTTCTATTGCATTTGCAATATTTTTGTCATGTCTTTCTAGCAGTTTTATGTGGACACATATAACATCTCTTCTTGGCTAGCTTCGCATTGTGAACTATCCATGCATTAGGACGAATAATAGCAATTACAAAACCACAGAGTAAAAAAACTATAAAAAGACAATAAAAAATGTTCTATGGGCCTATTAGTAAAAAGGACGGAAGATAAACACCTACGAGTGTTAACGTAGTTGTTGCAATTATTGACAGAAATACTGAAATACATACCGGTACAGGTAAATGACAGTTTATTTTATAAATGAAAATAAACTGAAGGTTTCATAGACCCTCGTTATGCATTAAAGTGGTACAGACATAAACTATCTTATATGTAATAAATGAAATTAACTAAACTTATTTGAGTGCCTTCGATACAAACCCAAAAGACATCTGAAAGCATACTAAAAATTGCAAACAGATTGATATCATTTAACACGTAATTTAAATTGATTGAAAAATGCTGAGGGTCCCAGTGACCCTCGTTACGCATTCTAGGGTTAAATTCCTCCTGAGAACACTCTGTATACATATGTAACATCGAATTGGACTTGTGTACCAATACTAAAATATTATAATTAGTATTTATTCTTTGGTTTAACTTGTTTTGTTATTGAGTAAATTTTCACTTAAGTAGCATTCTGTGAAACGATCCGCCTACATAAGTCTTTCTTAAGAAATATAAGTAGCAATAACTGCAATTTAATATCTAATTTATTCCCCATTCACATGCAGGTAGCAGTTGTAGTTGGAGGGATGGCTTCACAGAAACAGGAGCGAGTGTTGAGTCGCAGACCAGAAATAGTTGTGGCAACACCTGGACGACTGTGGGAACTTATACAAGATTGCAACCCTCACCTCACACAAGTTAACAATATCATGTGAGTTCTGTAACAACTATTTATGTAGCAAGTACACAAAATAAGGCTGTAGCAGACACGCCTCCTCCAAAATACAGGATGAGTCCACTAAAGGTTTTGGGTACGTGGTGCATACAATAGTTTTTAGTAAAAGCTCTCATAAATTATATGAAATAAAATAAAGTAAAAGACATAGTCAATTGTCATATTCTTACTGCCATCTGATAAACATACGCGTAATGGAACAATGTTCGCATATTAAAACCTTGCTGAAGTTCAATTTTCGGACTGATAACAGTCTGAAAAACAAATATTTTAGAGAGCGTGTACTAAAAAATATTTTTTCTACAATAGTGCATAAAGTTGTATTTTACGTACTGTTATCAGTGCGTAAAGTGAGTCTTTAAAACACTAGTGCATAAAAATGTAAGTGATCACTTTACGCACTGATATTCATTTTATGCACTACCAAAGAAAATGCAATATTCATTTACAAATTTCATCCAATAAGAAATTACTGCATTACCTCTATCTTTCAAGACATAAATATCACACGTAACACAAGTAAGTAACAAATTTAGCATTCATATTTATATTTAGCCCATATTATTCTGAAGTTACATCTGTAGTACTCATTGTACAAGATAGCATTGAATTTTTCCTAACCACTTGTTCATTATACTAGTTATGACCATGAAATCGTGATCTTATGACACCTCTTAACTTGAAATATTTATTTAATGTAAATTTGTGCTATCATATAAAAAACATTGTATGATACACATTAGTAAAGTTATCTTTTTTGGCCCTTGTGTGTTTGTGAAACGAGCCTATATAAAAAAAAGTCAAAAGATGTGATTTGTGATTCTAGAGATTTTGCTTCAGATGTGCTTTTTGGGTCATTCAGTTCTTCTTGAATAGAAAGTAGTACATCATATATTTCTGTCAGCTGATAATGAACTGATTTTAAACTGTCTATCCTGCATTCACACCTTATTTTACAAACCTCTTTAAGAGTTAGATGTATGTCACTATCCTTAAGAATTTTCCTCCTTTTCGTTTGACTACAGAATAGGACAAATAAATGACTTTCTTACTCCATCGGCAAGTCTATCATGCTATCAAAAAGGAGTGCGTTATATAGCAGTAAAAATTTGTAATAGTCTCCCTGTGGATAAAAAAATCAAACTCAAAACATAAGATTATTTAGGGCCAAATTAAACAAGTACCTAATTTCTCACGCCTTCTATTCTGTACTTAATATTTTAGGAGAAAAATTCGCTCTGGCGCTGGGGATCGAACCCGGGTCCTTGGTTCTACGTACCAAGTGCTCTGACCACTGAGCTATGCCGAATTCCATCCACAGCACCGGACCAAACCTTCCTCCTTCGATGTTTCCCTTTGTGGTATATATATGTTGACGTGTATCCAATGTCAACTGCCATTTTTCTCCTAAAATATTAAGTATCAACATTACAGATAAATTCTGTAGGACAAATTAATATATCAATAATATTCTATTCTGTAGTTGAAGTTATGACATTCAACAACGCTTCATGAATATTTCTCTCTTGTGTTAAGTATTGATACTACACCTTTGTGTTTGGTACTAAATCTTTGTGATGTACTAGTAGACTACATTGTAAAACTCTTCTGTGTATTTCAACTAGACTGTGACTTTAATTAAGACTTTATAGTACCTACTATTAAGATTTTTTTTTTCTCTCATTTGACATGTTCTGGTATTCTAGCTGTGAAGCAATGTACGAATACCCTGGAATGTAAATAAATACAAGTCCCTTTGTCGTCTGAACTACTGAAAAATAGAAAGAGGGCTTAGATAAACAAGTTGCAAAATTCTATTATGCTACAAACAGTTCCTTCTGTCGCATTCAGCTATAAGACAGAAGAACTGGTTCAAAAATATGTTGTAATGTATCATATCCCAATTCAAATTATTGTTAAAACACAGCATTTTTCATTATCCATCTTAGGCACTTCATAAAGACTGAAGCATACACCAATCTGAGAACAATTTCAAATGATTTATGTACGCAAAAATTTAATTAAACATCTGTTTGTTTTTTAATTTTTAAATAAAAATCATGGTTTGTATGTGTTTAATTGTAGGTGCCTTGCTATTGATGAGACAGACCGTATGTTAGAAAAAGGGCATTTTCAAGAATTGCACAGCCTGTTGGAGTTACTGAATGTAGATGAGAGCAAGAAAAGACGACGACAAAACTTTGTGTTTTCAGCAACACTGACCTTGGTGCATGACATTCCTAAATATTTGAAGAATGTTAAGAAAAAGAAGTACAAACTTACGCCAGGACAGAAACTCCAGAACATCATGACAATGCTTGGCATTACCAATCCCAAAGTAGTTGATGTGACGAAAGAATCTGGTAAGTTTATTTTCCTTCATTTTACCTGTTTTCTATGGAATACTTTCGTTACACACAGCACCCACTACCTGTTATTTCTCTCCAACAAACACAGTGCTCTCTAGAAACATTTGAATATTGTTTAGCACAAAGCTGTTGTTTCAGATCTAAATGTTTGATGCTTTGTATCTCAAATTCAAGATTTTGTAGTTCTTGTTCCAGAGAACGCCTCGATTCCATTGGAAATCTTAAGCATAATTCGACATATAAATAATTGAAAAATTTGAAGAGCATTAAAGTTAGAACAATAATTCTCATATGTTTTGTTCCTATATTGGAGTGCAAGAGGTCAAATGACTTTATTGTTAAACGCCTGGCATTTGTAAACAACATATGTTTTGTTCCAGTTCTCTTAAGGAGAAAAACTGTTACTAATAAACAGTAATTAATTTTCAAAAATGTGAATGAAAATAGAGCAGTAATCATGCATTTCCATGATATTTTCTACAACTCTATGATTTTTTAAATTATTCTTTCTTTAGACTGTTTGTGCATGCTATATCCCTCTTACCCCCTTGCAGTAGGCATGAGAGCATGGTGGGAACGGGAGCATACATCATCTGCGCGAGACAGTCACATCCATTGGTTTCTGTGCTCTGAGTTTTCTTTGTCAGATGCCTATACCGTTATATATAGTTCATTCATGTTTGCTGATTTCCAAATTAAATATTTGAAAACATTTATACAAGTCAAAACAATAATTTCAATATTAATATATGAAGTAAACATCAGTTAGAGAAGTTATTGATTTTTATATTGTAACTTATTACAAAACAACAATATAACTTTTATTTAAAGCAACAATAATCACTTTCTACAATTTAATTCTATTCCCGTCAACAATGGGATTTGCACTCCACACAGCAACACAGTATTCGTTATTGCACTCCACAGACGATAATGACAATTTACTTGGATTATTGAGAACAACAATGAACTGTTAATCTTAACTAATGTTCACAAAGCACTATTTACAAATCAGAACTGTCAGTTCTCAATTCACAGTTCGTTTGCCTTGGCTAATTCTTCTAGCTCAGTCATTCGAGTTCACAGTATCTCGAACCCCAGACCTTCAGAGACAATCCGCTGAACTTCGAACTCAGGTCCCCCATCTGCAGTCCACTGCACTCAAACTCAGGACTTTCGGCTCCACAGTTACGGACACAACTCAAGTCGAACTCCGGTCTCGAAGCTGGCTTCATTGCTACACAAGGCTGGTTTGCTGTCCAACGATTACAACAACACTGACTCAAGTTCACTCGCGTGTTGTATTTATAACTAAACCATAGTTTCTGGAGAGTTCGCAGTCAGTCGACAGATGCCTAGAAGATAACGCCTATCCAGACTTCTCTGGATTTCTCTCCTCAGTCACCAGCTGCTTTACTCCCTCCTCACCCTTCGTCGCGTCCGCACCTCCAGCTCGTGCCCCTCCTCTTACATCTGTCCCCTCCAGACCCGGGCGGCCGCAGCGAAGAAGGTGGCTGCGTCACTCGTTTTCCTCGTGCACCCCCGACCTCTGTGGGACGCGATCGACTCCCGACTCTCACAATATGATAAAATAAAGTTTGATTAAAATATGGGACTTT
Organism: Periplaneta americana; assembly: GCA_025594305.2. Classification (NCBI taxonomy): domain Eukaryota; kingdom Metazoa; phylum Arthropoda; class Insecta; order Blattodea; family Blattidae; genus Periplaneta; species Periplaneta americana. The sequence continues at coordinate 32,267,722 of JAJSOF020000023.1, read as the reverse complement.
TGCACATCCTGACAAAAATTACAGGAATGCCAGACACCTAGGTCAAAAAAGGAAACTGTCCCATTTTTTACAGGATGTATGGTAAACTTAGCTGACGACGATGATAATGATAATAATGGCATGTAATGCACCAGTACTCTTGCACCTCCTTACTGAGGCACATACAATTAAAGATAAGAGATTATGTTTATTATAGTACTATGTGTGCTTTTTCTGTATTTCTTCAGGAACTGCTGGCACTCTGACAGAAGCTCGTATTATTTGCACGCTAGAAGAGAAGGATTTTTATCTTTATTATTTCATTCAACGTCATAAAGGAAGAACACTCATCTTCTGTAACAGCATCAGTTGTGTACGTCGCCTGGCACAACTCCTTACACTGCTACAGTGTAAACCATTGCCTCTTCATGCCAATATGATACAGCGACAGAGGCTGAAAAATCTAGATCGCTTTCGAATCAATCCTCATAGCTTGCTCCTAGCAACTGATGTGGCAGCAAGAGGACTGGACATCCCTGATGTGCAACATGTTATTCACTATCAAGTCCCACGCACTTCTGAGGTAAGTTAAGAGAAACTATATTGCACCCTTGTTCATTACTTGTTTCAAATATGCTTCGCTCACCATTCACACACAAAAATACCATAAAAGCTAAATTAGTTCTAATGCCTTGTATTATGAAAGAGGAACAGTTTATAGACGTAGAATTTATGCATCTGTCAGTTTACATATTAATTAGAATATAATGCCATAACAAGTGAGAGTTGCCAATATATTCTTCCATTTTATGTGAAATTATTGAAGGAATTAGAACTGTTAAAATAGTTGAAAATTTTTTTATCATGACGTTTTGTTTTTAACCTAAAAAAATGATCAAAATGGTTGCAACTGCAGTAAATTGAAAACCCCATCAGCATCCATATATGCCATTACACCAATGGTATTACAGTTGTCACAGATGTTACATTTGTAGTATTTTCCAACTCTATACATTGAAAATGAAATTATTTTTGTCAGCTTTTATTATTAGAATCAATTTAGAAGATCAATATCATTTTACAGAACAAAAATTGTTTGAATAAAATTTATTATTATTGTAGAAAATAAAGGAGAGGTTTCGTCATGGATGTTATAAGATTTGTGAACTCACTTCACTCTTTGTTAACAGAAAGTATAAAACACAAGTCTCTACCTCAAGCAAAAATAGATTCATTCTCATGATGCCCATATCAATTTAAATTAAGAATTACGTACTTTTACATGAAATTGATTTGTGAGTGTTAGCCGATTTTTATAGGTTATTCTGCGTGTATATAAATGGTCATTTAGGCCTATCATAAAGTAGAATTAGGATATGAATTGTAAATAAAAGCTATGCAGATCTCATGGAATCCATTTAGTTCACAAAATCATAATGAATAAACACCAGTATTTTATAGCTGTTTTTTCCATGTCACAGATGTTACAGATGAGTTAATGTCCTTCATTTTTCAAGTTTCAAAACAACTGTGACATTTCTAAGTTGAAGTGTTCACTTGAACTGTAAAGGTAAGCGTTCACTACATCGTATCGCACGGATCGGAAAAAGACTATCTTTGCTGTAATTGTTATGTAACCGCGTTCACTACATCGTATTGGACGCACTGCCTTTCAGCAAATCTGTCCACATTTCTTGGATGGGCAACTTTTCCGATGCGTGCGATCATGGCCTTCTTTAATAAATCAATTTTAATTGCCCAACTGTTACTATTATGTTGTGCCATGTTCAGTGTCGCGCCAAAATGGCAGACGGAAAACTTATTTCGCGTGTAGAAAATTGCGAAGAATTACATAATTTGAGGCATTCCCATTACAGTAATTAAGTCTTTTCTTGCAAATATATTATATAACCAATATTTCTTTCGTTTCTTCCTCTTCAATTAAGACGCATGAAGCAATTACAAATTCTTATTCACTAACAGACGTAATTAATAGACCTAACCTCAACTCCTTTGCTTTCAGTAATGTCAATATCGTACGACGTCATGTTTTAAACAGCTGATAGGGGAATCCTATGAGGTGAAGCCGTTACAGTGAACGCACTGCACTTAAAATATCTGTTGTGTGCGATTCGTACGAGGAGTGCGATACAATGTAGTGAACGCTTACCTTAAGATGGCAGAAAAAATATAGCACAGAGTAAAAAGTTCCTTGATCCTGGAGCTCTGGAATTAACAGTGCAGACTTTCAAAATATTTCTTCAACAATAGTTCCATTAACAGATGATCTCTATGAGTAAGAGCTGCAAACTTCAGGGAACCAAGCAGTCAGTACCTATTACCTAGCCAAGACCTCTTAGATTAAATGCCCATAAAACTTGTAAAATATTTTCCTTTTGAATATAAAATATTAAGTTAGAATATTTAAATTTAGAGCCTTATCTATGTCTTACATTAATAACAAACTTACATTTCTGAAAAAGACTTTTTCATTGGAATTCCCAGTTTGTCTAGAATGGCTGATGTGCCCTGTCCATCCTTTACCATAGGCTTCAATTGATTACAGTGGCTGAGATTCGAATCTGTTCTTCAGCAAGATATGTTGGCCAGACATATCTTCGTGTGCCTCTGACCATGTAGCTATGAATCCAACAAGAGCTGACACATTATACTCGCTACATAAGTACCTAAACCATTTGAAAGAGTTGACAGTTAAAGTGACACAGCGAAAAGGTTAAGATACGTGTTTCAAAATCTGTACATTTCGTAATTTTGTGACTGAATGTCTGACTGTACATAATGTGAAAAAATAGGTAATCGTACTGATGGGCTGAAGAACACACACTTGAATTTCTGAACATCAAGTCTGTGACAAAGCATGGAAAGATAGAGAAATTGGAGGTATATTTGGAATGAACCTTCTGAAAGGAGGACATGATAAGAGGATGATTATGATGAAGCCTGTAACATACTCTGTATTGCTAACTTCATATCGTTTATGGTTACAGCTTTTCTTACAAAGAGCACATTTAACAAGTACCATTCAGTTTTACTTTTCATTCATTTTCAGAGCTATGTGCATCGCAGTGGACGTACAGCTCGTGCACAGAAAGAAGGACTCACACTTCTATTGATCGAACCATCAGAAGTTCCTTTCTATACACGACTTTGCCGAACTCTTGGCAGAAGTAAGTATGCGAATTTTGATCCTCTTTCAATAAGCAAATCAGAACGGCCCCGAGGTTCACTCAGCCTCCTATAAAATTGAGTACCGGGTCTTTCCCGGGGGTAAAAGGTGGTCAGAGCGTGGTGTCGACCACACCACCTCATTCTAGTGCCGAGGTCATGGAAAGCATGGGGCTCTACCTCCATGCCCCCCAAGTGCCTTCATGGCATGTTACAGGGATACCTTTTACCTTTTTCAATAAGCAAATTAAGATTTTCATATCATTCCCACTTACTTTATTTAAATTATATGTCATTGTTGTTCATTGGATTCACTAATAGAAATCAATTGACGTCTAATATTAAGAAAGTCAATGAAGTAATGTCTAATTATAATTCTACTGGTATGATGCTTAAAGGTTTTTCTCTTATAGACATGTATCTTGTAGCCCCTTGCTCTAAGGTGACCGTAAAGAGCTGAATAAAAAATAGGATAGATGATGCAGATCATTTCCATCTTTTCCCTTTCTCAAAATAAGAGCTCATGAAACTTGAAAAGTTACAATGTTAATGGTATGCAACTAATGATTGCTCCTAAAGCATAAACCATGCCCACAAGTTGTGACAACGGTTCCATAATTTGTTCAGTTACATCATGATATGTTATGAAACATTTCACATTTCTAAAGGCTCGTCTCCACTATTAAACATTTAACACAACATGTTAAATATAACATGTTGACTGAGTATGTTGAAGTTAACACTTTTAACATGTTGGCGTGTTTTCCAGCAGCAATGGAAAACATGTCAAGTCAATTCATTTGCCCGTGCAACGTTGGTACAGTTCGGCAAAGTTAGTATAGTTTCCATAGCAATAACTAACTTCCGATTTTGTGCTGCGTATCTTGATCATTTTTATACTATCATTGGTCCTTGGTGTTGGCTGTAAGTTGTTCGAAGTAATGGAGTGGACGAAAGAAAATACGTTAGAATAAAATTAATGCACTGATGGAAAGACCTTGTTTGTGGGATGTGTCTGCAAAAGAATACAGAGACAAAACAAAGAAGGCGACTGTTTTAGAGAACTGGAATTATATAATTATATAATTTAAGTAATCTAAGTATGTAGATTTAAAAGATTTATTAAATCTACATACTTAGGCTTCAGCAAACAAAATTTGATAACACAATCGCAAGAGAAAAAATGGAACTCTCTGCATCAAAATCCACAGTTAATTCCCGATTTACCACGAAAATCGTCTGTAGCTGCATTTAGATTGGCAACAGGCCATGATTGTTTGGCCAAACACCTGCATAGAATTGGAATATATCAGTCCCCTAACTGCCCATTGTGCAACTCAAACCAAGAAATGGATTCGGAACACCTCAAAATCTGTGCTTCAGTGACTGGCCATGATAATATCTTTGAAAAATATTGGAGTGCAAGAGGTCAAATGACTTTATTGTCAAACGCCTGGCATTAGAAAACAACAACAACATATAATTTAATTGTTCTCGAGAATACAATAAAGAATTTTTGCACTCTCGTACGCTAAACGTTAATCCTATGTTGATGTCAGTATTGGTCGTATTTGGTAATGTATGTTAACGTTCGTAAAACTTCCGAAAGAATAAATATACTATATTACCCACTTCTTTAACATCTCTCATATCGTAGGACCTATGATAGTCAATCAATTGCTTTGTAACTTTTTTAATTGAGATGAAATGGCTGCTCTTAAATTGTGTCTTTGATGTAACAGGAAGTATTTTTGCAGCACTATATTAAAATCGTGTTCTGACATTCTCAGCAAGTTTTTGAATTCAAATCCATCTTCAACTTTAAGCTCGTTTAGAATGTCTTCTGCATAGTGTCTTCTACTAAGATATTGTCGCACCCACATTCTTATTTTCTTCCTTTTTAAGGCCTTGTAACAAGCAATAGAGGCAATTACAAAAGTCAAATCATCATCTGAGTCCATTGTCCAAGGTTTGAAAATAAAACACTACCTACATTAAAATCTCATAGACTGTTTATGGTGGACTATGCAAAGGAAGTCAAGTTTAACATGTTTAATAGTGTGGATAAAGTGTTAAATAAAATTAGCATTAACATGTTGGAATGTTAGCAGTGAACAGTTTAACATTTAATATGTTGTTAAATGTTTAATAGTGGAGACGAGCCTAAAGCAGAAACAGCATCTTTAAAGATACAAGATTGCAAGTATGGGAGCTTCGAATTTCAAAGTGCGTCACATCTTAGGAATGAATACGTACTGTTTCTTTGCATTCTTAGATTTGTACTGCAAACGTAATTTCGACCAAAATTGATTTAGAACATATAAGTGACGTTTCGTACCTCCTGGTTATAAAAGTGTAGAACACGAATAAACGAAAAATTTATAACCGAAATAAACATGGATAGTACAGAAATTTTGCTGGGATCCCAGAAAAAAAGAATAAGTGTGAAAAAATGCGTAAGTGTGAAGCATATGAAGGAAATTTTACTGTATTAGAGCATTGTTTTCAGTTTCATGTAACTGTTTGATCTTATCTTGACAGAAGTACAATATTCGAAATGTATTTCAAATTGAAACAGAATAAAATGTTATTTTAGATCAAACCAACAGGATATCTAAAACATTATGAAATAACACTCTGCCTTAAAAGTTCCAATATCAAAACTGACACACAATTCTAAAAGAAAAAAAAAAATTGAATATTATACAGTAGAAATTGGTGAGAGGTGACAGGGAGATTGAATTTTATGTAACTCAAAAATTTTTTTTTTCTTTCCACGTAGCAAAAGACTTGCCGCTTTTCCCTGTGGCAAGTAATGCATTGGCAATTGTGAAGCAGCGAGTGGCATTAGCACGAGAGCTGGACCAATTGGAACTGACCACACGAAGATCCAACACGGAGACTGGATGGTTCAGAAAAACTCTCAGTGAAATGGACATGCTGGTGGATGAAGAATCTGTGTATCCTTTAGATAAACAAATTTCTAAACATACTAGTGGCTTGTGCAGCAAATGCTGCAAACTAAATTAATCAGTTCAAATACAAATTTTTCATTTTTATTTTCAATGAAGAATAGGCCTACCAGTCATTTTAAAAGTTATTTGCTTCCATAATAATGAAACATACTCTCTGTGAATGGTTTTTTATGCCAAATACTTTTTCTTGAGTCTATCCATCTTCAATTTTTGAGTTTAAAAGTGAAAACGCAAGTAACAATGTTAGGACGATCAGTGGATTTTTCATGTGGGATTAAAGCAATAGTAGCTATTTCAGGTCATTGTGGATTGTAGGTGAGAGTTAAGAAAATGTCAGATTTGCTATGCTTTAGAACAATAGACATAGCATCTTGGTTTATCTGCTACATGTTTCGTGAACTACCTCGAAATGTAGAGGGTAGAATCATTTTATCTTGCTAAGACATCTTGCTGAAATGATCAGGACACTACAAAATCTTGTAGGCCTTTTATTTTATCGGTAAGTAATACCTTTTGGTCTTCTCTTAGGAAATGTAATTTTTGCGCTCTCTCCAGACAATACTGGAGAGAATCACGCATATCAATATCCACACCACACCGCCAATAAAAATATGAAAAAGACCCACATCACTTGATTAATAACTATAAATATATATAGTTTTTAATAACAATAATTTTAACTTACATAAGTTTTGTAGTTTTCAGTAACATATACTGTAGGTATATATTATACAGCTGTCCCTCAGTAAATTATAGAAATGAAGATCTAATTTAAGATATTCTCTATGTCTACTTGCAGTGTATAACCCCAAAAGGTTTGAGTTTCATATCATCAATAGGCTATATCATTAATATGTATATTAGTGATTTGTTTTTAGTAAGTCTTAAAAGTTTTAATAACTATTTAAAGAGACGTTATAAAAAATTACACAAATGATGATCGACATGTTATTATCATTATGATGTCACAGAATTTGCTCTGAATATGTCAGCAATCCTGCAGGTCATGAATGGCCTTCGTGTAATATTGCTTATTGTAGTGTGTGTGTTTTGTTTTATTCTCAAAAGTTATTGTGTCTCAAAACTGACGACAGATGGATTTTGGAAAATAGGAGAATTATGTAGGAAAATTGACATTTCACTGAAAACTACTATTTTTCTGAAAATCTTTGTGTTCAAAGGGTCAAAATGAGGAGTCATTCATTAAAATCCGTTCAGCCATTTTTCCGTAATTTCCAATACTAGTTCAAATTATATATATAATTAGTACATAATTAGTATTTCAGTACTAAATAATAGGTTGTAACTCATATCCTGGTTACATGGCTGTCTCTCACCTGATTGTGATTTCCAAGAGGTATTTTAATGATTATGTATACTGACTAGGGTTGCCATACATACTGAAAAAGTGGGATTTTCCTGAATTTTAGCACATTGAGAAGTGTTCCACCCGATTTTCAACAAACCGGCAACTGCCTGAATTTTAAGATTGATTTAAAACTTTCACTGTAGGGTCTTTAGGAAGCATGCACGAATGAAATTTATTACATTTCCTTTGCTCAAGATGCTACAAGCTGTCCTACGGTCCTACAATTGCTATATTACTTGTCTTAAGTATCTTAAGTTTCAATATGGAAATTTCAACTGACAAATCTAAAGTGATGGCTTTTTTAGGAAAGGAACCAGTCCGTAGCAAAATTTGCATTGAATAAGATCATTGAACAAGTCAAAAATTTTAGTTATCTCGATTACCAAATTTCATATGAAGAAGATTTGAATGGGAAAATTATTAAATTCAACAGAGCAATGGGGATAATTAATCAGATATTCAAACCAACCTTAGTACAAAAACACATGCACACCAGAATTTATAAAACATTGGCCAGACCTATACTCTGTTTTGGTAGTGAAGCTTGGACGATTCGTAATATTGATTCACAAAGATTAATGGCGGCAGAAATTAGATTTATGCATCGTACAGCAGGATACACGAGAATGGATCACATTAAAAATTTTGACATTATGAAAGAACTGCAGATTGAACTGATTACGGAATACCTACAGAAATACAGACAAAACTGGAGATCACATGTGATCAGAATGCCTCGTTCTAGAATTCCACGCCAAATTTTAAATTAGCATCCTGTGGGCATGAGATCCTTGGGCAGACCATTCAAGCATTGGCAAGAGACCATAACGGGCCACTAGGCCTAATACATGCAAGGATGGTGATGATGATGACGACTTGTCTTAAGTGTTTACAAAAGTGGTTAAATTCTTTCATTGATCTCAAGTATTTCAATTGGTTGCACTTAAGGGAAGTGGCAACTTGATGTGGGCATATTGAAGGCACTGTTAAATACTTATTAAAGCATGGTTACAAAGTAGCATTCAATCAGTCGCTGTGTTTAATAAAGTTTGTGAAAGAAAAACTGAATGAACCTGACTATGACAGTAATTTCATGCAAAAACTAGCTGGTGATAAATGGGTGAAATTTTTCAGTTCTTGTAAAAATAGTGAGCAGTATTCAGAATTACTAAAGATTGTCCAGTTATATTTCTGTTTACCTACCCACAATGCATGTGTGGAAAGAATCTTTTCTATCATAAATGTGCAATGGACAGATGATAGGAATAGGCTAAAAATTGAATCCATTAGAGGAATTCTGATGTTTCAACATAATTTTAAGACATGTCATGCTTGCAGTTTCATGAATATCTTATGCAAAACAATATGTTGCTGTAAATTTCATATTCAGGAAAATATGACTGGTTTAAGATTTAGAATGAAGTAATGAACTGAATCATAAATTCAATTGTATAATTGTATAGTACTATATCACTGAATTTTGTTCATTATTTCTCTATTTAAGACTTCCTATGAGCGTTGTCAAGGTGGCCAGGTAGCTCAGTTGGTAGAGCAGCTGGCTACGGACTGAAAGGTCCGGGGTTCGATCCCAGGTGGTGACAGGATTTTTTTCTCGTTGCCAAACTTTCAGAACAGCCCCGAGGTTCACTCAGCCTCCTATAAAATTGAGTACTGGGTCTTTCCCGGGGGTAAAAGGCGGTCAGAGCGTGGTGCCGACCACACCACCTCATTCTAGTGCCGAGGTCATGGAAAGCATGGGGCTCTACCTCCATGCCCCCCAAGTGCCTTCATGGTATGTTACAGGGATACCTTTACCTTTACCTTTTATGAGCGTTGTCAACTTTAAAAAAAAAATTAAAGTTTAATTTCATATTCAAAAAACAGTTTATATGAAACAACGCTCCTGCACAAAATGTTGCATCCATGTTAAGCACTCTGATACATACATTGACTTATAATTTGATTTTAGAGTAGATTCTGCTTTTACAATAAATATTTATTTAAAGTGAATAGTGGGCAGTTAATCTGATTTTTGACACTACAGATTTATGCATTTATTTTAAAATATTCTCACAACAACACATAATATTGTATTCATATGATAACCATAATAATCAAAACATTTAATAATGCTTCCTGCTTTGCCACTGATCTGTGCCTTCAACAGTGAAAATTTGGCTGCAGAAGGGTATCTGTCGGTTACAGGGGGGAGAGCCATTAATCCTTCCCATTGAAGGCCTTAAGGAACCAACCTGGACAAATACCTAATGTCCCATCCCTACCTTCCCGTGGTGCAGCTGTTAGTAAGCATAATTTTACGAGCTGAACTAAAGGGAGGGGCTACTCATCCATTAGCACTGGTCAGCTTGATGAGTTAATGATTGAATTTGGTATAATTTTCCTCTATTCAATACCTAATTCCCTCTTTACCCTTTCCTATCCAGTCTTCTGACTGAACTCTTACCTTCTTCGACCCCGACAGCATTAGAGCATTCGAGGCCTAGGGGTTCATTTCACTTTCCTTCCTCCTCTTTCTACTTTTCTGTTCCTAGTGCTGACCTGCTATGGCACTAAAATCGTCCTCCAGTGGCTTAAGGAGGGAAAGCTGGTGATCAACAAGATCTCCCGTCGACCAACAGCAGGTGTGATCCTCCAGACATTCTGGGGGTTGTGTGTGAATGAAGTAGCCACCAAAACGTTAAAATATGGTGTTCACTTAAATCGGCTAAAACTTGCCATTTTCACTCCATAATAGCTTTGAAAAATATTGGAGTGCAAGAGGTCAAATGACTTTATTGTCAAACGCCTGGCATTAGAAAACAACAACAGTGAAAATTTAAAAATATCCATAATCGCATTTCATATGAAAGGCTATGTCATAAAGTAAAGAACTGCAATATTGAGACATACTACTTATTGTTGCATTTACAAACCTGGCATTTTTAGTGTATTTACATAGTGGAATATGTGTTAAAGCATCATCATTAATGGAAACGTGATGGAAACCTATATTGCATTGAAAAGGGCTTCATTTTCTGAACAAAATAGTATATTTATCTTAATTTTCATTTTTTGAAATGTATTCCAACCATACATTATGCATATGTTGGTGTTAATGTACACATTTGTAAGCTATTCTTTCTTAATAGTGAAATCTCTATTCAGGTTTTACCTTTCAGTTTGCAGAACTGGTGTGGTACAATTGATTTCTGATGGGGTAGTAGGCATATGTAGTTTGGACGACATCTTTTGTATATTTTTATGCATTCCTTAACAGTCTTAATACAGTCCCAGGAGAATGGATGACGACGAAAACAATAAACTCAAGAGGCTAGCTTCAGTGAAACGTAAACAGCTCTCTGCCTTATTAGCCAAGCCCATTTTCGTTTCGGAGAAGCTTATACCTTCTAACGAGAATGAAGATGCTAATAATGCTGTTCAGGTGTTGAAATCTGCTGTTGGCATGAAAGTCGCACGTCGGAAGAAGAAGAAAGTGAAGCCATTTGTAAAGAAGAAATCTAAGAACAAGAAAATTGCAAAAGAAGATTAAAATAAAGGTAATTGTTTGTGTTACTTACATTTAATTAATTATACCTCTCATTCCTCATCCTGTTTCCTTTTCTGTATCATTACTGTCACAGTAGTATTTATATTTACAGCTTTGATGCAGTGAATATTGTAGTACAAGTGTGATGGGAGTTACTAGTATGACAAAAGATGGTAGATTACACGTGGTTTTGGGTGAAGGAGTAGATAGCACAAACTGAAAATGTACGTGTCTTTTTTTCTTTATGTATCAATCAATCAATCAATCAATCAATCAATTAGGCATTATGACTGTTTCTACTCTGTGTTGATTTCATGAAATCCTTCCGCTCTGTTCTGTCTGCAGCCAGATCTTCCCAGTTGTCAATCTCTATCTCCAGGCATTCTTTCAGGATCTCATCCTTCCATTTACTCCTTGGTATTCCCAGAGGTCTTTTTTATTTGAAAATACCTTTACACTTCTGCAATCATCCATGCCCATTGTAGTATTTTGGCATTTACTAATTCCTCATTGGAGGTCTGTTGTATAATTCATGGATGTTGTCATTACTTCAAATTTTACACTTATTTTCATTTAAGTAAAAAATTGTATAAAAAATAAGCAGTAGCCTCTATCGCGGAGGTAGGCATATGTTTGAATGTTGAATACATCTTGAGGTTAGGGGTTGATGAATGAAATAACAGTTAATGTATTTATGCGATTATAATACTCACCTTTTTTTTTTTTTTTGACAAAATATTGTCTTGAAAACTATAGTCCCTTCGCTCTAATTTCCGGCAGCCAATCGCGTTGCAGGTCGGCTACATTTAAACGTGTGCGTCTTGTGATTCGCTGAGGAAGACGTTATTCATTTCTTAAGGCTCGATAAATACTTAATATAATCGCCCGCCATTTTGACTCTTTCGTTGGCATTCGCAGAAAGCACATGAAGACGTTATTTGCCGCTCAATTATTTGCTGAATTACAGTGCGTTTGATTTATTATCATAAGAGCTACGACATGATAATGTTTAACGGTGTGGCAAATAGATTCCTCGTATGGTAGCTCGGCAACGAAAAAACAAAAATGGCGAACGATACTACCTACCTAGACTTTATAGAGCCTTCACTTCCTAAGACGTAAGCAAAGAGGAGGAGCCACGCCGGGAATAACAGCGTCGCGACTATAGGATGCATATTATGTTTGTTGGCGTATTATGTTGTTGTTTAGTCAACTGTCTGAAGACAAGTCTGAATCTCTCGAGTGATACCAACATGCCACCACTTATGAGGCAACTAGGCCAGGAGATGGTATAGGATGGTCAGTTTCTTTTCCCCTCCATTGCATACATTGCCGACTATAGTCCCATCGCTCTTATTTTTGGCAGCCGATCACATTGCAGGTCGGCTACATTTGAACGTGTGCGTCTTGCCATTCACTTCTGATGACATTATGCGCTTCCTAAGACTCGATAAATACTTAATATAATTGCCCACCAGATTTGTTCTTTCTTTGGCATTCTCAGAAAGCACATGACAACATTATTTGCACTCAATTATTTGTTCAATTACAGTGCATTTGATTTATTATCATAGGAGCTACGACATAATAATGCTTAACAGTGCGGCAAATAGATTCCTCATCTGGTACCTTGGCAACGAAAGAACAAAATGGCAAATGATACTTCCTCTCTAGACTTTATAGAGCCTTCACTTCCTAAAGTGTAAGCAAAGAGGAGGAGTCACGTCAGAAATAACAGCGACGCGGCTAAAGCTACATATTTCGCTAATGAGACTTAAGATGCATACAGTTGTTTTCCTCTGACATATATCGGCAAGTGACATGTACTGCCTGATATACCTTATTTTATTTCAAGGAGTGCAGTTCGGTGGCTTATTTGAACACCGAACTGCACTCCTTGAAATAAAATAAGGTATAATAGATATATATATATATATATATATATATATATATATATATATATGAGCCAGAATTTATGCTACGAGATATGGTGGTAAACCACTGAGAGAAATGGCCATTACAGGTTCATATTTTCTCATCTTTTCTGCACTTTTCATTCGTAATATCATAATGACATTTCTTTTATTCTGAGATTTTATGTATACAATTTTTAACATTCATGCATCGTTAAATACACTAATAGAATTTATCAACAATTACTGACGAAAGAATGCATGATGTTAGTCATTGTAATTCATATTGCTGCATCAACCCAGACCTATTTATTTACCATAAATTCCAGTTCTGATTCTCCAAGTGAGGATGAATGTGTTGTATAGCTACAGATGAAGGTGCCTTGATAATCTGTCTTGATAATATATGTAATTTTAATCGTTAGTGATTCTTAGCATAGGTGCAAATTATATTTGTCAATAATTTTTAATGGATTTGAGATAAAAATTTGGGGTTCATATTATATTCGATGGCATTTAATATTCGAGTAAATACTGTGACTACATTTATTTGTTATTCACCAGTGAGATGGCATATGGTTCAATAAATTGTACTTACCAAGCAGCATTGTTGTCCAGCTCTAGACACCACACTTGTGTAGTTCCGATACATAGTTTATGTGTTACTATTGATACCTGAAGTTCATACATGACGCAGTTTCAGCTTATCTTACACCTCTACCCCCAATTCCATTTGCTCTGCACTTACCTGTTTATAACTTTGACTTTCAAATGGGATGAAACTTGTTACCACCTGCTAATTAGTTACTGAGTCACAGCTGTTACGTCACTAATCTTGTAACACCCCAACTCCAGGATGGCACCCCGATCAATTTCAAAGACGACTCACATCTTCGTCCAACTCTTCTGTTTTGCATGAATGACTATTTTTTTTTTTTTTTTTTTTTGCCTAGCCGAAAGTGCCATTGCATGGATGAATATATAATAGGATGCAAAACCGACTGAGTTTCCCGTAACACATACTAGTGGCGCTGTTGTAGAAATTGATCTTGCTGCCACCTGTTGGGCGGAGGGGCGTTATTACATCTAGCAGCGCACCAAGTAGTGAAAAGAGTAACTAATTACTCCATGCATTTAGCAGCGCACCTGGTGGCGAAAATGTTAAACTGTGCAGAAAGTATTCCCTCCCACCCTCATCGATATTCAAAACTAACCCAATTTAAAATAAAACATTTACATTTTTATTCCTCACAGCATCTTCTACTGAAAATTCTTACCGGAGCCAACAGGAAGATGAAAGAGATGATCTATTTTACACTACCCAATTAAAATATAATCAGACAGAGACAAAAAATAGAGCAAAAGGTTAGATAATTGGGATTGTATTCTTTGGGTATTTATTGTACAGCGCAATGGAAAAGTCTGCAAGAACTACTTAGATAGTTCAATTTATTATATTACTATTACTTTACAGTACATTCAACAACACTATTTTTGCAACGTCCATAAACATCACTGTTTAACATACACTGCTTATACACACACATAGTATCACTTTATGTTCACTTATTAGCAAGTTTCTGGCTGCCATTTTGTCTTCTCAAGCATCATCTGTTCATCTCGAATGAACAGATAAATAGAGAACTCTGGGTAGTTCTGTTGTTCACCATCTACGACGTTGAGCGCCGATCATCTTATTTGAGCCCCCTGCCGCCAGATGGTGCTGACCGCAGTTTTGCATCCTATTATATATTTATCCATGGCCATTGCTTTGGTATTGTCAGTTATTTGGGTGCCGGATATGATGGATTTTACTGTAACGTGGTTGTTGAGGGACATACTTCACCTCTGCATTGTACCTTAACTATGGTATATTAGGAGGTGTGACAAAACTTCAAAGTTTGTGTTCTTCCATCCTTTCTCTAATTGTTCCTTTTGGGACGCCACAAATTCGCCTTTGTCCTTCACGCAGTTAATTATTTTGAGTTACAATTTCCTAAATACGCTTTTCTTCTTGGACGTCGCATGTGCACTGAACTTGGGACTCAGTACTACGTGAACATATGTATGATTTAGGCTATATACCTGTGGACAAGTGGATGAGGGTTGTTGTCTTCGATTGATTGCTTGTGATTAGAGATGCGAGCCTAAAAATAGAATGCTACATCAAGAGAATTTCCTGAGAAAATATTCAAAATCAGCTGTCACAGAGACAACTCTCCATTATATACATAACTAGTTTTAAACCATTAAGAATTCCTTGCAGTTTACAAAACTATTAAGAATGAAAACATTCGATCATGTGGGATTACAGTAATATGGGGCTAGAAATGACACTAGCTTCTTTCTCAACTCTAGATAGAGTTAGTAATAAATTTAATGCAGTGTTGTTCTACTCTGATTCACTATGTAAATCTCTATAATCAAGAATTTCAGTGAAGTTTTTTTTTGTGCAAGGGACATACTTATTATTTCTACGGTTTCTTACAAATTTAGTCAGTCTGGAGACTACAACACACCACAAATTGAAAATGCATATGACATAAGTTTAGTCTAGACTTAGTTGTAAGTGCTCAGTATCAGAAATCTACAACTAAAATTGCAACTGCAGATTACAATTTTTTCAACGCTACAAGCATTACTGCAATGTACTTGGAAGGCAGAAGTTGCAAGACTGGTAAGTAAAGCAAACAATGATTATAATTTCATTGTGGGGTATATAGTTAAACACAGAATAAATATGGGAAATGCCTGTTATTATTCGGTTGAGAAACTTTTATCATCCAGTCTGCTGTCAAAAATTCTGAAAGTTAGAATTTATAAAACAGTTACATTACTGGTTGTTCTTTATGGTTGTGAAACTTGGACTCTCACTTTGAGAAAGAAACATAAGTTATGGGTGTTTGAGAATAAGGTGCTTAGGAAAATATTTGGGGCTAAGAGGGATGAAGTTACAGGAGAATGGAGAAAGTTACACAACACAGAACTTCACGCATTGTATTCTTCACCTGACATAATTAGGAACATTAAATCCGCTCGTTTGAGATGGGCTAGACATGTAGCACGTATGGGCGAATCCAGAAATGCATATAGTGTGTTAGTCGGGAGGCCGGAGGAAAAGGAAACCTTTCGGGAGACCGAGTCATAGATGGGAAGATAATATTAAAATGGATTTGAGGGAGGTGGGATATGATGGTAGAGACTGGATTATTCTCACTCGGGATAGGAACCAATGGCGGGCTTATGTGAGGGCGGCAATGAACCTCCTGGTTCCTTAAAAGCCAGTAAGTAAGTTGTGGGGTATATAGATTAATTTTTACAAAATACTTGCAGTTTACTTAAAATATTACTATTGCATTTAGTACCATGAAACTGGAAGTAGTTTTTTTTTTTTTTTTTTTCAAAATGCATCTTATTGGATACAGATGTGACCTGAAATGTTCATAATTACTTTGTGCTGTTTAGAAAATTATACTGAAGTATTTTCTCTCTTCGAATTATTTGGGAGAGGTGGGGCCAACTGTCAGTTTCATTGGGGGCGTGATGCCCCTGTTCTGTAAGTTGAGTAAGCAGAAAGTGTCAAAGTTAGCGCTTATGGATTCATATTGATTACTTGGCGTCTAGAAGAGTTGAAGGGTACATTATCATTGTGAAAAGAATGGTAACAGCAAGAACATATGAAATACTGTACAATGAAAAATAGGATCTGCTCCTGTAAATCCGAATTGAGAAATGTAGTCACATAACATTTTGCATTTCAACTTCATTGCTTTACTAGGTCTATGTTGAAACATGGTCGTGACGTTTGGCAGAACACGTCAACTCTGAAAGGTGAGCAATGCATCAACATATAGTTTTTGGTGACTGGAAAATTCTGCAACGGAAAAATCTTTTTAACAAGCTTATGGGAATTATTGCATGTTACAAACATGCATTTTTGAATGGCGTCACTGGTTATTGGAGTATAGAGAAAATGTAAAATAAAATGACTGTTCAAGCCAGTCTAAGCAGTGCTTAAGTGGGAAGGGAAGGGAAGGGAAGGGAAGGTGTTTTACGAATTCTCACATAAGAATTCAATATTAGAATCTTTCCAAAGCTTATCCTGAAATTCGTGGAAGAACAAAAATACAAAAATAAGGCTGGAAGGAAGTATCTTTGAATCTTGCAACACATTGAAAATGAAATATTCCTAGTTCCTTAAATCTTGTAATAAGACTTGGACTTTCACATACATACGACTTTTTCAATTTACCAAAAACTTGATGTCAATGTGTTACTCATTTTTCATATATAGTATTACCTGCTTGATGGGTACAAACACGTGTTTATTAAAACAAGTTTCAACACAGACTGAATAGAACAATCAAATTAATAGTTGGCACACTATGATAAGTTGGAATATATTACATGATTCTACAGTAAGATTTGCTTTCTTGCACTTCATCACTTCCAAATTACAGCAACAGTTTTTCTTTATACCTCATACACTATACCTATGTTGTGTAATGCTCTACTGTGTCAATTTTAATTCCCTCCTGGATCCTTTTTGTGCTTTCATATGCTGTCGCCAGCTTCTGAATTTCTATACCTATGGGTGTGTTGAAATTCAGAAGCTGGCGACAGCATATGAAAGCACGAAAAGGATCCAGGAGGGAATTAAAATTGACACAGTAGAGCATTACACAACATGGCCGCATCCAGCAGATAAAATCCTGATTAAAGAAAAATCAAGTGATCAAACTTACAAAGTAGACATCTACACCAATGGCAGCAAGGGAGACTTGGGAGTTGGCTCAGGTGTCGCCATATTCATTGATCAAGAATTAGTCCATGAACTGCAATATAAACTCCACAGGCGGTGCTCGAACACCCAAGCGGAACAGTACGCCATTCTCAAAGCACTAGAACAACTCGAAGTACTCCAACAACTAAAAGATGTTCGAAAATCAGCAGCCATTCATACCGACAGCAGAATCACACTCGATTCGTTACGAAATTTCAATAACCATCACCACTTGATAGAACATATTAGAAAACAGATAAGAAAGCTGGAAACATTAAACTGGACTATTCACTTCGCACGTTGGACTTGCGGGGAACGATCTGGCCGACCACTTGGCAAAGCAGGCAGCAAGTAACAACGAGATACCAGTGAGCTTCGACAGGATACCAGTCAGCGACATCATGCGGGAACTTCAGGAAGAAAGTGTGGTTAAGTGGGAAAGTGAGTGGCAAAACACGAAAAATGGTGCAGTGACAAAATCGTTTTTCCCCAGTGTAAAAGAGAGGTTACGCGTTAACATTCCACTGAATGGAAAGGTCACAACTTTTCTAACTGGACATGGAAAAACCGGTGCTTACTTATACAGATTCAAGCTGAGGGACAACCCGTCGTGTGCGTGTGGAGCAGAGGAACAGACTGTCGACCACCTCCTTTTCGAGTACCCGAAATTGGACAAAGAAAGACTAGCGTTCCAGCGGGAAATGTTAAGGAAAACTGGCAAGTGGACTTTCACAAAGCATAAAATAATGCAAGAACATGCGCATACATTCATAAACTATGTCAATGTTATAAATTTAGACGAGTAAACGTAGGATAATTTAATCTAGGATAGATAAGAGTAGGCAATAGATATAATGAAAGACTCAAATTTTCACAACAGAATAACAGACCTACATATGCCTAGAGAGTGACAGAAACGAGACATAATGTGTTATATTATAAACATACAGGTAGCAAGGCATGTAATAATACCTTTATTGTAATGGGACGTGCTGTTCAACTAATATTAAAAAAAAAAAATACACTATACCATATGATATGCATATCTTTTGTCTAGATCAACTTATTTAAATCAATGTCATTGTGTAATATCTTCTTCTTCTTCTTCTTCTTCTTCTTCTTCTTCTTCTTCTTCTTCTTCCCTTCAAGTATTAGGCCAAATGGCCTGTTATGATCTCACAGTTGAATTTTCAATCCAGCACTTCTTTGGACGACCGAGAGATCTCTTCCCATTTGGACGATAGTGGAGCATGACTTTTGGAATTCTATCTCTATGCATGCGATGCAGATGATTTATCCAGTTGTTCTGATAATGTTTTATGTGATTAATTACAGGTTCTAGTTGTAATTCTTCCATTACATCTTCATTGTGTTTGTGATCCCATTTCGTATATCCCGCTGTATATCTCATAAATTTAATTTCATTAGCCGTTATTCTGCTTTCGTCTTTCTTCCTCAATGTCCATGCCGCACTGCCGTAACAAAGTACAGTTCTTGCCAAGGTCTTGTAAAGGCGAATTCAAGTATGCCTTTGTACTAGGGAAAGTTTCATAATGTTGTTAATTTTTCCCATTGTTTTGGTGTATTTAGAAATTTTCTGTGAAATGTGTACTTCATCGAAAAAAGATAATGTGTATCCAAGATACAGTATGTAAAATAATTTACTCTTTCTAATATTTTTTAATCTAAACATATTTTGCTAGGCACAGGGTATTTTCCGCAGGCCATAATTTTAGTTTTTTCTTTATTGATTTTCATATCATATTTAATTCCAATTTTGTTAAAATTAAAAATTGAATGTTGTAATTCATCTTCTGAGGATGCCACCAGAGCTAAATCGTCTGCAAAAAGTAATGAATCTAGTTGTAAATGTCTATTGAGTTGTATATATCCATGAGGCAATTGTTTCCATTCTCTAATTATTTGATTCATATATATAATAAATAGCAACGGTGAAAGGCCGCAACTTGTCTTACTCCTGTATGAATTTCTGTCCAATGCGATAATTTATTGTCACACCTTACTGCAATTAGATTTGTTTTATGGATATTATATATGTTTGCTATAAGTTGTTGTGGAACATGTTTTGTGTAATATTGTGTCCATATTTGTAAGTTATATGAAATAAAGAGATTTTTCTTTGTATTATACATGTTTATTATCACATTTCGTATATATCAAATAACATTTAAAAAATAAGCAATTATTTATCATTATAACAAACACTTCATATAATGGTAGTACAAAGAGAGTGTTGAGCTCAGCTCCTAGCTGGGAACATATGCATCAGACATGCTTGCATTCATATATCGATGACCCATATAATATGTCATCTCATGCTATGCTCAAGGTCATTGCAGATACGTGTTTAGTTAACTTAGAAGTCTATTAAATTTTACAGTAGTCCTTTGATAGTCCACCTAACAAGTTCACAATAGAACACGGAATTTTTATGAATGAACTTAGAGTTAGTACAAGGAGAGAAATATTGTATGCATTATGGAAATAGAACTTTTATGTGTGAATAATAATTTCATGAAAAGTTGAAAATATATGAATGTGGACAGACACCACTTTGAGCAAGCAACTCCTATAACATTACGAAATATAAATATAATAATAATAATAATAATAATAATAATAATAATAATAATAATAATAATATAATAATACTCTCCAATACATATTGAATACATCTCATCTTTGGAATGTGGCTGCTGAAATATACAACAAGCATCGTGCTTTTTACCCATCATTTGTAAGAAGAGGAAATTCATAGTGAAACATAGTGGAACACGTGTTGTCA
Source organism: Periplaneta americana (assembly GCA_025594305.2). Lineage (NCBI taxonomy): Eukaryota > Metazoa > Arthropoda > Insecta > Blattodea > Blattidae > Periplaneta > Periplaneta americana. Next base: position 32,247,164 of record JAJSOF020000023.1, on the reverse strand, counting down.
GCAAATAGCTGGATACACTACGAAGATAGATAAATTTAATATTGTGTGCATGGTATTATTAATCCACTCTATATGCAGAAGGTTATTGATCACTAGGGCCCGAATTTATATGCGAAATGCACATTCTTTTTTTTTACACATTTATAAGTATGCAGAAATGATATTCTTTGCAAGTTGCACCTTCATAGACAATTTGACCAGTGTTTGATAATGTATATAAATTCATATTCTGGGGAAAAATGCATATTTTGAATTTTTAATGCAGAAATGCATATTTTACTCGTGAATGTGGTATTTTTTATTTTATTTTAGTAGGTTATTTTACGATGATTTATCAACAGCTTAGGTTATTTAGCGTCTGAATGAGATGAAGGTGATAATGCCAATGAAATGAGTCCAGGGTCCAGCACAGAAAGTTACCCAGCATTTGTTCATATTGTGTTGAGGGAAAACCCCAGAAAAAACCTCAACCAGGTAACTTGCCCCGACCAGGAATCGAACCCGGGCCACCTGGTTTCGCAGCCAGATGTGCTAACCATTACTCCACAGGTGTGGACATGTGGTATTAAATTATAATTTTCCCCTTTAGCTAATTACTAGCACTATGCGGAACATTTGAGTGAAGTGAAAACAGTGTTAGATTCCTTAAATGCAGAAGATGCAGCTATCATTGTATAGGTCAGGAATGTTTTTCTGTACATGGCATCGAGAAAAATATCCAGTACATTCATAAGTGCTCCTCTAAATGACTTGAAATAACACATTTGGAGGCTCGAAATAATTCTTTGGAGTTATTCACTTTCTCTGATACATCAAATTAAAAATGTATTATCTTCAGAAACTCAGTATTGCTAAAATTGCATTCGATAAGCTTAGTCAGGTATTAAATAAAATCCTGGTTACAAAATAATCTGTCAAATTAGAAAAATGCTGTCTGGTGATGGTCAAAAAACTGTAACAGAAGAGGAATTCACTGAAGAAGAGTTGTGGTGTTTTTCACATGCACCTGTGGCATCATGCAATGTGGAAAGGACATTTTCATTATATAAAACCTTCTTCACTGATAGACGTAGGAGCTTCACACAAAAACCTCAGAAAAACTTTCCTTATCTACTGTAACAACCACGAATAATGTAAGATTACCCACAAAACAAATAGTTAATTTGATTTTTATTTGTTTTTGCGTATTATGGTACATATTTTCTACATTTTTCGTGCATATCTGCATGCATATTTTACTATTTGATTGTGCATACAAATCCGGACTCTGCCGATCACTAATGACTCAATTTATACTGACCATGCAAAGCATATCCGATGCGTGTTTTCTCAGCCAGGAGCCGAGCTCTTTTAATTTATTATTGTTACATACATATAAAACACACGACGACAAAAGTCCTTATTTTAATATCAGAAAATTTGTTGCCTGCTATACAATTAATTTTTACGAACATAAACTCTAGAACTTGCTTAGGCAACTCACTCGAGTGAGGGGAACAGCTTTAAGTCCCCCCATTTACTGCTGTGACATAATGAAATATCTCCTACTAATTTCCTCTCACACAGGTGAGTTGCATAAGCATGCTGTAGTCATACGATGAAAGAGTAATGGAACGGAGAAAAATTCTCTCCGGCGCCGGGATTTGACCCCGAAATTTTAGGTGCTAAAAGTTAAGAATGACACTGAGTGTAGATGAATAGATGTGGTGCCCATGAGGAGGGTTTTAAGCCTAGTTCACAGGAGTCCGATATGTAATAATAGACGACAGAGTCACAAAGACTGGGTAATGAATTTTGTAAACCGTGCACTAATTTGTAAGAGGTAGTTAAGAGGATTAGAGACCTTTAACGGTACCGAAACGAAAATAGTGAATGACAAGAATGATGTGTCAAAGAAGTGGGGGCATGGCTTCTATTTTATAAATTATACCGAGGAACAATTTTAACTTTTAGCACTTAAAATTCCGGGCTCTATTAATAACTTAAAATATGAATACTTGTTTTTACTGGATTCCATTCCTTTTTATCCAATGTTTTGTTCATTTGAGTCTACAATGTTCATAATATTGTAATAAGATGAACGCCTATAAAGCTGTTTGCGAATTTATAATTGTTTTTGTTGTTTTTGTCATTATTATTTATTATCCATTATTATTATTATTATTATTATTATTATTATTATTATTATTACTATTCTCCTCCTTTCTGTCTGCTCCGTATTATGTTTTAATTAAAGTAAATTAAACATTTAAAATACACGTCAATATAAATTCTTTCTGAAATTATTAATTTTAACCATATTATACTTGTTTGGCACAGGGATGTTATGGCTAATATTGTAGAGAAAACAAGCTAGAAATAGAGATTTAAAAAGTACTCTAATTCTTGCATCATAGATTGGAATGTCAAAATTCTAGTAAGAGGCCAGGCAGTTTAACATTAAAGGATTATACTTTCGCAACATATTGAAATTACACAATACATATAACATTTTTGGCCATACAGTCATTCTGAAACTATTTCTGTGACTGCATTATCATATTAGAAATGTTACAAAATGTGATGTGTGAGTGTGTTGGTGTAGAATAATTCAAACACATGAATCATATTCAGGCACAATGGCGTGGATTTGTCTTTTATTTTAAATAATATATATTGATAACCTTGTATTGACCTGAGTATTTACACACATTACAAAAAGTGTGAAAAAATATACATTTTTTTAGCATTCTAATTGGTTTATTTAATCAAACTATTAAAATCATTGCCTTGTACTGTAGCATCGTGATCTAACTAAGGTGTCATGCCCAGGACTCACGATATAGAATGCGAGATAGTTGGAGTCCTCATGGGGAAGGAATTTTCTCATGAAATTTCGGCCAGTGTATGGGACCAGTGCCCACCCAGCACTTTGATGAATTTGAGGAGCTACAATAGACAGCAAAATCTGATTACAAAAACCAACTATAATGGCTAGGGAAATCATTGTGCTATCATACAATACCTCTGTTCTGATTGGATGAACATTCACTTCTGTTGAGGCATCTGGGCTGTCATTATTTTAATTTAATTTTTATTTAAATACATTAAATGCATTTAGTTGTAAATTTTATAAATATTAACTGTATTGCAAGGAATATACACAGAGGGTTTGGAACTGAATGGGTTACATCAGCTGCTTGTTTATACGGATGACATGAATATGTTAGGAGAAAATCCACAAACAATTGAGGACTGTTTTAACAAAACTCAACAAACGCCATTTTTTTCGAAATGCGGGGTTTGACGGATTCTGGTCAATTGTAATGAGAGGAAAATGATGCAGTGCTCATAATATCACAAAACTCAATATTTTCCGTTGAAAAGAGTGTCTCAATGTAGAGAGTTTTCACAAAACTGAACATCCCCAGTTCTTGAATTTTCACAAAACTCAACATATCCTTTAACTAAACATTTCACACTTTTATCCTGTTTTACAAGCTGCAATATTTTACAACAATATAATACATTTGCATTTTGACAACAGTGACACATTTCGGATCTCAAATATTATATAATATGTTGTTGTTTCCTGCGTTAATTCAGTATAAATCTGGTCGCTGTTGTAAGTGCACGTATTGTGAGGAGTGTTGAAAATTGGATAAGAACCAACCATGAGTATTCAAAATCCGTTCAAGCTACTGAAAGGGGCAGGAAGACTAACAACAGCCTACGTTAATCTAAGAGTAAGAAATATACAGTTGCGCCTAAAAATAATGACATTCATCCAAACTAGACTGTAATCATTGAGAACAGGGAAAAAGAAAACGTGCTGCAGGTTCGTTCTGCTTAAATGATCTAGTTATTATAGAGACAATTTATACAAATATAGCATAAAAGTTGAACAGGATAATTTTTTGCTAAGACATATGGAAGTTGATCTACCTAAACGGCGTAGATGGATTTCAAGAAGCTAGAAAAATTTGTGTCTATTTCATATTTCGTAAGCGGTAAAAATGGAGAAGATTTCCCAATAGGCCTATGTGTTGCTACGTTTAGAAAAGTGGCCGGTATGTTATTACGATATTTAAGGATTACATAGTTAATTTAGAAAAATCCTGAAATTTAATTCATAGATTGTTTTCAGATTCTTGTGGGTCTCAAAATAAAAATTGCATAATGATTGCTATATTTGTTGGTTATCTGGAAAGCTCTGAAGTTTTTAAAGAAATTAAACATTTCTCTCCTATCCTTGGAAAGGTATATGCCTCCAGACCATGTGTTTCGATTGATAGAGAAAGAGCTGAGAATGCATTAATACATCACATTGCCATCAGAGTATTATGAAATTGTGCCAATGTTTGGAGACGTAAAAGTTTTGGTTTATGATTTAAAATCGATGACAAAAATATTGTAAAAGCTAAATTGCCATTTAAAATGTCAGAGCTGAAGGTACTTATGTATCAAAAAACTTGTAAGAATCATGTAAAGTGTTATGTACAAAATATATTTTTCTGCACCAATAGAAGTTTAAGTGTTTAAACCAAAAAAGACAAGACGTGCTTCTGTAATGTCTAAAACATCTGACCTTCCATTGGTGAACCATGCCAGCAAAAACAAAGCTAATGTTTTGAGGAAGTTAATGAGTTACTTCCATAATGATAATTTGGAAGAGAGCAAAGTATTTTATGACAAAGTTTTAAAGGGATATGCCAAATATTCTGACAATAGAATGGATTATAATGAATGAACTGAGATTATTCTGCACGATTTTGATTTTCAGTGAATTGTGTAATGTATTGCACAAATACAAATAGTTAATTCGTGCAAATAAAGAGTTCCTGTAAATCAATAACAAATTTTGAAAAAAGACAAAAAAAAAGGTTTGAAATTAGATTTCAGTGTGTTCAATTAACTGTTCTTTAATTCAGAAGTACTCAAGCATTATTTTAAAATAAGTATTAATGATTTTGATGAAGATTTTATCTCCTGGGAATGAAAAATAATTAAACATTTTAAAGTATGTGCATTTAAAAAAGTGGATATGTTGAGTTTTGTAAAATTCTTAACTTTTGTCATATTTTTTTCCAAATAAATAAGATAACAATAATAGTTGCACTTTATATCAATTAATGCATCTCTGAAAGAGGAACAATGCCTATTTTTTTCAGAATTACAATATCAAAAGTCTGAGAATAAACTAAAAAAACGTTTCCTGTAAAATTTTTGAAGTGGCGTTTGTTCAGTTTTGTGAAAACGGCCCTCAATTAGGGAAGACACATGCATTTTACTTGAAGCAAATATTGAGATAGGTTTGGAAGTAAATGCCGAAAAGACAAAGTATATTATTATATCTCGTGACCAGAACATAGTACGAAATGGAAATATAAAAATTGGAAATTTATCATTTGAAGAAGTGGAAAAATTCAAATACCTTGCAGCAACAGTAACAATTACAAATGACATTCGAGAGGAAATTAAACGCAAAATAAATATGGAAAATGCCTGCTTATTATTCGGTTGAAAAGCTTTTGTCATCCAGTCTGCTTTCAAAAATACTGAAAATTAGAATTTATAAAACAGTTATATTACCGGTTGTTCTGTATGGTTGTGAAACTTGGACTCTCACTTTGAGAGAGGAACAGAGGTTAAGATTGTTCGAGAATAAGGTGCGTAGGAAAATGTTTGGGGCTAATAGGGTTGAAGTTACAGAAGAATAGAGAAAGTTACACAGTGCAGAACTGCACGCATTGTATTCCTCACCTAACATAATAAACATAGGAACATTAAATCCAGACCTTTGAGATAGTCAGGGCATATAGCACATATGGATGAATCAAGAAATGCATATAGATTGTTAGCTGGGAGGCCAGAGGGAAAAAGATCATTTGGAGGCCAAGACTTAGATGGGAGGATAATATTAAAATGGATTTGAAGGAGGTGGGATATGATGCTAGGGACTGGATTAATGTTGCTCAGGATAGGGACCGATGGCGGGCTTACTGAGGGCGGCAATGAATCTCCAGGTTCTCTCAAAGCCATTTGTAAGTAAGTATTACGAGGAATATAAGTACCCATTATTTGGAAAAATCCTTCAGTACCAACTTAAAGTACAGAGACATTATTATGATGTGAGGTGAGAAAACGGTGGGTAACTCATGGCCCACTTAGCGTGGTTTCCGGCGAGCACATAACAATTTCTCCAGCACTTCTACAATACATAAGAGTACTAACAATAAATGTTCATAGTTGTCGCTGGAAATGGTCCTCATTTGCCACTACACACAACTGACATCTTTTGATAAACGAATGAACAACACTCTGAAGTTTCACATCATTGATACCCTCGATTTCTTCTGGTATATAGTCCTTTAGTTCATCCATAGAATGAGGATTTTTCCTATAAACCCTACCTTTTTATGTTTCCCATAAATAAAAATCACAGGGTGTTGGATGTGGACTTTGTGGAGCCCACAAATTATTACAACTTGTTTTCTTACACGATCTTCTGCCTTTTATGTATGTATTGCGCATATACACACGCTCACTCAATGAGAATTTGTTGGTAGGCTTTACCTAAATACATAATAATCACTAAACTTTGTACACTTGAAGAATCATGACTTTTGTAACACGATTTGTGACTACAGTGAATGCCATATAGTGATTGAGGATCTACTCGCTGCACCTCTAACAGCCTGCGCAGGGAGCAGGCTGCCAGTAAAGGCTGGTTCACAATAAATCGGAAACGAGAATCGAAACAAAAACGAAAACGGTAAAATTGTTAAAATGTGTACCTTTAAATGTGAGCATTCACAATTAACGAAAAGCTTGCCAGAGCCCGGGATCGGGAACGGAGAGTTGGCCAAGTTTCAACTTTGGCGTTCACGTTTCCGATCACAGCCCAATAGATTCATTCTATTGCCATCTAAAAGTTATTTTGTCGTATATTTTGTAGCAAGAAGACCATAACATAACCTATGCATTATTTTGTTCTGTGCTGTGCATCATGGAGCAAGTTTTATTTGATGAGATTCTAATATTGAGTGTTGAGGAAAATCCTCACGTTTACAATAAGCATCATGCCTCGTATAAAGATGAGAATACGTGGCTTTCAATATCTGCATCTTTGAACACCGATCATAAGTGAATCATATTTTATTACTGTATTGGTTGTATTACACACTACATATTCATGCTTCAATTCAATAACTACTGTTGTGTTCATTTTTGTTCTATTACAAATGTTTCTTCTCTAATTATTTTACGTTATGGTAGACTTAAAATAGGTTGTGATAATAAAGATGCATGGGCCTAATGAAATGCTTCAGTTGAAATTTCGAAGTTGGTTAATCTGTGTTTATGTTGGCTGCCTTGTACTCATGAGAGAATGCCATTGGTCAATTATACACAAATAACATCAGAAAGCGTAATATCGACTTTACATATCCTTATTGACATACATATCGATATGCATAGTCGGTCTCTACGTTCTCGGTTTATTGTGAATCAAAAATTTTCATATGCACGTCCTCTGCTTCTCGTTTTCATTCTGATTCTCGTTCCCGGTTTATTGTGAACCAGCCTTAACCCGCCGTTTTCTTGCCTTACGTCATATAATGTCTCTGTAGTAATTCAGAAAACACTGGAAATATGAATGTTTCCAAATTTGTTGTGATATCGTCAGTTTCTTGGTAAAAGTGAGCAAGTCCAAAATACAAAATTGTTGGGAAAAGGCATTTAAAGGTTTAATGATCCATCCAAAAGGTAACTGTACTTCTTTAGATGTTAGTAATTAGTTATTATGAAGGTAAATTTGCTATATTATTAGTTTTTAATATAAAATTATGTCTTAAATTTTCATAATGCTTGGAAGCCTTTAATGTGACTTGGTCACTTTTACCAAGAAACCGACGATATGTGTATTTTAGAGAGTTTATTGTTGCATGGCTATAGCCAAAGTTTTAAAAATGTCAAATTTTAAACAGAATATTGCAGAATGAAGTATTAATTTCTCTCTTTTCGTTTAGAGCGTTTCTTCATTCGGCTATATCCCCACGATATCAGGCCAATGAGAACTATTGCAGCAGGCCCAATCATAAAGAGCCCAAATTGCTCTAGAAGGCTCAGTTTTCGCTCCAATTTGTCACAGTTAAGTTTGTCCAATACAGTACTCCATTCTGATGGAGGATCACTGCACAGGGGCTCCACACCATCGTCCAATGTTACATTAACATTTTTGTTAGTCAGCCATTGCTTTGTAGTTTTCAAGTCACAATCACAGTTGAGAGGATTACCATGGATTTCCAGTTCCTTCAACTTCTTAACATCCAATAGAGCTCTGTCATTCAATCGTCGCAATTTATTGTTACCTAGATTCAAGGAGGACAGTTTTGGGATATATTTAAATACACCTGAAGGAAGGACATCGATATAATTGCCATTTAGATCTAAGACTTTGAGTTCTTTCAGATTTATGTATGGCTTCCTCAAATTCTTCGGAGGATTATAGAAGTGTATGGGTGTATCATTTGTTAGTGAGTCAATGTTGTTATTTCTTAAAGATAAAGTTTGCAAACTTTTTAATCTGAAGAAAGTTCTGTCGTGTATTGTGTGAATACCATTATTATCGAGGTTAATAACCTCCAGCCTAATGAGACATTTAAATATATCATTCGGTAAATCTTTTATTTTATTGCCTGCAATAAACATCTTCTCTATGCTACCAGCATATTTGAAAATATCTTGTGGTAGACCATTCAAAGTGTTATTGTTCAAATTTATAAATTTTAAGCGATTCAGAATTTTGAATACATTTGTTTCTATAGATTTTATTTTGTTTTCAGAGATTATCAGCACTTGCAATTGTGACAGACCTTCAAATAAACTTTGTTTCAGATGTTCCAATTTATTGTTCTTCATATGAAGCTCACGTAATTCTTTAAGATTTCTAAAAGTACGTGGAGCAATTGTGTGTATTCCACAATTGTTAATTCTTAAATCACTCAATTTCATAAGGCCATGAAACATACCAAGTTTTAGAATCCCCATTTTGTTATTGTTCATGTTGAGATAGCCCAGTTTGTCGAGGCCTTCAAAAGCACCTATCTCTATAATTTTTATGAGATTATCATGCAAATACATTAATTGTAAATTCTGTAGAGGATGCTCCTCCAGAGTTCTGTTACCAGAATCATTATTCAAGTTAACTAAAGCATTAGTGTGTAACGTACTAATTTTGTTGCCACTCAGATTTAGTTTATTTAATGCATACAAACCGGAGAAATATTCAGGTTTCAGTGTTTCTAAATAATTATTTGCAATACGAAGCTGTTTAAGGCTTTGAAGGGGAAGAAAAACCTCGTTATCAAGTTCACTGATGCTGTTTTTTGATAGTGACAAGGTTTTAAGTTGTGGTAAACCAATGAATGCCCCAGCATTAATATTTATGATTTCATTCTCTTCTAGAAATAACACTTCCAGACTATTTAGACCTTTGAAAACCCCATAATCGAGAGTATCTAAAGTGTTTCCTTTTATATTAATCCAATATAAGTGATGCAACTCGTTGAAAGCATTAGGTTGTATCGTCATCACTCCACCATTTATAATGTGAAGATGCTGAATGTGAGCAGAACAGTTCAGTGGTGCCATTTCCTCTAAATCAGTGTAAGTGTTGTTGTGTATTGTAACACAATTTGGGCACCATTCACTTCGATACAAGAGAGAAGATAATTGTACTCCTTCGCAGAAGATTGCATTATTGGTTTCATTGCAGATGCATTTATTTGTACATATAGTTGCAGGAATTCCAAGTGAAACCGTGAAGAGAAATGATTGTATCAGCAGATGTATGGTGTACTGCATGTTGATGCTAAATAAAAAGAAAAAACGAACATAGAAACACATCAAACTATACCGTCATTTCCCATAACTTAATAATCATCATAATAGGTGAATCGTAAGTAATGTCATTAATTTCAATAGGTTATTCTGTGAGATATTCCAAACAAAAAAGTTTAATTCTCACAGCTTATCGGAGCCAACATGGTTTTCAAAAAATGTTTAATACAGTTTTGCTCGTTTTTTGCTTCCTTTTCGAGATAAAAATTGTTTCATATGAAACACTTCATAGCGTGTTTTGCGAAAGCCATTAATTTAATTCACAGTATGTTCAGTCAATTTAAGGGACATTGTATTATAATAATAAATGATTGAAAGAATTTTAGTTTTGTCCTTTAAATGTGCAGAAATTCGATCCGAACAAATGTAAGTTTTCCTTCTGCAAAATTAATGTTAAAATGTTACATTTATTCCGATAAAATTTCTTCACATTTAAAGGACAAAACTAAAATTCTTTCCATACTTTTTTATCATAATACTGTGACGCCGTGCTGGAAGATTCTAGTCGCGTCAGGGAGTTGGACACGCATCCAGCAAGAGGGAAGGCGAGGGGAAACGAGACTCGAGCTTCGGTAGGCACTGCAGCGCAGTACGGGGCGAGGGGAAAGAAAAAGCGACTGTGACTGGGCGGAAGTAAGGAAGCATCTGGAGACAGATTGTTGTGGAGGCCCAGAAGCTTCGCGACGCAGAACATTCTAGACGTTCGTGGTAAATAAATAACACTGTGAGTTGCTGATGAAAGTCAGTCTGTAGCGAGAGAGTTAGTTAGTCTCCAATCAGCCTTCAAGTCTTGGACAGCAGTGAGGTGGACTTGAGTTCGAGTGAGTCTTCGAAAGTCGGTCTACACGTGAGTCTTCAAGTGAATAAGAAAGTCAGCCTTCGAGACTGGAGTTCGACGTGAGGAAGACCGCGACTGGGAAGACCGGAGTTCGATGTGCAGTGTACTTGAGTGAGTCTGTAACTGTGGCAGTATCCAAGCGAATGCGACGTATCCGGAGGCTTGGGTTCGAAGTGCAGAGAACCGCATCTGGAAGGCTTGGGTTCGATGTGTAGTGAACTGTATCTGGAAGGCTTGGGTTCGACGTACAGTGAACTTGAGTGTGTGAGCTAGAAGAACTAGCCAAGGCGAACGAACTGTGAACTGAGAACTGACAGTTTTGTTCTGCAGATACTGCTTTGTGAACATTAGTTGAAATTAGGAGTACATTGTTGTTCTTCTCAATAATATACGTGTATTGTCATTGTTGCTGTGTGGAGTGCAATAACGACTATTGTGTTGCTGTGTTGAGTGGAATACCCTGTGTTGTAGGGTGATTGTTAAGAATAAAAGTCACATTGTTGTGTAAATGTTACAATACACTGCTCTCTTAAATTAACTGAGCATATTGGGAATTCAATCAAATGAAGTAAAAACAAGCAAAATTGTAATAAACTTTTTTTGTTGCAAATATCTCAAAGAATAATCCTTTGAAATTATTGACATTACTTTCGGTTCACTCTGTATACTTAGTATATGAGCGATTTATAGCTTTTAAAATTAAATTACTGTATATTTTGTATTTTTGGGGAGTAAGTAGTACAAAATATAGCATTTCATTATATTTTTATTATTGTATGAATGAATTAATTAATGAGTGAATGAACGAATTAATGAGTGAGTGAATGAATGAATGAATGAGTGAATGAATAAAGTTTCTTTAGAATGTAAAAAATTTCTAAGATAGCTGTTTGTGTCTTTTTGGACATCTGATTATATCAGTAATAAAAATTGGAATACAGTTTTGATAACTCCCTTTGACACGGAAAATGATCACTCTCCTGTCGCGTGAATTTGTCCTAAGTGTCGTTCGAATTAATGCGAGATTCACACATAGAAATATTAAGCATCGAGGTACGAGAATGAAGTCAAGTCGTAGCAGTGACATATCTGTATGTCAAGAAACGACATATTCCCTACGAAGCCTTTGTGATAGAGCCCTTTCTTTTCGTTACAAAGACCGGGCTTCGAATCTCTCTATGTAAAACGCACGCGTGTAAACACAGCGCACACGATGATTCCCGGACTATTCCCAGGTGGGACTTAAGGTACGGTCACACGTCGCTACTTTTGCTGCGCAACTTTTGTACTGCAGCTGCAAAAGTTGCGTGTCGTGTTCACACGTAAACCAAAAGTAGCGCGCTGCACGCTACTTTTCGTGCTGCGCAACCCGAGTGCTGCAGAAGTTGCAACTGGACGTTGCGAGTCTGTTCACACACAAGGCGCTACTTTTGCAGCCGCAGTCATGCTGCAGGTTTCCATCTCCGTGTTGACTTTTCAATATACATTTTGTGGTTATGTTCGCTTTATTAAGAAACTCATGCGAAAGCTTACTTATCTATTGTTTGCTTTTCTGTCCTAACTAGTATTCAAAAATTGGCATTACTTTTCTATAAAGCTTTTAAAAAACCCCTATATACTTAAATGATAACCAACAGCATATTCACGTAATCAATGTTGGCAACCCTCCTGTTTGAAACTACGCTACGGAAAATTAAAAAAATGAATTATATCGTCAGCAAATATGCTCAAACTGTGTTGTGTATTTAATAACTGTTACAAATAATTTATTTTCATCACATCTAACATTAAAATATATCCAAACAATAAAAGTATCATTGGCACATTTGGGTGGCAACACTGGTCGCAACCGCAGCAAACGTTTCAACAAAACCGATATCAAAAATGCTGCGGCTGCAACCCTGAGAACCACGTCGCTACTTCTAAGCTGCGCGCAGCATGAAAAAGTAGCGGGCAGCAGGTTCGGCAGCCGCTACTTTTCGGGTTACGCCGTTGTTCACATGTCGCAGTACGAGAGTTGCGCAGTTTTTTATATTGCAGCGCTGCAAAAGTAGCGACGTGTGACCGTACCTTTAGCCTCTGAACAGCGACCAATTTCCGTGTCAAAGAGTGTACATTAAATTAAGACAAGTAAATCTTATTGTTACAGTCTACTATTTGGTAAAATAACTCACTCGATATCACTGTTACTGTGTTCAAGTAAAATTATAAAGGCATAAAAACTGTAATTTAATGTAATATTTGCAAAGATGATGCTTTTATTATGCAACCCACGCTTCTAATTTATCTAAGTGATATTTATTTCAAGATACTACCAATATTAATGTGATGTGTAATAATTATTTTTACTGTTTGTGATCGTCTTGTTTAATACGAACATGAAACACATTAATAGTAGAGATAATTCACTACTCGTTCGCGATTGTTTACAAAGTAAATATACCATAATACATACCTAATACTTACATTAATTACATGGAGTTTGTAGGAAAGTATATTTCACCTTCTCGAGTCCTTCACTATATTCTAATATTTACCATAATTATTATAACGCCTATAAATAAACATTGTTTAAGAATTTACAGTGATATTTCACTTGAAATATAAATTATGTATCAGAATAAACAGATGATAGGCACAATTTATTACTCGTAATTCCCTATTGCACAACATGCTGATTAACTATCCATACACACGTAGGCAGTTCTAATTCTCTTACCTATAAGCAGTAAAGTGCGGCAATTTTGTATGATCCCAGTTGACAGCAGCACTTGTGTGAAATAGAGTCTGCAGTAGACTGACCACACCTTCACTTTGCATGTTCATATTTCATATAGAAGTGTTGTACAAATGCTCTCGTGTTACACAGCATTCATTAACTTGGCGTAGCTTCTAATAACACATTAGGCATACTACCTTACGATGTTCTCTACTTATTGATTATAATTTTGACGTTCATTATTTTGCTCAATAACTTCTAGAACAAAAGTATCTGTTCAAATAAGCTGTAATTAATTTCCGCAATATCGCTGTTATGTTTCTCGTGATATCCTACTGACTAAATTGCAATATTATGGGTTTAGTGGCAATGAATTTAAATTATTTTCTCTTTATTTTAATAACTTCAAACAGTGCGTCTTCATTGACTGCATTGAATATTACTAGAGAATCTTCTTTTTAGTAAGTCTTGAAGTTTTTAATAACCGATATTACAGAAACGTTCAGAAAAAGTTACACAAATGAAAATCGACATATTGGCATTATGTCAGCCATCTGAACTCTAAAATATGTTAGCAATTCTGCAGGTGATATTGCTTATTGTAGTGTGTTTGTGTTTTGTTTTGTTTTATTCTGAAAGGGCCATTACCTATTTCTCCAAACTGACGACAGATGGATTTTGGAAAATAGGAAAATGATGTAGGAAAATTGACATTTCACTAAAAATTACTATTTTTCTGAAAAACATTGGGTTCCAAGCTTCAAAATGAGGGTTCATTTATTAAAATCCGTTCAGCCGTTTTCCTGTAATTTCCATTACCAGTTCAAATTATATATATAGAAATTAACTGCGAATTGACTTATGCGAGGTGGAAGTACCACATAATCTAATACAGAAGACTTTTAGCCCTACATAAATTTTACAACAATAATAACAATATAAGAATAATATAGCAATAATAATAATAATAATAATAATAATAATAATAAAAGCAAATGAAACGTTATTTAAATTAAACATAAATAATTAAAGTAACTTAGCAAACCTAATTTTTCAACCTGATTAAGTACATGTTAACTTAATTATTTACATGTATACTTAATGATTATACATATTAACTTAATGTAATTAATTTGATCTGAAATTAATCATCATAATCATAAAATTAGTTTCCTGCCCAAGGTCAGGTCTTTCACTACAAACCCGGCATTGTCCAATCTTCCCTTTTTTTCCGCCTTTCTCTTTGTCTCCTCATATCTTAACGTTGTTAATCATCTGATATCTCTTTCTGCCCTCAACTTTTCTCCCGTTCACCACTCCTTCCAATGCATCCTTAGTAGGCAGTTCCTTTTTAGCCAGTGACCCAGCCAATTTCTTTTTCTTCCTGATTAGTTTCAGCATTATTCTTTCTTTACTCATTCTTTATAGCACAGCTTTATTTCTTATTCTATCTGTCCATTTCGCACGCTCCATTCTTCTTTATATCCACATTTCAAATGCTTCTCTTCACTTAGTCGTAATGTCCGTGTTGTTTCTGCTCTCTACAATGCCACACTCCAGACAAAGCACTTCACTAATCTCTTTCTTAGTTCCGGAGGAGATGCTTCTTTCTTAATCCTCGCAACTTAGCTGCTGTATAATTTCATGTTACTTATCTGGGGTCTTTTTGACCTCAAGCATAATTTTTGTAAATAATTATAACATTTTACAGGTTTATGCATTTATACACATATAAGGAAATTCAAAGTTTTTTTTTTTTTTTGCACCTGGAGTTACTCATTATGTTCAAACAATGAATAAATTATTGTAATGGCAAACTAACTGGTATTTTGTGTCTTTGTTTCTATTTTTTCAATTATCAGAAAACACTTTCACTTACCTTGAAATGAAACACAAAAAGGAAATTGTTATTGCATCAAGTGTCAATTATGTTTAGACAGTTAATTAATTAATTAATTTATTTATTCTCGTCACCTGCTGCAATGGGAAGTATAAGAAGCTTATTTTACAAAAACAAGCAATTACTCTCGAACCTACAAACTTTCACCCATAGTCTGCATGGCACACTATTTATGCTGTATTTGGGTTTATTTCTACCAGTAACTATTATAAGTAAAAGTTTAAATGCAAAATAAAACTAATTACAAAATAGAGACGTGTTCTATAACTGGGGTCATCCACGACTCCAAGGAATAAATATGAAAAGAATAATCAATATATAATTATAAGTTTATTTTAAAGGAAATTAAAATAACCAAGGATAGCACACCTGTCTTATTGGAACATTTCGGAGTATATGGATGTAGATATTAACAATAAAATATGGTGTGGGGTCAAAAAAGAGCCCAGGTAAGTATCGATCTTAATCACATATCAGCTTAATTACACATTAACTTAATTATACATCACGTTGATTAATTATGTGCAAACTAAATTAGTTACATGTGAACTTAATTAGCTAATTTACATGAAACCTTTTAGTTAATTTACCGGTACATAGTATCTTGAATTACTTTTAAATTTCCCTAGGGAAGGACAGCTCTCAAAAGTCACTGCAGGTAGCTCGTTCTAATTTTTTATAGTTCTATTTAGGGAAATAAAAATTTACCGACATTACCCTCGGAGATGACGATACTAAAACGTATTTTGGACCCTGTCTAGCTGGAACCGAAATGTGTGAACAATGGCCAAAATTCGTGTTTGGAATATAATGATGAAATTTACGGGCATTTGTTCTCTGTTATCTATTTTTGATTTTAGATTCATGATCATCCTTGCCATACATAAAAAGTAGGTTTTCAATTCTTGATGATATATCTACCCGTGTTATTTGACCCTATATATCCTATACAATGTGCATAACTTAGTTCGCCTTTGCCAAGTTTCTATTAGTTGCTAATAGATACGATGATGATGATAATTTAGGTCGTTGTAATTTTTTTTTTTAAATAAACAAAATTTCCCACTGCTGTGTTCTACATTCTACACCTAAGGCCAGAGGGTCGTTGTAATGTTTTTAAAATAAACAAAATTTCCCACTGCTGTGTTCTACATTCTACACCTTAGGCCAGAGGGTCGTTGTAATGTTTTTAAAATAAACAAAATTTCCCACTGCTGTGTTCTACATTCTACACCTTAGGCCAGAGGGTCGTTGTAATGTTTTTAAAATAAACAAAATCTCCCACTGCTGTGTTCTACATTCTACACCTAAGGCCAGAGGGTCGTTGTAATGCACTGATATAATGCGAGGAAAATAGGGGCCTCATTCAAAAGGTTTAGAAACACTGGAGCAGAATATAGAACAGAATAATATCAAAATAATTCTGTATCAATTTAAAAAGAAAACTATTAAGTTGTTTTTTATTTAATGCAAATTAGTCGTATGTTTATATTTTCATAGAAAATCTTTCAAAATAATAATAATAATAATAATAATAATAATAATAATAGTACTAGTATTATTATTGTTATTACAGTATGTCCCTCATTAACGCTCTGCACACCCCCAAGGGGCATCAATCTCCCATTGAGGATCATTACCTTAGACCACGCAGTTACCTCAGGATCTTTTTGTACTATATTGTTTATGATATTGATATTTCTTTTCTGGTTAATATATAAGATTTGTTATTCTTGATTGCCAGCCATATGCATATCTTTTAACATAGAAATTGGGGTTATTGTTGCGTGTTCAGTGTTTTGTTTTTCCCAGATGAATTTTATTTCCCTCTCCCCAACCCGTCTGTTTCTCTTACTCTTTCCCCCTCTTCCTCTCTCTATATGTTCCCCCATTCTTCCTTCTGCCTCTTTGTTTTCATCTCTCACTATTGCCCCTATCTCTCTTTCTCCAGCAACTGAAAACCCTATTTCAAATTCGAAAAATGAAAGCAAATGTATAATAATAATAATAATAATAATAATAATAATAATAATAATAATAATAATAATAATTCTTCATTTATACTGGCAGAGTTAAGGCCATAGGGCCTTCTCTTACACTCTACCAGGTCACAAAGTATACAAGCAGTTAAAATTTAACAAACAGTTAAAGAACAGAATACTAACATATTACAAAAAAAATAATAATAATAGCATAATAAAATTGACACTAAACAACATGAAAATAATACCATAATAGGAAAAAAAAAGAAAGTAAAATACATTGGAATATAGTGAAAGCAACTCATTTAGTACAAATGGTTAATATGGAAAAAACGTAAGGAAGAATATATCAAAATGGTATGTAATAAAATAGTAATAAAAAAGAAAAGAAATACAAAAATTAAATAAAATTCACGATAAAAAGGCTATGATAATAAATTCATCGACTGATAAAGAGAACAAAAAGAGGAAAGGAAGGAAAAAGAAATATATAGCCTATATTTTTACAAAACTATGGCAGAGAAAAGGGCTTATAACTGAAAGGAATCTAATTCAAAAAGTGCAATTTTAATTTATTTTTGAAACTAGACAATGTCCGACAGTCTCTGACATGTTGTGGTGTATACGCTCCACAAGAATATAACTTGTAATAAAAAATATAAAAATAATAATAATAATAATAATAATAATAATAATAATAATAATGGCAAAATCCCTCTCTTTAATATGTAATTGCCTTAGTGGCTGAGTAGCTAGAATGCTGGGCACATAACCCAGAAAGCCCGGGTTCAAATTCCCGTCAATCCACCCTGAATTTATAACTTTTGTCAGACAACCCCGTGGTCCAGGGAACACAGGGATTTTCTGCGGCCATTTCTGTTCCCCTGATTTTTATTCTCACTTGAATAACTGGTTTCACTTAATTTGTTCTTATTTTCAAAAGACAGGCATAGAATTTTAAATAATTGTACATACAGTTCTCATAAAACAATGTATAAGCCAGGACTCAATTGAGTCACTGCAGACTACCCCTAAACTCCCCACTCCACCTTCTCCGGAAGAGACAGTTATGTTTCGAACCGATATCAGTAGCCAGGAAGGCAAGCATTCCTGAGTGATGGATTGCATAAGGCAGATATCATAGCTTTTGGCTCTCGCTGGTTGATTAAAATTCACCACTTATGTATGAACAATGTCTCATTACCAATATATGTTTTTTTTTTTTCTGAAGCGATGTAAGTGAAAAAGACATGGGAGGGGGGGTATCACATTTTCATTTCCCTTTACAGTAAATATAATATAATGTTGATATTTATGATACAAATTCGTTAACATTAATATTTATATGATAAATTTTAGCAATTTAAAATAAAAAATGTGGCACTTCAAAAATCAAATTTAGGATGTTATAGTTGAAATTTGGAATTCAGATTTTGCAGTATTTTGTGATGGAATATTTTTATGGAAAGTTTGATAGTAGAAATTCAGTGTCGTCAATGTGTTAACAAGTGCATTTTCTAGACTTTCCAGTTAAAATTCTTAAAAATATTAAATAAGTGAAGAGACACAGTGTAAAATTACAGTGAAAAACATGCCAAAATATATGGTGCGATTTTATCCCGACCTCTTGTTTTACTCAATCACAATTACCCACTACCACATACAACTTATTTTGTGAGTGAACACTAGATGGAATTGGCAGCCAATATTCTACCACCAACACCAGACATATTAGTTGAAAACTTGAGATAACGGTACAGGTAACAACAAAGAGGGCATCAGATAGGTCAGACTTCTGTGCTATTCATACTGTAAAATCTAACATGGAGGGGTGACGAAACTATTTGAAAAATATTTAAGATCCTGTATGTGGAAGAGCCTTTAGATAGATTCTAATGTTTTTTTTTTTACAAAAACAAAAAACTCTCATAAAATGTAATTTCGCTCTTATTTCGCAGTAACACATTTCGTATTTTATCGCGGATTAAAAAACTACAGTAATGTACTTAATATACTTTTAAACATAAAATTATTTATTTTGACAACATTTGGGCAAATTTTGCATTTATCGCAATTGCGAAAATCTACAATCTCTAATCATTAAATCAAGTCTAAAATGGATCAAACTAAATAAGACTGATTCCGTATACCACATACTGGTACTCACAGAAAATTGCAATAAATAATGTAGTCAGCACATTAAGATCTTAACATGAATACCATAATTGAAGTGTTAATGTTCCATGTGACCTTATGATATATAATGATGTTATCATGATTAGTGTATCCCTTCCCATTAGTGATATGAACATATAAGGCAGGTTGTTATGTGGGAAAGCAACGTGAAGGCCTGCAGGCAAATATTGATTTGATAAAGAGACACACCCGACACTGACAGTTTAACCTCGCCCATATGTTGTACAGCTTAAGTTTAGAGGTTAGCATTATCATAGTTAAAACAAGAAGTACACGTCTACTATTAACAAGGATCAGTTTTTATTTCTGATTCATTATTATTTTTTAAGTTCGTGTTATGGCAGGGTTCAGTGAGAGTCTAGTCTCTATTTGCAGGGTCATAATTCATTGCTCTCTCCCAAAAACTGTTAACCAAACATACGTTTATTATTATTATTATTATTATTATTATTATTATTATTATTATTATTATCATCATCATCATCATCATCATCATCATTGTTGTTGTCATTATTATCATCACCATTATCGTCCACACCTGTGGAGTAGCGGTTAGGTTGTCTGACCGCGACATCAACCAAATTTCTTGGCTTAAAAATCGATAATGTGTTAAATTGGAAAAATCATATTAAGGAAATTACCCCAAACTAAATTCAGCTTGTTTTGCTATTAGATGCACGCAAAAGATAGTAAATATCAATACCTTAAAAACAATATACTTTGTATACTTCCACTCGGTAATGAGTTTTGGAATAATATTCTGGGAAAATTCCACAGATAGTAACAGTACATTTTCTATTACAAAAAAAGAGTAATTAGAATAATATAGGTGCCATATCTAGGGAATCGTGTAGGACTATTTTAAAAAAATTACAAATAATGCCCATGGCTTGTCAGTATATCTTTTCATTAATAATCTTCCTCGTATGTAATCATGAAAACTTTAACTAATTCAACAGTTCATAGCATGAATACACGTAAAAAAATGACTTTCATACTCCATCGGAAAGTCTATCGTGCTATCAAAAAGGAGTGCGTTATATGGCAATAAAAATTTTTAATAGCCTCCCTATCGATATATAAAATGAAACTCAAAACATAAAATTATTTAGGGCCAAATTAAAGAAGTACCTAATTTCTCACGCCTTCTATTATGTAGGTGAATTCATAACATTCAGTAACACCTCATGAAATTGATACTAAAACTTTGTGTTGTACTATTAGAGTATATCGTAAATCTCGTCTGTATATATTTCATCTAAACTGTGACTATAAATTAAGATTTTATAATAGTATTAAGTTTTTTGACTTGTTCCATATTCTAGCTGTAAGCAATGTATGAATACCATGAAATGTTAATAAATATAATACAATACAATCAAGTGGCGCAGGTTAAAATCCCAGTTGGGGCAAGTTACCTGGTTGAGGTTTTTTCCGGGGTTTTCCCTCAACCCAATACGAGCAAATGCTGGGTAACTTTCTGTCAACGAGCTGTTTCTTTGAACTCGTTGCTTTTGGTGCTGAACTCTGGACTCATTTCACCGGCATTATCACCTTTATCTCATTCAGCGTAAATAGTCTGAGATGTTGATACAGCGTCGTAAAATAACCTAATAATAATTACTATTATTGTTATCATTACCAGGCACCGTTATTATTATTATTATTATTATTATTATTATTATTATTATTAATAAAGGGTGGTCCTCCAGCTTGGGGGTCGGGCGAAGAGCTAACAATCCATCACCGTAAAAAACAACTTGTTACGAGACCATACAATAAGCCTCGGAATGGGACTGGGATATGATGGTAGAGACTGGATAATCTTGCACAGGATAGGGACCGATGGCAGGCTTATGTGAGAGTGGCAATGAATCTGCGGGTTCCTTAAAAGCCATTTGTAATTATTATTATTATTATTATTATTATTATTATTATTATTATTATTATTATCAATATCATTATTATCATTATTATTACTTACTGGCTCTTAAGGAACCCGGAGGTTCATTGCCGCCCTCACATAAGCCCGCCATTGATCTCTATCCTGAGCAAGATTAATCCAGTCTCTACCATCATATCCCACCTCACTCAAATCCATTTTAATATTATCTTCCCATCTATGCCTCGGCCTCCCCAAAGGTCTTTTTCCCGCCGGCCTCCCAACTAACACTCTTTTGCATTTCTGGATTCGCCCATACGTGCTACATGCCCTGCCCATCTCAAACATCTGGATTTAATATTCCTAATTATGTTAGGTGAAGAATACAATACGTGCAGCTCTGCGTTGTGTAACTTTCTCCATTCTCCTGTAACTTCATCCCTCTTAGCCTCAAATATTTTCCTAAGAACCTTATTCTCAAACACCCTTAATCTCTGTTCCTCTCTCAAAGTGAGAGTCCAAGTTTCACAACCATACAGAACAACCAGTAATATAACTGTTTTATAAATTCTAACTTTCAGATTTTTTGACAACAGACTAGATGACAAAAGCTTCTCAACCGAATAATTACAGGCATTTCCCATATTTATTCTGTGTTTAATTTCCTCCCGAGTGTAATTTATATTTGTTACTGTTGCTCCAAGATATTTGAATTTTTCCACCTCTTCGAAGGATAAATCCCCAATTTTTATAGTTCCATTTCGTACAATATTCTGGTCATGAGAAATAATCATATACTTAGTCTTTTCGGGATTTATTTCCAACCCTATCACTTTACTTGCTTCAAGTAGAATTTCCGTGTTTTCCCTAATCATTTGTGGATTATCTGCTAACATATTCACGTCATCCGCATAGGCAAGAAGCTGATGTAACCCGTTCAATTCCAAACCCTCTGTGTTATCCTGAACTTTCCTAATGGCATATTCTAGAGCGAAGTTAAAAAAGTAGAGGTGACACTCCTCCCCATATTTCACATCCATAGGTCAATTTTGATTGTATATAAGCATTATAAAACAGACGCATTGTCGTGATAGCTGATCCCTATTCCTTATTAGCTATGACCTTCAAGAGATTTATTCGTGGTAGACACTGAAAAGTAACATTGGTTAAATGTGTTTTCCATGTTTTCCATAAAAGTTTTTCATCAAAAATTAATCCTAGGATCTTAGGAGTTGGATTGTACTGAATTTCTTGATTATTCAAATAAATGTGGGGTTTATAGTTTTTTAAGCTTACTTACTTACTTACTTACTTACTTACTTACTTACTTACTTACTTACTTACTGGCTTTTAAGGAACCCGGAGGTTCATTGCCGCCCTCACATAAGCCTGCCATTGGTCCCTATCCTGAGCAAGATTAGTCCATTCTCTACCATCGTATCCCACCTCCCTCAAATCCAATTTAATATTATCTTCCCATCTATGTCTCGGCCTCCCCAAAGGTCTTTTTCCCGCCGGTCTCCCAACTAACACTCTATATGCATTTCTGGATTCGCCCATACGTGTTATATACATGCCCTGCCCATCTCAAGCGTCTGGATTTAATGTTCCTAATTATGTCAGGTGAAGAATACAATGCGTGCAGTTCTGTGTTGTGTAACTTTCTCCATTCTCCTGTAATTTCATCCCTCTTAGCCCCAAATATTTTCCTAAGCACCTTATTCTCAAACACCCTTAACCTATGTTCCTCTCTCAAAGTGAGAGTCCAAGTTTCGCAACCATAAAGAACAACCGGTAATATAACTGTTTTATAAATTCTAACTTTCAGATTTTTTGACAGCAGACTGGATGATAAAAGCTTTTCAACCGAATAATAACAGGCATTTCCCATATTTATTCTGTGTTTAATTTCCTGCCGAGTATCATTTATATTTGTTACTGTTGCTCCAAGATATTTGAACTTCTCCACCTCTTCAAAAGATAAATTTCCAATAGTTTTTTAAGCTATAAATGCGAAATTCTGTGATCTCTAATACTGCAATAGGCTAATAAAAATTTGAACACCTACATTTTCCTACAGACAAAAAAATACCATTTATTTTTAATTCTAACTTCTATGTACAATAGTCATTGATAAATTTAAGAAAGAAAAGATCTTGTATAACTGAACTCGTCTCAATTATATTTACAATACTTTTTGTACACAGTGAATAAAACACACGAGAATCTCTCTTTTTCTGAATCTTTCCAATCAGAACACATGGCACTTGCAATTAAACCACTTGTCTGGTTACAGCGAAGCTAGTGTTCTGTTTTGGAATTTCTCATAGAAATGACCGAGTCTTAAAGGTTGCATGTCCAATTCAGGCAGTGATAAAAACAATTTTTTTTTACTGCCGCACTATTTGCAGATTCTTTACAGCTTCTTGTGCCCTAGGCTTCCCTTTTTGTGGTTGCAGTGGCTGGTAACTGCACATCTGCGTTTTGATAGAGCTTAGAATTCAAGAACCTTCTCCTGTACAGTCCATTTGTCTTCATGACATGTTGCATAGTCACTGGTGAAATTTTCCTCTTATTCACAGATGAAATATTTCTCAGAGTCACTGGTGAAGTTTTTCTCTGTAACAAATTTCACACAACGAAATAACAAGAATTCATCACTGCAGGAACTGTACATGAAAATGCAGATTCAAATCATGACGAGTTCAATGTTAAATGTTTAGCGAATATAATAATTTTGGAACATATTTTGTAGGCATCCTCTTATTTCCTTCTCAAAATTTATTATTATACAATTCGTAATAATAATAATAATAATAATAATAATAATAATAATAATAATAATAATAAAGTCTGATGTTCAATATTATATTGAACTGTCACTACAATGAAACTTTTCTAGAACAATTCATTCAAAGTGATATGTCCACAGGTAATTCATATATAGTACCAGTTTTTGTTCACAGATAATCTACTCTCTTTTCGTTTGTAAAGCTAGGTATATATTGAAATATACACTGTGGAATGACTTTACTGCATGTATTGGCATTTTATTTACTTACTTACAAATGGCATTTAAGGAATCCAGAAGTTCATTGCTGCTCTCACATAAGTCTACCATCAGTCCCTAACCTGAGGAAGATTAATCCAGTCCCAACCATCATATCCCACCTTCATCAAATCTATTTTAATATTATCCTTCCATCTATGCGTTGACCTCCTCAAAGGTCTTTTTCTCTCAGGTCTTCCAACTAACACTTTATATGCATTTCTAGATTCACCCATACGTGTTACATGCCCTGTCCATCTCAAACATCTAGATTTAATGTTCCTAATTATGTTATAAGAATAGCTTACAATGTGTGCAGTTTTGCATTGTGTAACTTTTTCCATTCTCCTGTAATTTCATTCCTCTTAGCCCCAAATGTTTTCCTAAGCACCTTATTCTCGAACACTCTTAACCTCTGCTCCTCTCTTAAAGTGAGAGTCCAAGTTTCACAACAGTACAGAACAACCAGATAACTGTTTTATAAATTCCAACTTTCAGATTTTTCGAGAGCAGACTGGATAATATAAGCTTTTCAACCGAATAATAACAGGCATTTTCCACATTTATTCTGCTTTCAGTTTCCTCTCAAGTGTCTTTTATATTTGTTAATGTGTTGTTGTTGTTGTTATCTAATGCCAGGCTTTGGTAACGAAGCCATTAGCGTTCTTGCTCTCCAATATTTCTCTGTGGTGGATCCATCAGGTAGAACTTCAAGGTATATTTGTTAATGTTGCTCCAAGATATTTAATGTTTCCACCTTTTCAAAGGATAAATTTCCAATTTTTATATTTCCATTTCGTACTATGTTGTGGTCATGAGACATAATCATATACAGTATTTTGTTTTTTCGGGATTTACTTGCAAACCTATCTCTTTACTTGCTTCAAGTAAAATTCCCGTGTTTATCCTATGTTATTTAATAATTTAAAATATAAATCTGTTAACTTACAGTAAAAATTATTTATTATACATAATTTCCTGATCAAGTCATAATTTCCAATTCAGAGGATAATTTACAAAGAGGATTATATACGTTAAATAAAATATTAAAAGATTTTGGGATGGAAATTTCAGCACAAAAATTAAAAGTGATGGCATTTTTAGGACAAGACTCGGTCAGAAGTAAGATAATATACAATAACCAATGCCTCGAACAAGTACAAAATTTCAACTATCTGGGTTGTTAAATATCTTATCAAAATGAAAAAGATGTGAACAAGAAAATTACAAAATTTACACAAATTCTAGGGATAATAAACAATACATTAAAAGCTAAATTAGTACAAAAATCTACAAGAATAAAAATATATAATACACTAGCACTACCATCCCTTTTATATGGAAGCAAGATTTGGACATTAAAGAAAAAAGACATGAACAGAATCAAAGCAACGGAAATGAAATTTTTCAGGAGTACAGCAGGATATACTCTTTTAGACCGAAAAAGGAATGAAGAAATTTTAGAACAATTAGAAGTAGAGTCAGTAGAAGAAAAAATCAACAGATACAAATTAAATTGGCTAGATCATGTAAGAAGAATGGAAAATTCAAGAATCCCAAAAATTATGATGCAGTATAAACCTAGAGGACATCGTCGACCAGGAAGACCTTTTAGAAGACTGCTAGAGGTGCCGAAACAGGTATACAGAGGCCTAATTCGTGAAGGATGATGATGATGATGATGATGATGAATTCCTGATAGAGTGACTTGTAGATACTAAATGTGAACAAAATTCGTCCAATACTATAAGAGAATAGCTCCACACATGCAAACAGCAATGTCACATTTGTTTAAAACGTGTATTATCGTGAAAATCTTCAAAGTAAATTTTCACAGCCTCACAGCATATTTTCTCTTTATGTTGTATAATGAGAAAGTGTAAAAGAATGAGAACGAGATATACAAGTAAATATATTTTGAACATACTTACACTTCCCAAGATGAAACCTCTCCTTTCTTTGTAATTCTGTGACTTAAAGGTAACTTTATGCAGATGTTTCTCAGCTACAAGAAATACCGTGGCTACAACTGTAGCTACAGCCATAAATACAAGCAGAGGTGTTATTTCCAATACACGAACTTCACTGAATCCAACTTCAGACTGCATTAAATTTGTTAGCATCCACCATGCTTCACCACGAAGTCTTTTTAGAATTCCACCATTGGTCAGCTTAAACAACCTGTAATATTTTAATGAACGATTTTCAGCGTTGCTGTTACATGTTTAACAGTTTATTACGATATTATGAGGTGTGTTCTTAAAGTAAGTTCCAAAAGGGTGTAGTAAGTAAACGGGAAGATATTTACAAACCATTTTTGTTGCATTGTATTCCCCACACTTCAATTACTTCTCAACATAATCTCCACCATTATTGAGGCATTTATCGAGTCGTGGCACAAGTCTTTCTATACCCTCATTGTATAATTCGCCCGCCTGCGATGCGAAGCACTCCCACACTGCTGTTTTCACTTCATCATCGCCATCAAAACATTGACCACCGAGGAACTTCTTGAGGTGCAGGAAGAGATGAAAGTCATTGGGAGCCAAATCCGGTCTGTAGGGAGAATAGTCAATTTGTTCCCAGCCAAATTTCGAGATGAGATTTTGGGTGTCGTCACTATCAAAACGTTGACCACCGAGGAACTTCTTGAGGTGAAGGAAGAGATGAAAGTCACTGGGAGTAAAATCCAGGCTGTAGGGGGGTTGGTCAATTTGTTCCCAGCCAAATTTCGAGATGAGATTTTGGGTGTCGTCGCCATCAAAACATTAACCACTGGGGAACTTCTTGAGGTGCAGGAAGAGATGAAAGTCACTCGGAGCCAAATCCGGGCTGTAGGGGGGATGGTCAATTTGTTTTTGTCCTCATGAATTTTTTCATCGACAGCACGCACCAAATCGTCATTGATCAAAGATGGCCGACCAGTATGCTGCTCGTCATGCACAGAGATGTGGCCCTCATTGAACTTCCTAACCCATCTCCTGACCATTCCATCACTAATGGCATCATCATCATACACCTCATAAAGTTGACGATGAATGTCAGTTGGTTTGATGTTTCTCGCATTCAAGAAATGGATGATAGACCGCATCTCACAGTCGGCGGGGTATTCAATCACTTTAAACATTTCAACTGATCACAACTAACCACACACACGGACTGAAGCTCTGAAACTGCATGCACAGCTTGCCTGAGGACTGAAGAAGAAAACACGCATGCGCAAAATAACGATTGCAGCGATGTGACGGCTATAATTGAAAACGGAACTTACTTTAAGAACACCCCTCGTACTTAAAAGTTCTGAATTAAATGAAAATTAATAACATAATTTTTTCTTGTATACAAAAATTCAAGAGCAATGACCATATTGTTTGTGAGTCTACTTTCTTGATATTAAAATTAATTAGCAGTTAAATTTCTGGAGGAAATCACAAGATATTTTCCTTTATGTATACCAATATTAGATTTAATATTTTAATATAATTACTGTTGTTAGGCACAGGATATTTGTATTTGACATTGTCATAATGTCTGTACAGGGTAGGCCTATATAGTTTACAAATTATGGTTAGAATATAATATCATTTACAATTTAAATTGAAAAATCCATTCAAAGAATAGAATGGATTTTTAATTCACCAATTATGCAATTACCTAGAGAAATTTTGCTTGTCCTATTGTCTAACTGATGTAGGTAACATATTATAATATTTAGCACCTAAATATAAATGAGAATTCATTGTTTTACTTAATCTACATGGAGATAAAGTAATATTATTATTAAACTTAGTATTGTAGACACGGACATCTCTTTGAACATTATATCCTCACTATATTAATTAGAATAATAGTGGGTGCCAAATCTAGGGAATAGTGTAGGACCATTTTCAAAGAATTACAAATAACGCCCATGGCTTGTTAGTATATTTTTAACCTTCCTCGTATGTAATCGTGAAACTTTGTAACTAATTCAACAGTTCATAGCATAATACTCCATCTGCAAGTCTATCATGCTATCAAAAAGGAGTGTGTTATATGGCAGTAACAATTATTTTTAATAGCCTCCCTATGGATATAAAAAATTAAACTCAAAACATAAGATTATTTAGGGCCAAATTAAAGAAGTACCTAATTTCTCATGCCTTCTTTTCTGTAAGTGAATTCATGATATTCAACAACGTTTCATGAATATTTCTGTGTTGTACTAGTAGACGGTATTGTAAAACTCTTCTGTATATATTTCAACTAGACTGTGACTGTAATTAAGACTTTATAAGATTATCTTTTTTCGTTTGACATGTTCCATATTCTAACTGTAAATAGATATAGGAATACCATGGAATGTAAATAAATACAATACAATATTATCATGTGCATGAAGTAGAAGATCTATTAAATATTCATAACTATTAAAACTTTAAATTCAATAAAATCAATCTTAAACGAGTTTTCATATAACATTTCTTAATTATTCTTAATACTTTCGTCTGTAACAGCATGATGTCACCAATATTTTTTTAACTAGGTACCCCAAATTATAATACCATATTTAATAATTGATGAAAAAGAAAAGAAAGTAAAATAAACAATTCTCATATAAGATATGGGTAAACAAAAGGTTACATCTTTTTTTTTTATTAAAACAGTCTTGGATAATTATGCTGTTAATTACTCAATGTCAGCATCCCATTTCAACTGATAATCAACTTGAAGTCCAAGTAATTTTACCTGTATTGTATATTTTCGATCACAGATTTTAAAGTGAATAATACAGAAATATGATCTTCATTTAAAACAGACCATTAGTGCTGAAGCAATGTAAAGCGAAAACTATATCTTCTACCTTTTTAAATAAATTGTCAAGTTTATTAGTGCTTATAAAGGTACCGGTAGTAGTCCCTATCATGCATTAAGGTATCAGTAAGGTATTGTATTAGGTACCTGGTAAGTCATTAACAGCAATCAAAAACAAATCTAGCCCCAAAAACAGAACCTTGAGGTACCAGTACGCCAATTTTTATCGATAATTGAGATTAATATAAATAATTAACATTTTAAGCAGTTATTCAAAGAAGATCCAACTCACAATTTTAAAATTTTACAGGATGAACAAAAAACTCTCAGTACTGTATCAAATATTGACACAAATCAATTCTTTAACATCATACATTTAAAGCACTTCCAAGAAGATATGATATCATTTTATTCTTTGTGTCTGGTTGAAAAATGTTTAATTATAATTTGAAAACAACATAATTGGGCCCTTCTACAATATTACTGGTACTATTTTAGAAATAAAATTCCCCTTAAATCATTATTATTAATATAATCTAAACACAAATCAAATTTTAGGCTATTACATTAATTAAAGTATTCAAACAGATAGAAACGACATACTAAGAAAACTGGAATTCCAAACTACAAAATGTACCATTTTGTGAACTTATTGAGTTACCGTGGAACTGTCTAGAGTCGACCTGGGGGTCTAGATTCGACCACTGTATACACTTTCTAATTTCACGTGTTTATTTCAATAGAATTGCCTACTAGCCGCCACTGCTTGCTTCCAGCTGACTGATAACACTTCCCCTTTCAATCTCGCAAGGTAGTGCCAAACGTATTTTGCATCCTTGATTATGTAAAATTCATTGTTGCCAATAGCAAAAATAGTAACAAAAAAGTACTCTGTCCAATTTTTAACAATTTAGCCTTGTTTAACTGTAATGCAATACAAAATAACTGTATTTCTGTAATCAGAATTTTAAGCTTAACAACATATTACAACAAAAAATATTTTTCCATATTATTGAGAGATGTCAGAAGTTGAAGTTGTATTCCAGTACAGAGTCGACCATGCAGGCCCGTGGAATTAATCCATTCCAGCCACAAAGAGTCCTTAATAAACCACCACAATCTGGTTTGACAGAGTCTCCAGAATCTCAGTCCACACCAGCACTGGTGGGAGAAGCGGTCATCAAAGTGCTCCAGGGCATGAGATATGAAAAATAATTAGCTGCCAAGAAAAGGAAAAGGAAAATTGAAATTGAACCAGGAAAAAGTATTGTATCAGTAGGCCTACTGAAGGCGGAACATCTCAGTCAAATGAAGAAATCTCTCATCCTGTCTCAACTGAGGAGACCAGAAAAAGAGAAGCCAAGAAAGCCACCAAGAAAAGAAAACAGAGAGGATACCAGGAGTGCAGTGTTAGTGATGAAGACGGACGACATTCCACTAAGGATTCGTCAGATGGGTGGGTTGAAGAGGAAGATAACAATGATAATGACAATTTCGATTACCCTAAATGAGGGGGATCAGCTTTTAGTGAAGTTCCCAACTAAAAAGACAATTAAATTTTATGTCGGTTGCATTGAGGAACTGGTTCCAGGAGGACTTGAACTTCGTTTTGTTAGAAATTGTGGTGGATTCCAGTTCAAATATCCCGAGGTGGAGGATGTGAGTCTTACTGACTATGTTCAGGTAGAAAGAAAACTAAGTGCTCCTGTTCCTATGGACAAAAAGGAAGTCGTAAAATTTGGTGTTGATTTTCAGGGTTATGATATTAATTAGGAGATGGAAACTGTATTTTCAGTATTTTTCAGGGCTGTCTTATTAATTAGTACATTAATAATGCGATAATGTTGTGTGTAGTTTGACGTAATTTTATGTCTGCTAATTAAATATTTTCTATTAAATTTATGAGCCTTAACCTATTTAATGTGTGCACATTAAAATAACTATTTAAAATTCACATTTTCCTATCCCAAATAACTTAAAAATTAAAAATAATAAAGTAAATAATAATAATAAAAGCATCCAAAAGGAGGTCGATATCGACCGGAATGAGAGCAAACGTTCATTTATATGTATTTTTAATATGGTGGTCGACTTAACACCATGTACAGTGTTGAGTCGACCAGCGTTTAAAATTTGTTTTCCTCAGTGACCGTGTAAGTTCATAAAATGAAAATAATAGAAAACAATCCCTGAGTTGTGCGCTATAACATACCATTTTCAGTGAAATACTAGATAGCATTGTCTGTGAAGTAGCATTAAAAGTACGAAAAAAAGCAGTTGACTCTAGACGGTTTGACGGTATATTAATGAAATAACAGTCTTATGAATAGAAGCTGGCAGAAGACTGACCCAACTGTAAATGACGGGACCATTCTTCTACAAACTGAAATTTGACGCTACAATAAGGTCCCGAAAACAATAATTGGGCTCTTCTTCTAACAATTGAGTTATTCATTAACGAATTTAAAAAAGTTTTTTTGAGTACCTGCTTCATTTACAATTTCTCATGGTTATGTAACTATGTAATTGCTATTGTTGAAAAATTACCAATTTTATTATTGTTATTGAATATTTCTTCCCACACACATCTGATATAGATAAATTTTGTATATGTATAATGCTATGGGAGAAACATTGCTTTGATAATCCTTACAAATAGTTGATGACCTCCCGATATGTGCTGTTCTTCTCGAATGCAATTGCTACACTGGAGACATATGGCTCATATGGCAAACTGACAATCTTGCAGGGTATGGACGGTAGAAGCCCAACTACAACATCGTATTCAGCCATAAATGTGTAATGTCCTTCACACAGTCTTTCTAATCCTTCAAGAGTTGTGGTAGGGAGAGGATCGCGTTCAGAAGATACTAGATGGTTGTACAACTCTTGATGCAGCTCGCTTTCTTTAGCATGCTATATCAACAAACAAATATGTAAAATTTAGTTTATTGGTACTGGTACCACAAAACACATATATAAAAATACATTAGAAGCAGCTCATCTTGTTTCGAAATTAAAATATAATCCATGTTGAATCTTTCGTACACTACTTTTAACACTTGAATATAAATAATTGATTAAATGGCGGTCTTACTCGTGTTAAACAATAACACTACAATGAAGAAGTGAAACAATCAAATACATAGCACAAGAAAATGGTTACAACCCAAACATAATAGACAACATCATAAGGAAGACAAAACAAAAACTCAACAAACACAAAACACAACACAAACACCAGAACACATCACACTAACATACGAAAACAAAAACACACACAAGATCACATCCTCATTCAGAAAACAGAAATACAACATAGCATACAGAACAGAAAACACACTACAAAGACATCTCAACACACAAACAACACAAACAAATAAATACAACCTCACAGGCGTATACAAACTCACACGCAATAGTTGCGACAGTTTCTACATTGGACAGACAGGCAGATCATTCCAAACTCGATACAAAGAACACATTAAAGCAATAACCAGAGAACACAATACATCTACATACGCTGAACACAAAACTAATGCTAACGACACATACAATAACATAAATACAGACATGGAAATCCTGCACATACAATCCAAAAACCAAAAACTCAACACACTAGAACAATATGAAATATACAGACACACTAAAACACACTCTGATCAAATTCTCAACACACAGATCAATTTCAGAACACGCACACTATTTGACACTACATTTCAACACTTTTCAACAATCGAACGCACCCACACAACAGGCAGCAAAGTTCGAGATGACGCCGAGATCTAGTAGGCTCTGAGGATGGTATGAAGAAGCACCG
Source organism: Periplaneta americana (assembly GCA_025594305.2). Classification (NCBI taxonomy): domain Eukaryota; kingdom Metazoa; phylum Arthropoda; class Insecta; order Blattodea; family Blattidae; genus Periplaneta; species Periplaneta americana. The sequence goes on along the minus strand of JAJSOF020000023.1, from coordinate 32,214,102 downwards.
AAACAGCTGTAAGCTGCACATGCTTACACAATTAACACGAGTAAGATCGCCATTTAATCAATTATTTAAAATATAAATTTATTCTCGTTTCAAAGATTGAGTTATTTGCTTATTTAATCCCTATAAGAATTGTGGATCATCATCATCATCATCATCATCATCATCCACAGATTATGTTATAGTACTTTTGTGACTAATGAGATATACATTATTCTGTTAAATCAGTGGATTCTTCAGTCAAAAAGAAAAGAAAGCATTTACTATTATACCTGATGACATATAATAGATTGATCAGTCTAATGGACTTTCAAGGGACAACCACTTGTATCAATTTCACTATGCTGCTATCTAGCGACTGCAAAAGAAGTCACGTTATAATCTTTATGGAATTGCATGGAGGAACTGTACTTCCATCTAGCGGTCATTACCAAAAAAATGCCTTTTCGATAGCGGAGTCTCTGGTGGTTGTTCTCATTTTATGTTGCCATTTCATAACATGGGAATGGCCATTCTAATATATGATGAGGGCTATTATTTTACATTCTATGGAGAAATTCCTTGTATACAGAGTGAAAGTGATATGTTGTTGTTGTTGCCTATCTCAGGTTATACCTAATCTTGCAGCTAAACCATGTCCATGAAATTACATTTTTATAATAAAAAATGGAACTCTCTGCATCATAATCCACAGTTAATTCCCGATTTACCACGAAAATCGTCTGTAGCTGCATTTAGATTGGCAACAGGCTATGATTGTTTGGCCAAACACCTGCATAGAATTGGAATATATCAGTCCCCTAACTGCCCATTGTGCAACTCAAACCAAGAAATGGATTCGGAACACCTCAAAATCTGTGCTTCAGTGACTGACCATGATAATATCTTTGAAAAATATTGGAGTGCAAGAGGTCAAATGATTTTATTGTCAAATGCCTGGCATTAGAAAACAATAACACATTTTTGTAATTTATCTATTTATATTAGCGGATTTTGCCAGATTAAAGAGGACAATTGAATACATTAAAATAAATAAAAAATCTATTATGCGTTTTGTAATCATAGTTTGACAACAGTGCGTCGTAGGTTCACCTATGAATACACGCATGAACTCAGGTCTGAATAGCAACATTCCATCCCTTAATCACTTTGCCAAACTTCCTAATGGCAAGAAATATCTATACGTGTTAATCTTTTTATTTATAATAATAATAATTAATAATAATAATAATAATAATAATAATAATTATTATTATTATTTATTTATTTATTTATTTATTTATTTATACTGGCTCAGGCAAGGCCATAGGGCCTTCTATTACACCCTACCAGGTCACAAAGCATACAAGCAGTGAAAATTTAGCAAAAAGTTAAAGATCAGAATACTAACATATTACAAAAAAAAAAAGTAATAATAGCATAACAAAATCGACACTAAACAACATGAAAAATAATACCACAATAGAAAAAAGAAAGTAAAATACATTGGAATATAATAAAAACAACTCTTACAAATGTAATCTTCATCTTACGATGTTTGGTGACGTATACACGTCTGTTGATGTGATATATTAATGAATTTAAATACTATTATAGTCACAATCATGCCATGGTATGAAAGGATAATTCCAAGCCTTTGGCGTGAGACGAACTCGATAGCTCAGTGGTAGAGCGCCTGACCGGAGAACAGGAAGTCGCAGGTTCGATTCCCGCTCGAGGTTGTGAAATTTTTCTTTCATACCATGGCATGATTGTGACTATAATAGTATTTAAATTCAAAAACAACTCATTTAGTACAAATAGTTAATATGGAAAACATAAGGAAGAATATAACAAAATGGAATGAAATCAAATAATAATAAAAAAAGAAGAAAAGAAATACGAAAATTAAATAAAATTCACAATAAAAAGTTATGATAATAAATTCATCTGGTGATCAAGAGAACAAAGAAGGAGAGAGGAAGGAAAAGAAATACATTTTTTTTTTTACAAAACTATCGCAGAGAAAAGGGCTTATAATTGAAGGGAATCTGAATGGGAAAAGTCCAATTTTAGTTTATTTTTGAAGCTACACAATGTCCAACAGTCTCTAACATGTTGTGGTAGAGAGTTCCAGAGATGAGCTGCAGAAAGGGTGAAAGGTGAAGAGTACAAGGATGTTCTGTGTTTAGGAATGGAGAGTGTTTCTATTTAATTTTCAAGAAACCCGTTAATTTTATTTAAAAAAAACTGCTAAGGAATGGATCATTCCTTATAAGATTAAAAATCAGAATCATAGCACTTACCAAGTAAAAGTGTTAATATTTTGGGGAAAATTGTTTTTTTGGGAAGTATCAATTTGGGACTAATACAGTACCGGTATTAGATTTTTTGTTTTGTTTTGTTTTATTTTGTTTTGTTTTACTGTATCCAAGCTTCCACCGTGTATAGTCCATACTACGGAACGTCCATATGATAAAACGTCCATAAGGTCAAAATGTCCATATTGTAAAAATGTCCATGTACTAAATGTCCATACAACAGAAAGGCCATATTATAAAACGTCCATTAGGTCAAAATGTCCATAGTGTCAAACGTCCATAATGTCCAAGTGCAAAGAAAAATTCTGCTTGAATAGAACACAATAAATTTTATTCCATAACTCGTACAAATAAGTTATTAATCATCGGGAACCGAAGCCCCACTTTTAAGATGGTAACCAATACTTTTAAGATTTAAGAGAATTTATCCTTTTTCTTTGTACTTGTTGCAGTTTCTCACACTCTGGAGAATTTGTCTTTGATTCGTCAAAATACGTTTAATTCCCGGGTCTTTAATTTGTGTATGGCTCACTCTTACTTGCAATATTTGTGTCCAAATTCGATTTTCTTCGCGCTTTAGGCACTGTATAAATCGCCAAGTGGATGGATGTACAGCCATCACGCGTTGCCAGTCTTCTATCGCACTGTTTGTGTGCTGCATGCCTTTCAGGCTTGGGAGGTTCATGTTCCTGTATCACCAATATATTTTTGTCCTATCTCTATTAAAGTCATGAAGTTGGTACAGGTATCCACGAAGAGAAAGAAGTGGCTTACCCTTCTGTGATGGCACTAACTGAGGATTTCGTTCCGTCTTTAAAAAATTCAGTTCTGATTAGTTCTGCATTTGAAAATTTTTACATAGGTTACTATAACTACCATGAACAATGGATATAGTGTACATTATAGAGCTATGGACATTATGACTCTGGACATCAGATTGAAGAGGACGTTATAGAACTATGGACATTTTGACTCTGGACGATTTAACATGGACATTTTCAACGTGGACATTATTCCATGGACATTTTGACGTATGGACATTATAATCCTGGACTTTATGTCTGGTAACTGTATCCAAGGAATAAGCTGTTAAATTCTGCATAGTTATATTACTTCCATCGTGTATAATCTGCGAAATATTAATTCTTATTTATTAAAAATAAGTAACTGAAATTAAATTTGCTTACTTCAAACATATTAAGCAAGGCTGAGTTGGCGAGAACATTGAGAGTGTATGATTTGTCAGCCAGCATGCCTTCGAGTGTAGTGAATGGAAGTTCAAACGTCTGCACAGCTTGAAATGCAACCAGAGTTGCAGAGTAAGCAGCTGTAACCACCACTCCCACAATGGCAGCATTTATTATTAATACACGACTTGATACCGACTCTGGTATAGCTGGGCAACCTGTAAAAAATTATTAATTTAAATTATCTTACACTGACTTTCTCCATTCTATCCTTCTGTTCTGTTCTCTTTGTGCTCAGTGGCGTATGGGCTAGCATGCTATCATCTGATCTGAGATTTGCTGGTTGAAACTTGGCAGAGGGTGTTATCCAGTGGCGACTCCTGCATATTTCTTAAGAGGAGGAAAGAAGTTAACAGCGCAAAATGACACATTCTTGAGAGAAACATGCTACAAATTAGCCTACCTGCACACATGTAAGACCAGGTGGTGTTAGGGTTGGCCTTCCCTTTTGTATAGCAATAATCTGTTCTTGTAAACTGAGTTTCCTAAATTGTCCAAAATATATTATGTTTTCACTTCCATTCATTGTTGAATAATTGCACAAATTAACAATTACAAGGAAATTCACAACTTCGCAGCACTTTTCCCGCACACTACAGCATCACACGTGTTGGAAGAGACTAGCTACTAACACATAACCAGAACCGTTTTTTGGGAATGAGAAATAATCTGTTAGGAAAGCGAGAACACTGCACCTACTCACGTGGTCTGTGTTGCCACATGTACATTTTACAAGTTCAGTATCACATGCTTTTGCAACATCAGTTCTTGTAAAGTCATACTACCATTATTGTTCAAAGCTGCCGGTGGCCGATTAATTTTTTTATGTTAAAAATAATGTAGTTTGCAGTACTTTCAATTTCAAATAAGTTATATTTGTACAAAACTGACAACTTGGCTGTTGTCCTGTCTAGTAGACAATGAATGGAAGTCAATTTCAGGGGCCAAAAAGATCTGCGATACTAACGTAGAACTATTCCTCTTTGTTTTATATAAATCCAACTTCAACTTTCAGATATCCTCGAAAGTTTCAAACCATGAATAGTAGCTTATATAAAGTGCAATGAATAATCTTATTTTGATTTATGATTTTAGAAAAGTTTACATGGTGTCTTTCATATCTTTGCGTTATAACTGTTTTTATTGTGTCTCCTCCTAGATGTGTTATAGTCTGGTTGAATGCAGCATCGTTAGATGGCAGTGGTAGCGAGCTTGCTGCAAGACCAGTCGGTTTCTATTTCCCGCCCATGCGCTGATTCAGAGGAGGATCTCCTCCCTATCCGTTCATTTAGTTGCTTTAAAACTCTGCTTCTTTCTCTGGCCGCTAGCGCGCTGTTGTCTATGTGTGTTAACTGCAGTAAAGGAGGAAAGGATTGGCTTTCCTCCACACAAACAGCCTCGCATCTTTCTCACAGTTTTCTAGCAACACATGATTGTGCGTCGTTTAAAACTCGATCAACTGTGAACTTAAAAATTACCGAATCTTCCTCGAATTTCAAGACATATATATTTCATTTGGTATTTACTTTCAAAAGAAGAAAAATGTGAGGAGGACGTTCCTCCCTTCCCTCCCCCGAGGAACCGCCACTGATATATTATTTATGTTAAGAAAGTAATTTAAATTGTCTAACCTTGTCCACAAATTAATCCAAAAACACAGAAAGTTGAATCGTAGAGTGTCAAATATTCAGTACTGCTGATTTTGTAGCTTAGTCGCTGTATGACTGTCAGAACTGCTCCTAGGAAGACAATGGTGAGCAATGTAGCACACCACAAACCAGGAGAAAATGGCTGTAGAAAACTAGTCCAACGCAGTGATAAATTTTGAGGCCTCTTCATGAATACTTTTATGCTGAAAAAGTAAACAAAGACAAAATGAGAACTTCCTCGTACTTTCTGTACTTTCATTAGATTTTTTTAAAGTAAAACGTTAATTTACTTGATAGTCGATGAATCTGGTAACACTTTCCGCTAATATAATAATTTAATAATTATTTATTTATTTAATCTGGCAGAGCTAAGGCCAGCAGGCCTTCTCTTCCACCCAGCCAGACTCTAATTCTAATACAGTAGAACCTCTATTATCCGTGGTAATGAAGGGGATGGACTGAACGGTTAATCGAAAAAATCGGATAATCCGTACCATAAAAGATTTTCATAAATTAAACTACAATTTCGTAATTTCTCCCATGGTGTTGTATTTAACATGCTAGGTAATGAGTCAGAACTTCAGTGATTTAAGTACCGTTGTCAACGACGGGTTTTAAGGACCAAGGTTGATAGTTTTCTGCAGAAAGATATTCTGATGCGAAATGAGTCACAGTTTCTTCTTCAAATCTCTTAAGTATTTGTATTTGTTTCGATAATTAGCACAACACGTTTTCTTTTGACACCCGTGGAAGACATTTTGCATAGAAATACAAAGTACGGCCACTCGAATAGTAAGGATAAGGTCTGAATGGTACATGGATTGAAAGTACTTGGGGTAATTTCTTTGAAAGCATGTAATGACTATTTTACAAGTTGGGGAAAAAACACCCCCTGCCACAAGTAACTGTTCCTGTTGCCAGTAACGAAAGATTCCTACTATATACTGTGTAAGGGTAAAGGCTTGTAATAATTAATAACTCTCTCCAGAACAAATATGTACTAACATAACGTACATCACTTCATTTGTTCTCTGCAATAAAAAGAAGGAGCTAGAGAAAGACAGTCGGATAATCCGCCAGTCGGTTAATAGGGTGACGGATAATCGGGGTTCTACTGTAGAATACATAGTTATTACATTAATATCTAGACCATAAAACAATATGGTGAGGTCTTTAATTACGTTTGTGAATGATTCTGGAACTTATAGTTAAAACATGATAATACAAATTATAACTTGAAGTAGGCCTATTTGCAAAGTTAACAATACAGTTTTAAGGTGAATTTCCATGTTTTAACTGTTATAGTTCAATCGTATCCATTTAAATGCCTTTATACAACATATTCATAGTATCTGATAAATTTACCTGCTGAAAAGAAGTGGAATTGTGAAATCCACGATTTCCTTTCTGTACGATGTCATTTGCAAGTCTGCTATTGCGAGATCTACTTCCTTCCTGGTCACCATCCCAATCAAACCATTCCATTTTCCATGTTTCCTTATTCCACAAGATTTATCTTTAGGTACATGGTACACAGTCCTGTATAAAATGGGTTTATATTTGTTATTACGAAATATAGCAAGTTATGATACGGTTACCATATTCCTCAGAATCGAAGCCGGAACAAAATGGCTATTTACTGCAAGAATCCCCTCTCGATAATTTTGCTGATCAGGTACAAATATTAGCACAGTCTAGTACACAGTCTAGTATATACAGTCACGAAGCTCAATATGTACTAAATATGCATCCTTAGATAGTTGCTAACCAGTAGGATCGCTACTATCGCCTCATTACAGACAATGCGAAATAGTACCGGCACAGTCTATTGTTCCTAGCACCCTTACAACTCAAGCTTCGTGACTGTATATACTAGACTGTGATATTAGGCTATACGGCCATAACTGCATTTTGCTTGCTCTATGCTTCTGCACTTACAGCAGGGATGTAAATGAAGAGAAATCGTACGTGACGTATTACCCCCTCCTTACTAGCCTACTGCACTGATGTGACGCTGAGAGAGGGGTTGTTTATGTCTCCCTCAATTCCATCGCGCTCACCTAATTCGGTAGGAGGAGGTAATGAGGGGAAATCACTCCGCGAATTACATTTTTACACCTTTGACTTATGCCTACAGGAACATCAACTTATGAGTCATGAAAATGAAAGGATTTTTTTAAATTGCAAAACTGATTCCACAATGTCATGTTATATTAGTAAATGCAAGAGTGGCATATCTAACATGATAGGGATTTTAATAGTGACTAATTTTTGTAATTGGGTTTACTTGATGAAATGCGATGTTCTTTTTATTACATTCATTTATAAATGTGCATTTTTACATTTCTTGCTAATTGTCAACAATAATTTATAGTTGACATTTACATTCAAAGACATTTAACGGACTACACACATCAATTAATATAGAATACAATATTAAACTAATAGATATAGGTCTAGTATTAGATACGAACATATGGATAAGTCATAGTAGACAGTAGTACAATCCTCAGTAACTATGCAAGCTACTACGGTTCAATGCACACAGATTATGTATTTTATAGTATTACAAACAAGAAATGGTACCTACATGTCACGACACGAATTTTTTTACGCACGATTTAACCTTACGCTAACGTCCTAACTCTGCCTATACGCATAACTATTCACTAGTGTTGAAAGTTAAACAATTTATTTCTAATCTTCATCTTACGATGTTTGGGTGACGTATTTAATTCAATTTATTTCGTTCATAGTCTCAAATCATTGGTCATTTCATTTGACTTAGGGAAACCGGAACATTTAAGCGTCCCGGCCAAAGTGGGCACGACTCTGAAAATCGGAACTGTCCCGGCCAAATCGGGACGTCCAGTCACCTTAATATGATTCAGCTTTGTACAGTTTTACATTTAACAAATTCGGCATCTTTGAGTTCCAGTTCTAAACTCCTCATTTGTTCTCAAGTTTCTGCATGTGAGTTGCCTTGTTTTGTTAAGGTAAGCGTTCACTATATCGTATCGCACACATCGGACGAATCGCACGGATTGGAAAAAGACTATATTTGCTGTAATTGTTATGTAACCGCGTTCACTACATCGTATCGGGCGCATCGCCTCTCGGCAAATCCGTCCACGTTTCTCGGATGGGCAACTTTTCCGATGCGTGCGATCATGGCCTTCTTTAATAAATCAATTTTAATTGGTCAACTGTTACTATTATGTTGTGCCATGTTCAGTGTCGCGCCAAAATGGCAGATGGAAAATTTATTTCGCGTGTAGAAAATTGCGAAAAATTATATAATTTGAGGCATTCCCATTACAGTAATCAAGTCGTTTCTTGCAAATATATTATGTAACCAATATTTCTTTCGTTTCTTCCTCTTCAATTAAGACGCATGAAGCAATTACAAATTCTTATTCGCTAACAGACGTAATAAATAGACCTAACCTCAACTCCTCTGTTTTCAGTAATGTCAATATCGTACGGTGTCATGTTTTAAACAGCTGATAGGGGAATCCGATGAGACGATGAAGTGGAGCCGTTACAGTGAACGCACTGCACTTAAAATATCCGTTGCGTGCGATTCGTACGAGGAGTACGATACGATGTAGTGGACGCTTACCTTTAGTGTTCATTCTTTATCTAATTTACAGCTACTTACGTGAAATTTAATTCCTGTTCTAACATGTTCCACACTTCATAGAAGTATCCACTTGCAAGTCTGGTTGTGTTTCCATTCTCTTCTAGAATAGTCAACGGAGGATTCTGCAGAATATATTATATATTTGACACTAATAAACATTTTACGTTACATTTTCCTATTTTGATTATTTATTTATTTATTTATTTATTTATTTATTTCCATAACAGGAAAAAACTCTAATTACAATATACAGTTCATATGCTTGCTTAGAACGTAAAAAATGGGGATAACACGAAAAAAAGATAAAAACAGATACAAATGCAAAATATAGATATAAATACAAATGGGAAATGAAAAAAGCACACAAATACATACGTAAAGAAAAGACACATAAATGAAAAATACAAAATTAAAAATAGATAAATACAGATATTCTTCTAAAAGATGTAAAATGTAGCTATAAAAGATTACACAGTATCTAATAAATAGCAATACTGTAGGCAAATCAAGTGCCTTCAGTATATTAATAAGAAAGTGTTTGTATTTTATATAAGAAATGCTGAAATCTAGATCCCATGTTTTACATATTTCATTGAATTTTAAACACTTATTAACATTGGTGAATAACAATTGACGATTTCTTAAATGTGATGATCTAGCGTCAAGCTGGATTTGTGACAATATTTCGCTATTATCCAGTAGACCGTTGAATATTTTATACAATAAAAATAACTCAGCAAGTAATCTACGACTGTCAAGAGACATTAAATTAAATTCAGCAAGTAGACTGTTGTGCGGAATTTTGTTATGAAAGGCCGAATAATGATATTTTTTAAATAAAAATATCTTGAGAATCGTTTTTGAAATTTTTCAATTTGATTACTATTGATTTAGAAGTGGGAGACCATATTCCAATTTAGCGCGAACATGACAATTAAAAATTAGTGTGAAAGTAGAAATGTTTTGTTAATTTTTGAGTTTCAAATAATAAATCCCAGATTTTAAAGCATTATTTTTATATTAAATATGTGATTATGAAAAGTCAAATTATGATTAATAGTTACACCAAGATCTTTTATACAATATATTCGTTGTAATGATTCATCATCCATTGTATAATTACCTCTTAAATAAGATGTAAATAATGGAAATATGACATCGGTGGTGGTGGTGGTGGTGCCATACCGGATGGCGTACACTACGAGGATTCTGTGAGTATATTATAGCATACAATAACGTAACATAACACGTATGACATAACATAACTTAAAATATAACACACAACATAACAGATAACATTAAACGTAACACACAACATAAACACGTAAAACATAACATAACATAACATAACATAACATAACATAACATAACATAACATAATATAACATAACATAACATAACATAACATAACATAACATAACATAACATAACATAACATAATAATATATGTAACAACACATATATTGTATTGCATAGATACGTCAGCAGTATAATAATAAAAAAATTACAGAAAAATGTATAATACATAATTGTAAATACAAAGTAAATGGATTAATTTAATTTACAAACATACACAGTTCATTAGTTGAACAGGATATATGTTTAATGTAATTAGATAGTGCATTGAAGATTATGATACAAGAACAGCGAAGTTTTTTTCTTGTGTATAGCTGAGAGTAATGGAGGTACATGGAGGTTCGATTTGTCTCTTGCATTAAAATTATTAATACTCTGTTTAATACTAAAGATATTAGCATAAAATGGCGAGGACAGATCAACATTTATAAATTTTAAGAAATCTTTTTGCGAGTTGTGCTTTTATAAATATCTGTCATTACTCCTAGGGCTTTCTTTTGCGAAACAAAACATGTTTAAGTTCAGATACGTTGTCCCAGAACATTAATCTAGCCACGTTCTGTATAGTCAAAATATTTTGTCTCTCGTCGTTCCTTTCTGCAGAATAGAATGTCAAATGTAGGAGCTAATGATTTTTTTTTATCTTTTTTAGATTTGAGGAATTTCCAGTATTTGAAATGTGCCCAAACTTTTGTTACAATAATCAAGCATAATTTTATAAGAAAGCAAATAAAGAAATATAATGATTATAAAATTGTAAGTTCAAATAAAAAGGTAGAATTTAATGCTGTACAGTAAACGTAAATGAATTAAGGTTCAGAAATTAATTAATCGTGCTTACATTTATGACGCCTGCATGAAATTCAAAGCCATACAAGTCGCTTCTTCGTTCGTATTTCTCAAGTTTTGGCCAGTTGTCTCTACCAGTGGTGGCACTCCAAGTACCTAGGTTGTATTGTTGTAGAGGGTAGTTCTGCGACACACGGTATACATCAGTAATACATAGACGTACTTCATTCAGGGCTTTGGCCACCAGAAATAAGCCGTCGTAAGGGAGGGAAAAGTTTTGCAGAAAATCTTCAATCTGCAAATTGCTGTCTAGAAATAGTATCCAAGACGTTTTGGAGCTGGGTATCCTTCTTGTCAGCTGAGAAATAAATTAAATTCCAGCATTAGATATACAGGGTGAGTCACCTGCACATTTTCTATAACAAGTTAACATTTCTGCACATTCAGTCGGTTTCGTTATCGGAATATCCATAATCAAACCCAAAATATAGCGCATACATTTTATCTTTCCACGCTCGCCGATTACAGCGAAAGCGGCAGTGCATAGCGGAGCGAACGTGGAAAGATAAAATGTATATACTATACAAAATTCAGTAGTGTTTCTGATACAGGGCCGTGCGCTGGAATTTTTAAATGGAGGGAGAGTTTGAAGTAGGAAAACATAATTTTTACATAAAGTAATTTATAATGAACTTTTTAATAACCTGTTTATTAATTACAATATCACGATTTCATATGTTGCGTATTGTATATCATATTCATTTCACTATTTCACTTCCTAACTTTCTGATTTCTTCCCAAGTTGGGGGTTTATCTCCCCCGAACCCTAACTCTTGTGCATGACGTTGGCTTGAAACACTAGCGTATACTACACAAGAATGCGGGGCTGAATTTCTACCGGTTCCCCGCTCCATTCTACACCCCTCGCCCAACTGTGTTATCACGTTGTGTGTCATACCACAGTCTAGTATATACAGTCACGAAGCTCAATATGCATCCATAGATAGTTGCTAACCACTAGAATCGCTACTATCGCCTCATTATAGACAATGCGAAATAGTACTTGCACAGTTTAGCAGTGGCGTAGCATGAAATTTTGAGCAGGGGAAGCTAACTAAAGTTGTCTTTCATGCAATATGAGAAAAGTATTACAAAAATACAGTCTTAAAATAAATAGTAGTCAATTTCAAGTCAGTAGTCGAAGATTGGTTGGAACATCGTAAGTAACACCAATAAGGCATGACCTCAAATGGTACGTAGTAAAATATGATTTCACGGTTTACACATATCTCTAACAAATAGACACGTATACGTATAACATTAGCTCACTCCCTGTCATACTTAGAGAAATCACAATATTAGTATCATTACGTAAGTATGCGTCTGTCTTTTGGTTGTGTCCTTCATTGACAGCAAGGGAGTCGGTCATTTGTTTTTTAAATCACACTTTTGTTCGTCAGTCTTGATAATACAATTGTCCTAAAAAATTCAAGTAAATTAATGTCAGGAACTGTTATTTCGCTCATTATTTATTATATCAGCCACAATTCATACTAACACTTCAACTGAACACAACTGACGAAAAGGGATAACTCGGAAACTACTTATTTTAAACGTTAAAGCTAGCTTCTTGGAAGCCTTGCGACTAGGGTACTAGTTTAGTTAGAAATGGATGGAAAATCTGCGGGGTGGATTACACAGAAGAAACCGGTCTGCTTGGAAGCTGGTGTGTGCAGGCTTCTTGTTTACTGCTGCATCACAAATCATCCTGAGCTGCCGCATCACAACATTTAACGCGTAAATATAAATTCTATTAAAATTGATAAATAATTTTCTCCATAAACTGCAGGTTTATTATGAAATCATTATTAACTGGGGAAGCTAAGCTTTTTAGCTTACATTGACGCTACGCCACTGAAGTCTAGTATCCTCATAAACTGAAGCTTCGCGACTGTATATACTAGACTGTGGTCATACCTTTAGTTGCCCACTTCATTTCGACATGATAAGGTGCTGTTCTTCGTAATCGGTGATTTTATTAAGTTATGATTACCTATTACAATGAGTGACAGAGTATAGTTAAAATAATTCTTTCGATTATGCATCTGACTCCTGTAACGAGTCAAATACTCATGCTCCATGTTGAGCTTATTATATTTAATTTTCTATTACAAAATATTAATATTCAGATTATTTAATATGTAGCTTGTATACAAAACAAATAATAGAGAATACATTTTCAAATGTCTTTGTTTAAATACAGTAGCCTACCTTTGTTTTCTTTCAACATACTATTGAAGTCTCGTCGCTCCTATTTCCGGCAGCCAATTACGTTGCAGGTCCGTTACATTTAAATGTCTGCGTCTTGTCATTCGCTGCTGATGACGTTATGCACTTCCTAAGGCTCGATAAATAGGTCTACTTAATGTAATCGCCCGTCATTTTGGTTCTTTCGTTGACGTTCGCAGAAAGCACACGAAGATGTTATTTGTCGCTCAATTATTTGCTCAATCACAGTGCGTTTGATTTATTATCATAGGAGCTACGACATAATAAAAATTTAACGGTGCGGCAAATACATATAGATTCCTCACCTGGTAGATCGGAATGAAAGAACAAAAATAGCGAACGATACTACCTACCTAGACTTTATAGAGCCTTCATTTCCTAAGACGTAAGCAAAGAGGAAGAGTCACGCTGGAAATAACAGTTTCTTGCAGTTTTTCAATGCACATCCAGGTCCACAAATACTGCATACACTTATTTTTCTCTAGTATTTTTCGCCTATTGTCCACAGCAGTCCAATTGCACCTCTCGTACCTTTTCCCTTCCTGAAGCCAAATTGCTCTTCCTCCAACTCTCCTTCCATCTTAGAATATAAACGTCGATTCAGTATTCGCCGAGAAAGGCGAGTCAAAATTTCATTGTATTTTATGAAAACTGCTCGGCATGATTCATTGTCTGACATTTCCTCAATGATTTTATCAGTTGTTACTACATCTTGGTTACGTATACTGTACAAGACTGTTAACGAAAGTACCAAATTTTTTCGAAGAGAAGTAATGTTGTTTATAAAAATTCCCGGTAAATTGGAAGTAGATATAGTGTTTCAATATTCGTTTTGTCTTTTCTTCAAGAACAGGAGACTTTGACCGTCATCATTCTTATGAGGAACGTTAACCCTTCACAATCAGCCGGGACTGTCTTGCCAAATCATGAGTGCATCACAAGGTCATCATTTAAAACATCACTGAACTACGAACCAGACATCCTCACCTGTCTGCTGGGAATAGCTTTTCCTCTGCTGGTCAAGTTACACTAGATCCACAACAGACATCATTTCAACATTGGTGAGTTTATATTTTATTTTAAAGTTTACATTAGTTTGTGGATAGCCGAACTGCCGATTCTGCGCTGTATCCATTAACAGCATGTGGAAGCTCGCTCGCCGATAACCAAAGTTTCTGCTCTCCGGACAAGAGATAAATTGTTCATTCAGTATTAAAGGTCAACTTTGACGCTATAGCTCGCGCAAGGAACGATTACTGAAAAACAATGGTGGCGTTACTGTCTGTTTAGACGTGAGTATGTAGGCACGTCGAGGGAGTGAGAGGTGCGGGGCGATGGAAGTACTGCCTCTTCCAAGAAGATGAACAGGTGGGGACATCGCCTGTGGAAATGAAGAGCGTAGCAAGAGAAAAATTCGAAGCGAATTGAACGCGCAACATTATGTTTACGAATAGAATAATGATACTCTGCGAGGGGAACGCTCCATCACTACATAATAAAATAAACGCACTTGGAACAAGACACGTCTTATTCACAAGCAGTGAAACTAAAACCGTAATGTAACTATCACAATGCAAGACTGATTCTATCGATTTAATTTCTCTTCCGACTATACTCTTGAATATAATTCAAGTTATCTCATGACCTTTCCTGTCGCCCGCTCTTCCTTATCGAATTGTTTCGTTCGCATTCCTGTCATCGGTAATCTCTGCTTGCGAGACCTATAGCAATTTAGCCTTAGTACTTTATTATTTATTTATTTATTTATTTATTTATTTATTTATTTATTTATTTATTTATTTTTACTTTATTTATACTGGCAGAGTTAAGGCCATAGGGCCTTCTCTTACACTCTACCAGGTCACAAAGTATTCAAGCAGTTAAAATTTAACAAAAAAGTTACAGAACAGAATACTAACATATTACAAAGAGAAATAATAATAGCATAATAAAATCGATACTAAACAGCATGAAAATAATACCATAATAGGAAAAAAAAAAAAAGTAAAATACATTGGAATATAGCAAAAGCAACTCATTTAGCACAAATGGTTAATATGGAAAACGTAAGGAAGAATATAACAAAATAGAATATAATAAAATAATAAAAAAGAAAAAAATAAAGAAAATTAAATAAAATTCACAATAAAAGGCTATGATAATAAATTCGCCAGCTGATAAAGGGAACAAAAAGGGGAAAGGAAGGAAAAGAAATATATAGCCTATATTTTTACATAACTATAGCAGAGAAAAGGGCTTATAACTGAAAGGAATCTGAGTTGAAAAAGTGCAATTTTAATTTATTTTTGAAACTAGACAATGTCCGACAGTCTCTGACATGTTGTGGTAGAGAGTTCCAGAGATGAGCTGCAGAGACGGTGAAAGATGAAGAGTAGAAGGATGTTCTGTGTTTAGGAATGGAGAGTGTGATATGGTGTTGTGAGCGAGTATCTATTTCGTGATATGAGGACAAATGTTGAAAACGAGAAGCTAAGTAGCTAGGGTTAGAGTTTTGAAGAATATTGAAGAGTAAAGTGAGAGAGTGAATACTTCTTCGCTCTTTGAGACGGACCCAGGACAGCATATTTAGTGAAGGTGTGATAGACCAGATCTACGGACGTTGCAAATAAATCGAACACATGCATTCTGAACACGCTGTAGTCTGTCAGTCAGTCTCATGTTAAGGTCAGTGTAGAGAGTGTCGCAGTAATCAAAATGAGGCATCAAGAGCGACTGCACTAAATTCTTCTTGAGAAGCAACGGAAGAAAATTTCGAATTCTTTTTAGTGCGTGAATTTTCATAAAAATTATTTTACATATGTGTGTGATTTGAGTATTCCAACTTAAGTTATTGTCCATATAAATTCCTAGATTTTTTACTCTATCACTGTAAGGGATAATAGTTTCATTCATTTTAACAGGAGATAAGTCACCTGTGTTTAATTTACTTAAAAGTCGTTGATGTCCCATTATGATTGCCTGTGACTTCTCAGAGTTCAGTTTCAGTCCAAACTTTTTCGTCCGTGAAATAATTGATTTACTTAATATGTATGCGAAAATTATAACTTTTTAAAATAAAATAACGACATTGTACGAGAAATTAGATGTGATCATTTTGAGATTATCAGCTAATGAATTGTTTGAATGACATGTTTATCCTTTTAAAAGTAAGAAAATTGATGATGATGATGATGATGATGATGGTAATAATATAGCAGTGCTTAATGCCGAACAGTTTTAATTATAGGTAGTGGTGTGATTTTTTCTGTATTAATGTTATATGCGCGAAATGTGTTACAAACTTAATTTCATCATCATCAACATCACCAGCCTTCAAGTACTAGACCCCAGTAGATCTGTTACGGTCTCTTGCCAGCGTTTCCTAGGTCTTCCTAAATTTTTTCGACCTCTTAGGACATACGATAAAATCTGCCTGGCCATCTAGAACGATCCATCCTCTTGACATGTTTCTGCCACTGAAGCCTGTATTGCTGCAGGTAATGAACAATAGAGTCAATTTTTAATTCCTTCAGAATATCTGCGTTCCGATGATGGTCGAGAAGAGAGTATCCAGCAGTTTTTCGCATGAATCTCATTTCGGCAGTTGTTAGCCGTCTTTCGTCGCATTTTCTTAGTGTCCATGCTTCACTGCCATAAGCCAAAACTGGTCGTGCGAGAGTTTTATAGATTTTCAGCCTTGTATGTCTTTGTACTTGGGAAGGTTTGAATACACTGTTGATGTTTCCAGCAATTTCTAGAAATTTTGAGATTTTGTTATCTATTAGTGCATGAAAAATGCAAATCCCTGAATGGAAATCCAAAATTAAATGGAATATATCCGCGAATGTTTGCGAAATTGATATAAATTCACGAAATTACTTCATAATCACGGTATTTTCAACACAGTCTTCTATCTAGAAATATGCCCAAAAACTTCACGAATTTTTAATAATACAACTTTTTCGCAGTTCATTCACCTCAAGAAAAAGTTCAGTCACTTCATACCCTTCTACTGGTATGTCATATCTGCGATCAGTGGAAATTCCAAAATACATACAGTCCAAATCACTTGAAAGGGTAAAGCCTCTGAAGGATGGTCCGCTATACAAAGATAGACAGAATTCTCTGTTAACAATTTTAATCAAAACAACAAAAGACTGAAGGTGTAAGACCGCAGATTGGGTCGTTTTGTCCAGTGCAGAAGAGAATAAAAAATTATAAGATGTATTGAAATTTAAATATAGAAAAATACATATTAATTATGATTTAGGTTTTTTTGGTTCTTAAGATCCAATTTAGGTTTTTTTAGGTTCAACAGAATTTACATATATCTCTTATAACCATGATTCGGAAAAATACCTAAGAAATTATAAGTTTAAAAGTAAGAAAAAGAAAGGTAAAAACCTATAAGTCCGGTCCCTAATTATGACCATACCTCCTGTAAAGCATTTCTTGTCTCTTGATCATTGGTTATCACCGTGAGCAAAGGCCGTTGCATTTCGAACCCAGGCCTATTTATGTAGTAAAACAATGCTGAGAATTCGAGAGCCGCCGATGACACCGCATGGAATGTGGAAATATTTGTTTCCAGGTTCTTCAGTAGTTGCCTTTCTTCAAGTTCTGAAATTCATACATCATTACGTAAAGGTTTTCATTCAGTTAACTTCTTCAGTATTACATTAAGAAATCAATTCACATTGGACAGCGCCATTTTTAAGCTACGCAACTGTATACAACCGTGACATGGTCAGCGAGACTGGCTCTCTGTAATTAAATGTATAGGATGTTTCACAATTAAACCGAAGAAATTTACCTGGTTATAGAGGGGTTGCATACAAGCAATTTGATATGATAAACCCAGGGTTTCTGAGCTATCAGCTGTTAAAGTTATTTACATTTGATACTTATAATCAGCGACGGCTCGTGATAAAACATCATGTGTGTTCACAATTTTGTATTCCAAAATCGAAGAGAATTTGAAATCGTACGTTTTTAGCCTAATATGAAATGTCATGATTCCAATGTTTCACTGTCGAAAAAACCGTATATAAATTCAAAACAACATATAATAATAATAATAATAATAATAATAATAATAATAATAATAATAATAATAATAATAATAATAATAATAATAATGAAACCTAGTCTTTTTATTTCCAATTTTTCCTGGAAAGCCAGTTTACCCAGTTCTTTACTCTTCAAAATTACTTGAACAGAATTCATTTTACGTTTGTTAAAAATTAATACATAACACAATTTACAAAAGCGTGTGTTCAGTAATATATATTTGATTCACAACACACTGATACACTATAGCCTATACCAGTACTGTAATTCCATTCGCATAGATTTATTACTGTAAACACATGCCAGTAAATATTATACAGATATTTAAATTCATATTACCATCACATTCAGCCAGCACGTCTAAGCCAAACTATGCTACATGCCGACACTGAAGTATAGTAATTCACAAACTACACTCTCGTAGCAGCACTGTACACACATCCACATAAAGTAAACGTTCCGACAGTGAGATGCTGACACCTGCAGGCTAAAATACAGACTAATTAAATTTTCTTCTCGAGATATAGCATGTAAACGATAGGCATCGATGCACCTGACATCTGTAGGATAGATTCACTGTTCACTTAATGCTTTGTGCTCTTGACGAGTCATAAGTGGCCAGCGAAAGACAATTTTCTCCCGCGCATGCTTGAAATTTCTGTAACCTTCTTGAGAAGAGCACGGCTTGTACGTGAACGGATGTTGCCAAGTTTACATAAGAAGTTTATGCAAGATGCGGGAAGTCTAAAATATTCGACCCTGATATTATACATCCCCACTACGCCAATACGGTATTAAATAATAAAACTAGTCGTGCATTAATGGAAACAAGGTGTTCACGTGCTCTTGTGCTCTTATTGACGCACCGCCACTGCTTATAATAATAATAATAATAATAATAATAATAATAATAATAATAATAATAGAACCATAAATATACCTACTACTAAATAGCTGAACTAGTGCAAATTACGGATATATTATTTATGTAGTAAAATTCCCTTTATTTCGGGTTAAAATAAGATAACATATCTAAAATAATGTAAATAAATTATCAAAGAGATAAAAAAAAGAGAATAAGTTAACCACAGGTTCGAACCTGCGTTCAGTTACACCACAGTCTTCCACTTTACCAATAGGCCTACGCTAAAAGAGAACTACTTAGTAATAATGTTGAATGCTTTCTTGTTTGCTGCAGTTTATGTTTAATTTTAAACAAAAATGTGTTTTATGCCATGTAGAGAAAATATATTCATGTAACAAGACATATTCTGTCAAAAATCGTTTCTCGTATTATATAATTTTGAATTAATATTATTTTATTTCAATAGAAATATGGCCCCACCTACAACGTTATTCCTTCACATTGAAATCGATGGTGAAGTTTGTACGTTGGCCAGACTGCTTATCAGTCATCTGTTCATAGTGTAATGTACGTACTGTATGAATTAAAATTTTTAAAAATATTATTATCAAAAATATACTATCGTGAAGAAAATACTGTACAATACACGTTTGTTAAGCACATTACAAAATCTCGGAAATTGAAAAATTCGCTCTCCTCGTTTTCAAACTTTTCTTCGATTTTATAAAAGCACTAATTCAATACTATTCTTATCTCTTAGAACAGTGAGTCTATAATCTCACAACTTCTTCCTCTACGCCATGGATTATACACAAGATAGAGAACGAACAACCAACGAATAACGAGTGAAAACATTTGCTGTTTGTTCTCTATTCGGAGAAAATATATTCATGTAACAAGACATATTCTGTCAAAAATCGTTTCTCGTATTATATAATTTTGAATTAATATTATTTTATTTCAATAGAAATATGGCCCCACCTACAACGTTATTCCTTCACATTGAAATCGATGGTGAAGTTTGTACGTTGGCCAGACTGCTTATCAGTCATCTGTTCATAGTGTAATGTACGTACTGTATGAATTAAAATTTTTAAAAATATTATTATCAAAAATATACTATCGTGAAGAAAATACTGTACAATACACGTTTGTTAAGCACATTACAAAATCTCGGAAATTGAAAAATTCGCTCTCCTCGTTTTTCAAACTTTTCTTCGATTTTATAAAAAGCACTAATTCAATACTATTCTTATCTCTTAGAACAGTGAGTCTATAATCTCACAACTTCTTCCTCTACGCCATGGATTATACACAAGATAGAGAACGAACAACCAACGAATAACGAGTGAAAACATTTGCTGTTTGTTCTCTATTCGGAGAAAATATATTCATGTAACAAGACATATTCTGTCAAAAATCGTTTCTCGTATTATATAATTTTGAATTAATATTATTTTATTTCAATAGCAATATGGCCCCACCTACAACGTTATTCCTTCACATTGAAATCGATGGTGAAGTTTGTACGTTGGCCAGACTGCTTATCAGTAATCTGTTCATAGTGTAATGTACGTACTGTATGAATTAAAATTTTTAAAAATATTATTATCAAAAATATACTATCGTGAAGAAAATACTGTACAATACACGTTTGTTAAGCACATTACAAAATCTCGGAAATTGAAAAATTCGCTCTCCTCGTTTTTCAAACTTTTCTTCGATTTTATAAAAAGCACTTCCCAACCTTGTACTAATTCAATACTATTCTTATCTCTTAGAACAGTGAGTCTATAATCTCACGACTTCTTCCTCTACGCCGTGGATTATACACAAGATAGAGAACGAACAACCAACGAATAACGAGTGAAAACATTTGCTGCTTGTTCTCTATTCGGAGCAAATACGAATTAACAGGAAATGAACAGAGAACATTCGCGTTCGTTGATTGTCCGCAGTAATGTCAGACGAAGATATAATAACCGCAAGTTCCGTCTTTGTTATTTTATGCCCACGTGCATCAACGTCGGTTAGTGTAACCATCGGTTAAAATTGTGACCTAATCCCCGATTAAGCATTTTTACGGTGGATCGACCTCGGTTACGACTTAAATAGGAAGTTAACCACAGTAATCTCTAACCGGCCAAATATGAGCGGTTAAAGGAGATAACCAGCGATTAGTAGAGCAAGTAAAGCAAAATGGCGGCCATAACCACAGGTGATTATTTCGAAGACGATTATTATTGTGCAGTACTTGAATTACTTGGATAGAGCGTGAGCGTGAAGGTTCTTTAGTGGAAAGAGAGAATTCTTGCGAGCAATTAGGTGACAGAAAATTTCAGGAGGGATTTCGTTTATCAAAATCTACAAATGGATCAATTGAAATAACACAAGAACAATCATATTTCTCCTACGGATCGGCTGCTTATATTACGATTCTATGTAAATATTATTTTCTGTATTTTAAGAGGGAATACTCGAATACCAGTATCTCTTTCTCTATGTCACTGGCTGAACAAAGAGAGGTTATGGATGGATCTTAGGATAATGCACAATTCCTGGTGTAGTCCAAGATCGTACACACATTCTTACCAATTTTCTGCATCCTTTTCCTTTATGGATATTCCATCTTTTTTATATAATAGGCCTACATTTAAATCTAGTAATTAAGTCTATCGATACTTCAACCTAACATTGGGATATAATCATTTTTGGATTCAATTTTCCATTTTGTACGATTTTAACCTAAAAGTACTGAAAAACAAAGAAATGGAACTCACAAATATAACAGCGCCCAAAGGCAAACAAATGCAACGCGAAAATGTAGGATACGTTCATTTCGATGTAGAACATAGTGAGCGCAGTCGTTTTTAGACGTTGACTATTATCTTTGCAGCGGTATGGATGCTTTCCTTTAGTCATTTTGTAGAAACAATGTACCATCATAGACTTTACTCTGGTTAAATGAGGTGTCAGCTAGCCAAGTTTTAGTAATCTGTGATTATGAATGGTGCACATAAATTACATTTTAACCACGGCTACTGTTTAACCATCGTTTCGTAATCTATGATTACTGCGTTTTTAATCAATGTTGATGCACTTCGCCATTAGACAGTTAACAGAAGGTAGCAGACGAAATTATTTGGTAGTCACGATCGCATAGAGGCAGTGATTTACTACACAAGAGTTGCAGAACTGGGGAAGAGAGGGGTGGAAGCATGGGGAAAGAGTCTGTTTCCCGTCCACAATCCCCTGACCTTGAATTACGTATCTGTGACGTCCGCAAGTACACTGAATACAAATATTCCCTCTCCCCCTACCATATCCAATGATGTGTGGGGATAAAAGAAAGGAATGAGTCACGTATTCCGGCTTGTGACATGTGTCACAACTTGAGCACAGTTTTGCATCCCTGTACTACACCGAAATGAATGGGAACTTCAGCAACAGACTTCGTAATAATACTTGCAACCTGGGGCCAAAAATTTGCGAGAACGACACAATTTTGAGAGTATCTGTTCATGAAAGACGCTTCGATTTCTGGCAACGGGATTTGTGCACAAGTTTGATATATTTGCTCAGAATGTCGAAACAGCTGATTTCAAGGATTGTACAGATGTGAACTATAATTGGACGGAGTTACGCAATAATAGGCCAACCGACAATTGGAAAAAAAAATAGATATTTGCACACATCTGTTGATGGCAGGCTAATTTAACTCTGAAAAAATCAAGAATTCGATATCTGAATTTTGCTGCTATTTATAAGCAAGAATTCGTTTATTGCATGAAATTTATTTATTTTGTTTTGAAATATTAATTCAACTGCTGGTCTTCTATCAAAAATCGCTTAGCCTTTTTTGGTATTATTTGTGCTATATTTTTGTAATAGTATGAATGTTATAATACTTCTTGCATAAAATGTTTTTATAAAAAAACAGATTTCAATGGCCAATATCTCGAAACAGATTTTTGGCGCTTGGTCTCTTATTGCTTAACTCCGTTCAATTGAAGAGCTGGCTGATTTGATTGAGATAAGTATTTAGTATTTACTACAATATAAAATAAATACATATTACTGACGTAGCGCACATCCGTTTGAGCAAGCTCGTGTTCGAGTGGCGGTTCCTATAAATAACCTATTTATTTTGTACTAAATGGAACATTACAAAGATCCAATAAAATTACAAAACCAATACAATATTATTACAAAACAGGGATAATTACGAAGATAAAAGTAGAGAATCAAGTGAAGAACAAAATATAAGTTGGAATGAATAAGTATAATGAAATTAAGAAAAAAGAAATACTAAATAATTACCTAATTTTTTCCTTAAATTTATTAAACTCAAAATTCACAAGTAATAATTCAACGTTACTTTTATTTATACAATCAGACATTTTAATTAATACTCTCATTAAACAATACACATATAATTACATTTGTAATTGTTTATTTAAATTTCAAACTCTGAGGAAGAGTTAAGTAACAAATTGAAATAGCGACTTAGCATTTTTTAATAAGGCGCCTGTAACTATCACCGCTAGATGGCAATATTATCGTTGTGTGCATAAGCGAAATAAATACGCAGCAGTTACAAAATCGCAGTACCTCTGCACGAGTGTATCAGTGACGACTTGATTGGAGCACTGATGCACGCTTCGTCTCATGTTGATAATTATAAACTCAAGATTCATTATTTGTGACTATCCGGGCTAGTACCTATATCGTCCCCTTCATCCTGTCTGTTCAGATCAAATCGCCAACCTGTACACATTTGCCTCTGTGACAATCTCCACTGGCCGACCAACGGTGTTCGTTACTTG
Source organism: Periplaneta americana (assembly GCA_025594305.2). Classification (NCBI taxonomy): domain Eukaryota; kingdom Metazoa; phylum Arthropoda; class Insecta; order Blattodea; family Blattidae; genus Periplaneta; species Periplaneta americana. The sequence continues at coordinate 32,190,071 of JAJSOF020000023.1, read as the reverse complement.
TCCACCTTTCAGAGAACCTCTACACCCAATTTTAGGCAGCATGGCTTGGCAAGCAATGCTCCTATACGCGCCCAGCATCTCTTTATGAATATCCTTTGCTGCCAAACTTTTCCCCAGAAAATTTTCACAACGGAGCGCTGTTTTACAATGATACACTTGTGCAGAGGTTCCACATGTTGCAACTGCTGGCTCTTCGTTTCACTTGTGCGCAAAAAGGTCACCTTGACACCTGGATAATACTGTCATTTAGGGGTGATAGCTTCAGGTACCTGATTAAAGATCACTGCTTCTATTTGTAACTTAGTTACTTCATTTGATTGCAGCATGTTGTTGGAACAAACTTCTCTCTGCCAAGTTGACTCAAAACTTCCCCATATCAGCGTCGAAGAGTATGTTATTAATCATATGCTCCACGATACATTTTATTCTCTTACTGTATCCGCGGTGTTTAGATGCAACATATTCTCCAAATACGCTGCTCGCATCTTTTTCCTCTCTCGTGGGAAGATTATTGTTTAATATTTCATATGCTTCCGAAATCCTTTCATCTTCCTCTTCTTCATCTTCTTCCCTGACTTTCCTTTTTCCCGAGAATTCTAATTTAATAGGAGTGAAAGAAGTGGAAGGCGCTGGTGTTGAACATGAGACCGTACCATCATTCGAAACCATGCCGTCATTCGAGACCATGCCATCATTGGAGTCTTGTGATGTTAACTCATCTAACATGTCTCGATTTTGCCCTTCTTCCTCTTCGTGTTCTTGCGAGGAACTCAGGAACTCCTAAAATTAAAGAAAACTTGTTACAAATATTGATATTTGTTCCAAACAAATGCATTACTAACTCCTGAAAATAAAAATGATTGCAACTACAGTTAAATGCCTGCATGCAAGAAGAAGACTTATAAAAAAATGCGATTTCTATTTTGTTGGGTTTTTGTATAGTTCGTAAGTATACTGTTTTCTCTGTAAGGAAAATCCTAATGTAAACACAAGCACGTTGCTGTCATACCCCTGATTGGCTCCCAGTCGAAACACTCACACGACGCAGGAGAATATAGTTCCATATTTGGAAACCATAATCTTCTATTATTTCAAAATAAAAAATTGAATTCTAGTTGTTAAATACGATGAAAAATATAACTTCACTTATATGTAAAACGCTATGTAAAAGAAAAGCTACTTTAATATTTTGTTATCTACTATGAACGCGGATGAATACCAAGAGTAATACCAAGGTAGTCTGTTCTTGTAACAAGCTGGCGTCACTTGAGTTCGTAGTTGTTCACATAAGCACGTGGTACTGTAGTATGGCTTCTGCATCCTGGAAGGAATAACTCCTTTGTCCGTTAGTGATTGACCTTACACGTAAGTTTAAAATAATTTAATTGCAGTAATTATAAAGTAAAAGTTTCCTAAGCAAACTAATGCATAGTAGTGAGGTTAGGTCTACTTGACGAGTAACGGGAAATATTTAACATGGAACAGAATGTACAACAGTGGGCGGGATCACGTACTGAGAATCTATGACGCCAAACAGCAGCCAATGAAGCCTCACTTCAGTCACGTGCTATTGTTTATAATCGGATTTTTCTTACAGCGAAAAGATTATAGTTACATATTGCATCAAAGAATCACACTTCTCCAGGCATTCTAATAGGCTGTAATCAGAGTTTGAATAGTCGCAATTGTTCAGTAAGACATACGATCACAAAACTATTTTAACCTTCTCTTGTAAACTTGCACTTTTTGAGTTATCTCCTTCTTGAATGCGCACATTCAATTTATAAAAAGGGCATACACAGTTGAACCTCTGTATCATGAACTTTCGACATCGTAAATAAATTGTGTATAACATTTTGTTTTACAACTCGAAGTTCTGCTATTCGATTTTTTTATCTCGAAATATATTTCATGCCCCAGACGTAAAAAATTTCTTTAAATCGAAGTATAGGCGAAAATATTCAATAATATACACTCCATTCCATTAATGCCGTCACATTTTGAAGTGTTTACGGTCAGTACTTCATCTCCCTCAGCTGCTATGTTACTAAATATGTATATAGTTCGATTCTTCCTAATTTATAACCTAAGGGTGAAACCTAACCATTTTCTCTTTATTGTGTCACACGCTGATGGATTATAGTGATTATCTAGTTATCAGGTTGAATTTTCTTTTACGAACTTTATTTCTAACTAAATACAACTGGTAGTTACTTTCTAACTATTATGTTGACAGCATCGTTTGTCTTTGAAGAACGTGCCAACATTCATTAAATGAAAGTTACTAGGGAATGTTATTTCGCACGCTGGCACAGAGCCATCTACATAGAAAACCGGAGCCTTCGGTCGGCAACACTGTAAATAACTGTTAAGCGGAGGCCTACGATACAAAAGCACATGTTTGTGGTAATATCGATTTTCAATGTAAATGAATGTTATAAGTTATAACATAAATGTGTGTCGATGAAATTATGTTCGCTGTCGTACCGAACGTTCATTGTTTATGTATTATAAACTAAGTGCGTATTGGCCATTTTTACGCTTAAAGATGACAAAGCGATTGACACTTACATATATTAAATATTTTATAAACTACATTTTTTTAGCCATACTTGTGGTTTGTGGTGCAGCAAAAATGTTCCAAATTGTGGAGTTTCGCATGCTATAATCAAAGCTCGGAACTTGGGGACTTGTGTGTCGTGTGCATGAGTACGGTTACAGGTACAACGTACACAAAGCTCACCCTGCAAGTGCTCAGGGACAGTCGTGTGTACTAAGAAAGTGGTCACATCGAATGACAGGAAGACGGACGAGGAAACTGCGTCGTGTCGAAGCTAATGACATTCAGATAATTAATTAGAGGTAAACGGTCTGTTTGAAAATAAGAAAATACGTATTATTCGAATGGGTATTGTATACGTTTGAAAATATATTTCTTAAAATTTAGGTACAGAATTTCGTGGAGGAATTCTGAGGAGATACATTATTTTCTTCGAATGGAGAGTTTATATTTTGTAACCTGTGTCAAACACAAACTAGAGATTGGAAACGGGCATTCATTGAAATACATCGCAGTTCCTTAAATCGGTGGAAAATTTGTCCATAGCCATGGATCAAGTCGTAGTGGAACCTTCCCTAGTAGTGACATAGAAATTGAAAACTATTTTCGAGACAAATTTAGGATACTTATCTTTCTCAGATAAGAGATCAGCTAGCAACTACTGAAAATCGAACAGGAAACAGTGATAGTGAAAACATTCAATACTTTATTTCGGCCTAAGACTTTATAATACAATTACAAACCATTTTCCAAATTTGAAATTTTTTAAAATTGAAGCTTTTAAAAAATAAATTTGTAAAATTATCCACGATATAATATAATATTAACAAATGTATTTTTTTACCTTTTATTTCTGTCTACTATATTCTTGTTTTTATTGAATATCACTGGCTTCTGTCGAATTGTCAATTTATATTAAATTTGTATTTTTCTCTCTTTTTCTCTTTCTTCTTTATTCTTGCTCTTGTGTTGTATTTATTGGTTTGAATTAAGTTACTTACTGTATTTAGTAAAGTGTCCTTGTAAATTTTATGTTATATTATTGACTAAGACCACACCGTACACGAGCCTGGCTCTTACGGTAGTGGCTAGAAACATTTTTGTTTTATAAATGTAATTTGTATTCACTAGGTAGCTAGTTAAAATAAATAAAATAAAAAAATTAATTTTGCTCCCGTCACTTCATGTGGCGTGGAAATAAGTTTCTTTCGTTTCAAATCATGTTTAACTAACAGACGAAGAAGGTATGGGTTCGAAAAATATTCGAATGTATGTAGTCATACACTGTAATAAGATATACAGAGCAGAACTGTAAATTTGATATATTTTGCATGTTTATTTATATATATATATATATATATATATATGCTATAAAATTACTTGTTTCAACCTACCATAATATTATCATAATGTTGTTCCAGCCAGGAACCACTTTTATAGCAGACCTTACAGTACCTCTGTGCTGGAAGCGGGAGTTTGTTGACATTGAAGTCCGGTCGCTTAGCCACGTTCAAAGACACAAGTCCCCAAGTTCCGAGCTTTGGCTATAATGTATCAATAAAGTTACTCCGTTGATTTTCAAGTTCATTGTAAACAGCTATTTTGTGATCCCATAAATGTTGCAGTTTTGTTCAAGACTCGGAATGCCTGTTTTGCGTCAGAACCATCTATAATTTGTAGATGAACACGTTCACTCGGTTGGTTTTCAAGGTTTTTTTATTATTATTTTATAATTAGTTATACACGTGTGTTTCTTTTCACTTCGATTTATAGGATTTAAAGTTGGGATATGTATTTATTTACACTGCAAGTGGGCAAGCACCTGGTGGCAGTGGTATATACAATATAAACAATACACAATAAAATGATAAGCAATACACAATAAAATTTACAATACACAATACAATTTTAATACACAATACAATCACAGTCTACTATATACAGTCACGAAGCTTGAGTTTTGAGGGTGCTAGAAACAATAGACTGTGACGGTACTATTTTGCATTGTCTGTAATGAGGCGATATTAGCGATCCTAGTGGTGAACAACTACCTAATGTTTGCATATTTACTACATATTGAGCTTCGCGACTGTATATACTAGACTGTGATACAATTTCACTGAGTTTACGTTAATTGACACATATGTAATAGATAATTATGTGTTTTGTTACATATTATGTTGAAGGAATGATCTTTATACTTGGCCTAACTGTATTTACACCCTCATACTTTATTATAATATGTCAGTTTCCTTGTTTACATTTAAATATTTTTGGATAGTTTACTTTTATACATTTTTGCATAGTTTACATTAACTTATTTTCTGTAGCCATATTAATTAATTTAAACTTATATTTGAAAAAGTTTATAACAAATCATTCAGGATAACAGTATTGTTAGTGACTGGTCAGGTTCAAACTAAACTGGCCAGGTTCAAACCAAACTGACTTCCTACCAGGGGCGGCTCTACAATAAGAACTGCAGAGCTGCAGGACCGCCATTTAAATGGATCTGAAAAAATTAAAAATGTAAAACGTGCTTTTATGTAATCTAGTTCATTGATTCATTTATTTTTCCAATTCATTCTTTTCGATTCGAGATTTTACTGTCTGTAGGAGCCTTGAACTGCTCGAGAATTTTAGCTGTAGTGTACTTTTCGGATCTGTGATCGGCAGTTCCTGAAGCTCAACGTAGGGTAGGCGGCAGCAGAAAACTGGTTTTCTTTACCGTCCCATAAGACTGCATTAGAGCTGCAACCGAAGCAGCTCTCTCCGTATATACAAAAGAACCGTCAACAGCCTCATCTCTTTATGACCTGCGTTAGAACACACAGGCTTCTGGACTACTGTATATCATTACGGTTCCAGATTGTTATAGTACTGTGGGTTGTGTGATGTGATTAGTCAGTGTGTCTAAGGAAATATTTTATATTAAAAATGAATGAAATGAAAACCTAATCAACCAACCCTTTTCGAAATTAAAAGAGAAATTGCACGTTAATGTAAAAAAATTAGGACGTCCTACACAAAATTTAAATATTGAAATTTCTGAAAAAAGTCGAGGAAATCATGTAGCCTACTAGTCATTTTAATACCGAAATGTGTAATGAAAACGATTGGCTTTTTGCTGCGCTCATGAAAACGCTTTCTCCCCCACCCGTGTATTCTGTTTGGAGGAGAAAATACATGGACAAACACCGGAGTGAAGGATTTAGTTAATTTGACTTAAAAAAACTAGAAAAGCTTGTGGGGCACATCTCCACTACGTGATTAGTTGTGCCAGGTGGGAGAGATGTAGCGCACGGATGGTTGGAGTACAATTTCGGGTGCACAGTCAACTTCGAGAAGGGGCTGTAATTACACGCGTTATCCGATTTAGATGCAATAAACAGCATGCGTTTGCTAAATACACTATTTTTCATGCAGAACTGCCAACCTTTGTAACCGCGGGCCGCTACTGCTTCCTACGCATCAGGAATACTGTATGTATAGAAAAGTACGACAGATAATTGCATGAGATTAAAATGTGTATGATATCCTGACCTAGAACTTCGACGTCAGAGCTGAAACACCATAAAGCGGCAAAACATTGTCAATTTACTAGCTCTACATATTGGTTAATTGATTGGAATAGGGTATTGCGAAAATACGTCGTTATTGCATTAGGGGAGAGCTGGGTAGTATCGGACAGTGAGTTTCTTTCCTCTACCAACTGATGATAGTACCTGAATGGCATGGTTACGTTTCTGTGATGTCGCATACAGAAACGTAACCATGTCATTCAGGTACTACCATCTGGTGGTAGATGAAAGAAACTGTCCGATATTACCCGATGTCCGATACTACCCAACTCTCCCCTACTAAATTATCTCCTTTTGGTACAAATAAAATTTCTTTAAGCATTTATTTATTTACCCTTGTACCATCAATCTTGATACAACAATGCAATTGATGATCGAAACGATTCACACATCAACATAGTGCGAATTAATATTTCTGATGAGGGGGGGATAGGGAATAGATAGAGAATACCATACATAAAATTATTATTATTATTATTATTATTATTAATATTATTATTATTATTATTATTATTATTATTATTATTATTATTATTATTATTGCTCAACACTTAGTCGCACTGAGTTGCTTGTCTTGCATCTAGCAGGCTAGTGACTAGTTGCTCAAGGAAAGTGCGTTTTCAAAACTCATTGTCGTAAAAATAAACTAAAAACAAGACAAGTTGGAAGCATTGCTACTTCTACGTGTAGAACAGGAAATTGTCATCTTTCAGCGCTGAAGACGTCATTGATGTCAAGAGACGTCTTTTGTTATAATGACTCTCAGCATCCTGACTAATAATTAATTAATTAAAAAGTCTAGTGTTCTTGCTTTGTATTTTTTATTTACCGGTACCTTAATCTTGATTTTTAATCTGTGTTTATCTCAGGGTACGAGTATCTATCCCAGTAATTTAAAGAATACGATATTCATTTCAATTTATAAATCACAAGATAAGAGCAACATGAATAATTTTATTGTAGACTCATTTCACATATATCAAATCTCATTAAAATTCTAGAGAAATGCATTAAACATAGACTAGTTAATAATTAAAAAAATCTATTAATACATTATGCAACGAGCCTATAATGATAGTAATTAAGACGCGAGTATGTTTATGAAACGAGCGCAAGCGATTGGAAGTGACCTTGTTCATAGCTCTTAAATTGTGAGATGTGCGCAGACGCGAAAGTATTGATTTTTTCCGAGGAACAATAATGTCACTGACCTTGATGTAATGTAACATGAACTAATTTTCATATAACCTGGAAATTGATTTAGAATTGAAAAACGAGATGACAAATTGAATTTATTTGAATATTATTTACAATTAACGCTAATTATTATAGTAACAGAACATAACCTTCTGCGACAGTATTGGATTTCCAGCCTCCGTGACGTTTCCCTCGTTGTCTTTCGATTGCATATATTATCCGAGAATAATCGAAAACCTGAACTTTAATGTATAGGTGTACTTTAATAACATGCATTAAAGGACTGCTACGAGGTGTATAATTACTACATTTCGGCATGGTCGAGCATAAAATATTTTATGCAGCAATTAGCACTGTATTCCAAACATTAAAAACGTAGTGAGGCCATGTTTCAAGTAACCCAATAATAATAAATGAACTAGATGCTAGCAGCAAATGTTTAGGTAGGCCTACATTTTCTTTGCTAATGCTGTTATAAGTTATGTGTCTACTGCAACTATGTTGGACATAAAATTGAACAAATACAATATTATGCAATACCGGAATACAGGAAATGTTTCATTGCAGCCAAACTGTTGTACCAGGTAACAAAAGTTGCGGCACGAGGGAGTTCTCTAGCTCCGCCTATGTTTAGCCTAAGAGAACTTTGAAATCGCCATATACACTTTTAACGGGCTTGCAGAGCAGGGTGCTTGATAGGAATGTATGTATGCAGTTATTTATAGGCCTACAGCAGTCGCTAGGCTCGTGTTTGTAGGCGAAAGCAAACACTGACTTATTAGCAAAGCTCGGAACTTGGGGACTTGTGTCTTTGCACGTGACTAAGCGACCGGACTTCAATGTCAACAAACTCCCGCTTCCAGCACGGAGGTACTGTCAGGTCTGCTACAAAAGTGGTTTCTGGCTGCAACAACATATTGATAATATTATGGTAGGTTGAAACACGTAATTTCATAGCATATATATATATATATATATATATATATATATATATATATATAAAATAAAAATAAACATGAGAAATATATCAAATTTACTGTTCTGCTGTGTACATTTTATTACAGTGTATGACTATCTACATTCGAATATTTTTCGGTAGCAGACTTAAAATTACGAATGTTTTCACTGTTACTGTTTTCTGTTCGATTTTCAGCAGTTGCTAGCTGATCTCGTATCTGAGAAACGTAAGTATATCCTAAATTTTTCTCGAAAATAGTTTTCAATTAGTGTGTCACTATTAGGACAAGCCCCTCTACGTTTCGATCCATGGCTATGGACAGACTTTTCTACAATTTGAGGGACTGCAATGCCTTTCAATGAATTTCGTTTCCAGCCTCTAGTTTGTGTGTGGCACAGCTTACAAAATATAAACTCTCCATTCGTAAAAAATAATGTATCTCCTCCGAATTCTCCACGAAATTCTGTATCTTAAATTTAAAACAAAATGTATTTTCAAACTTCTTTAATACCCATTCGAAATAACACGTATTTTCTATTTCCTCAAACAGACCATTTACCTTTAATTCTCTGAATGTCATTGGCTTCGACATAACAGTTTCTTCGTCTGTCTTCCTGTCATTAGTTGTGGCCACTTTCTTAGTACACACGACTGTCCCTGAGCACTTGCAGCGTGAGCTTTGTGTACGTTGTACCTGTAACCTTACTCATGCACACGACACAAGTCCCCAAGTTCCGAGCTTTGCTTATTAGGAACACTCAATTACAAAGAAACTGTTTTACGCCCTGAAATGCGTGCAATTTCTATTAAAAAAATTAATACATTACACTTACGAATGTATCTGTTGCTGTTGCTCTTCTTCGACTGAATTTATCCAAGAGAAATGCCATATGTTTGTATGCGAACCACGTTGATTTGTATACTCTATTACTTCCCACTGCCGTTTTCTTCGATTTCTGCCTTTCCCTCCGAAAAGATGCCAATAAAGAATCAAATTTCTTTTTTACTTCATTCGCCTACAATAAACAACAATATGTATTAGAAAACAATAGAAACAGGTAGTCTTTCCTAATTTTTCAGAAATGCTTTTAATTATTTCTGTAATAATAATAATAATAATAATAATAATAATAATAATAATAATAATAATAATAATAATAAAGAATCTTAGATCATGCTACGCACCACACGGGAGAAAAAAAAAGTACTTAAATAATTGAAAATAACCTCAAAATAAATTGTAGTACAACACTTCAGGGCCATTGTCATCAAGAAGGCTGTAAATCCACCCTGCCGCCCCAAATACCTTAATTTCTTATATACGATGTTCTGATGTTAAATTTTGTCTTCTATCAGATAAAACAGTTTTCATCATTGAAACATTTTCTACTTCAGTAGACTTAGCTGGAACATGTTTGAAACAAGTTAGTGTAGATGGACTTCTGCCTACCATAACTGTAGAATTGCCTTTCATTATTTGGCAGATATTATTTCTCGCAAGCCAGTATTTAGAAAAGATACAGTTTTTACTTTTCACTAATGGGAATTGGCTTTGTGGGAGGAGATTTAAGTATAGGCCTGCTGGTAATTACGTTTATATAAGGAAATAAGTTCTTTACGGGCTAACATTTGTGGGATAGTCAATATTAAGTTTGTACATGAGAAGGATAAATTGAAGGTAATAAAATGTTGGTTGTTAAAATATTTTAAGGAGGCATATACATCTTCGGAAGTCGAAAAAGCGATTTTTGTTAATGTACAGTAGTGGCAAAAAAAACCCGAACAGATCCTTGTAGCAGATTTCAGAGTCACAGATTCAAATTTTGCTACTCACAAAACACATCCATCTTGTATAATTAATTGTAACAATGAAATTTATTGCATTTGTTCGATTCTTAAAGTCTTTTGTTTCCTTCAGTGCCTCAAACTTACAGACGAAAAATCCATTAGAGTTTTATTTTCATCTGGCATCAATATTACATTTCTACCTCTATTCGCCAAAGATAACTGCGTATTTTTACATTAAATAGCAAATACATACCTCTGCCTTCATTATCCATATTGAAATTACTACAGTTTGACACAATACACAGCACAGGATTCTTTTGTATCAGCTACAAGGGTCGGTCCGGTTTTTTTGCCACTACTGTACTTTTCTCAATGATTGGTGTTTTTTTATCTGTAATACTTTTCGTATTATAAGTAGAGTCCTGCGTTTGGTTACTTTGAGTACAAGTTAGGTATGATATGATATGATATATGATATGATATGATATGATATGATATGATATGATATGATATGATATGATATGATATGATATGATATGATATATATATATATGATATAATATTGATATATGATATGATATGATATGATATGATATGATATGATATGATATGATATATGATATGATATGATATGATGTGATGTGATATGATATGTGATATGATATGATATGATATGATATGATATGATATGATATGATATGATATGATATGATATGATATGATATGATATGATATGATAAGAAAAGAGAAATGTGTTAAATCCGTCAACTAAGTAATTTGTTAAGAGAGCAATTGGACTTGAAAATCAATGGCGGGTACTGGCTATGGTATCCAATAAATTGTTGCTAAACGTAATGGACAATTTCGGTTTGCAAGGGATGATAAGAATGCACTGATTCTTCCGTTGACAATAACTTATAAAACTGCGATAAAATGCTGTGGATTTTCTTTTTTGCATGTTAGTGATTTATTATTATAATACTGAAATTTCAGTTGGTGGAATTTTTAACCTATCTGCCAGTGATTTATCATCTACGGCTTCAATTTGTGACATACCGGTAATATATCACAACAACTAAGAGCTATACGATATTCAATAGTTACCATATTTTGTTCAGATTTCATTATTATGTTTCGTTTCTGGCAGTACTGCAAACTACAAGGATTAAATTTCTGAGTAAACGCTATGTTTTAATTGTTTATTCTGTTATTTGAACTCTTTACTTGCGTATCGGAATTTTGTTAATTCTGTAGCGAGGTTCTATATTTTTAGGTTGGCAACATTGGATATGAAATTTTTTTCTAATTTTGATACGTAGGCTACCGCGGAGCTGTGATGATTAAGGGGAGAAGATAATTTAAATATGGTGGAAACCTAGTCAATTAAAAAAAATCATTTAAAATAATCATTGATACGTAAAAATTACATTATATAAAATTTAACACACATTTATCGCCTTTTCACTTGTTCTGACATCATTTTCAAAGCTCTGCTGCACAGGTTTTAAATAACACAAAACTTTGATTGCAATTTCCCGTAACTTTAGTTTTTGCTTTATTCCGTACAAAAAAATTATTCGAAACTGTTAATGTTACGTGCATGATACTTTGTACAGATATTATTTTAGTCATTAGGAAACTTTTTTATGGAATAGATATTTGTTATTTTGTTGCATTTGAAAAATATGCCTCCATATTTGTATAAAAGTACCTCTAAAAGGCAGTCTTAAAATGTAATTGTTTATCTTAAAATTTTGAAAGTCAATATCAAAATTGTACTCCAGATATTTTAAAGATCGTGCCTTTATGAGTAAAATATCATAGATTTATCTTTAAAAATGGCTGAGATATATCCATTTTAGTTAAAGTTACCAGACGTCCCCGTTTTTCGGGGACAGTCCTGGAATTTTGCTTTTTGTCCCCGAACAAAATTCGTCCCCAGAATATCCCGAATTTAATAATTTATCCCCTGATATCCCCTGATTTTAAGTGTTAATTATTATAATTTTGTGAAAATGGTGTTGAATATCACTCTGCCTTTGATATTCATTCATATCTGTGGAATGTATATTGGTGGGCTATCCTCCAGAAAAATAAAAATTTAAAGAGACATTCCATTTTTTTTTTTCCAATGTAGATGAAATAATTTATTTTATTAAATTTCTTGCTTGAATAAATATGTAACTTCAGACAAAATAGCAAAGTGGAATGAAGAAAATGCTACTCTTTGCTCAAAATGGAGTGAAATTTTTTTAATGTTCTACGAGAAAATGATTTTATATGTGCAATTTCAGTAGTTGTTCGAAGTATCTCTGCATTTTTCTTGAAATAATTTTGAGTGAAGAAAATTTTTTCTTCTATGAAAATGTTGTGAAGATTCAGAAAAAATCCAGAATGAGTTTAGAAACTGTTGGAGCCATACTTGCTATCTTAACCAACTTCAATATGACATGTTAGGAATTTGATGCAAAATTGGGATTCAGAGAAGAATGGCTTAAAAAAAATCCCTCTTCTGAAAATTCCAGCAGTTTAAGTAGTAGTTAGGTAGAATGAACATTTTAAATGTGTAAGAAGAATGGCATTTTAATTCTTTAACGTGTGTAAAAATAATAGTCTAAAAGCTGGATTGGCAAAAACCCGGATTTTTTCAGAAAACATGTCCATTGGGGTTTTTTCTGGTTTTTTTTTCGGGTTTCAGAAAAAATAACCGCTATTTACATTTATCCATGTAAAAATGTTAATAAAATCATCATTGATTTTAGATAAACATTTGATATATATGTAAATTTTAACACTTTTAAGTTTTATAGGCCTGCCCAAACGCAAAGTAGGTTTAACTTTAACAAACCATATTTCACAGTAAGGGGATAACACTGAGAACTGAATCTGGGACTTCCTTCATGGGGATTACCTCATTCAATTTACTCCAAGGGATTTACCTCATTACCTCTGTGCGAGTGGGATTGGTGACGTGTAATTAGTGGTTAGTGACAGTGTCGATATTCAAATTAAGTGTTGTCTTTGCCTATGTATGTCAAATAAAAATCTATTACATTTCTTCTTTTTTTGCAAACTTGTTTGAAATATCTGTTATTCCATCAATATGATTTAATTATTACATTAACTACTACTTTGTAAATTCTAGGAATTTTTGGTGGATTGTACAACTAAATACCTATTAAATAAATAATAATTACTTTAGGCATTTTAATAAATACGTACAATAATAAATTAAATTTGGGGACTGGTATACTATTACATGATAGACACTTACTTAATATAACAGTACAAATGATTGGAATTGTTAATAATGGAAGATTCTGTACCACTTGAAGCTTTATTAGAATACTCTTTTTTCAGATGGACTTTAGCCGAGGGGAAAATCATGCCAAATCTGTCTAAAAGTGGATGGCAAACTAATAAAAATGTCAAAGGTTTTTTCATATATCGATATCTGTGTCCGGAAATTGTGACTAATCTGGTAACTTAACCTTAATTTTAGTGAATTACTATATCCTGTTTTTTTCTTATTTTTTTCCATAATTTGGTTCCTCTCTATTTTTTTTTTTTTTTCCAAAATCTAATCTCCAATTTAAGTTGTTATAGCAATGATATTTCTACATAAAAATGAAAATTGTGCATCAATTAGGAAAAAGATTTCAAATTTCAATATCTCCCCCTTTAAGGAATGGACTTCTACAGTAGCATTATAACGTGATTTTACGTGGTCAAATCCTCTTAAGATGAGTTGTAATTTAATTACTAAATATCATTACAAGTACTGTATAGTTAGCAATGACCATGGAATAGTATATTGTACTCTTTGTAGTACAAAAGATTTTAACAATAATAAACGTTGCGAAAGATCAAAACACGCATTCCGCCATGATGTACCGTGCAGCAAACCTCGTATGAGTTGCTGCACCGAATGTACAACGCTGGCTGCAGCGAAACAAAAGCGAAAGTATAAATGGACTTGCTGCACAAGAGGTCTATTGCTGCAGTGCTGTAAGCTCCGCTTTAAAAAGAACGCACGGAGAGTCAAGAGCCATCTAGTAGCTACTATTTTCAACGTTCTATTATTCCGCGTCTGCTTCTTCCCTCCCTTAAAACGCCCTCTTTTCTCCAATCGCCCGAATGCTTCTTGGGGGGGGGGGGAGAGAAGTGTGAACGGACCCCTTGACACTGATATAGTTGTTAACAGGAAGACATACATAATAATAATAATAATAATAATAATAATAATAATAATAATAATAATGGTGAAACTAGAGCTGAGGCAGTTCCGGTGATTTCGGAAGTCAAAATCGTTGAATTTATAAGATATTTTTTTGTGGAGATGCAGTTGATAGTATAAATATAAGGCATTATTAAAATTTAAACTATCCAAACCTAACCTGTCACAGATTTATATACGCAAGGTATATAAGTGGAGTATGAAGGAAACTACTTCAGCGCTAGGTTAGCAATAATAATAATAATAATAATAATAATAATAATAATAATAATAATAATAATAATAATAATAGAAGCTTACCGTGCAGCCGAACATATGTCCGATATCTTCCCAAGCATCCTGTTTGTTCGAATGAATGTGATAACCTGGATGCTTGGGATTCCACAAAACTTCCTGGTCTCTGTATGCTTCAATGAGGTTAATAATAAGTTGTTCTGTCCATTTATATCTCGACATGCTGCAAGCTTGTGTGTCGCTATACTGTTCCATCCTCACATCCAACTACGATGAAGTGAAAATATGCCATGCACAACGAATGCGAATTCTCTTTCATGTGCCGACAAGCGACGGATCACTACCGAATGAGAATCGATCGCAAACCGAATGACGGCAGTTCGCGCGAGAGGGCTCTTGGGTTCGCATTCGCTGCGCCGCTCTGCTAACGGAAATGAGTCAGCAAACGCATTCGCTCTCGCTCGTTGTTCGTGCCCACCGAGGCGGTTAGCAGTACGGCTAGCAGTCGAAACTGCTCGGCAGTCAGCTGTCGTGACGTCATGACAACAGTCCGATCGGTCGCGCAGTGTCGCCAACTCAGGCGATATGCAGCTGATTCTGGGCTGATTTGGATTCCTTCAACTTTACACATTCAAACAATGCAAGCAAGATTGATATTTAATATTAATTAAGATGGCATTAAAACCGGCCCATCATGTAGACACTAAATCTTCGTGCATCGTAATTGAACGCGTTTTAAGCTTTATTCTTTCAATGTTCTTCCTAGTTTAGGTCTGTAACACACTTGCAGAGTTTTCGCCAGCGAGAAATGTGTTGCGAGAAAATAAAAAAATTGATAACATGGATTTAAATGGACGTTCACACACTGGAAGAGATTCTCGCTCGAGGCAAAATCCTCGCGCGAGTTTCTCGCCGGAATCGGTAGCTCAGCGAATTTTCTTGACACATTTATCACAGATGTTTGACATTTATAGGCTATTCTTTATGACGATTGAATGTAGAAAAAGATATCACAGGTGATGATGAATTGTATTGTTTTTATTTGATAATGAGGAAAGGTGGCTGATAATTGCAGTCAGAAATTTATCGAACTTGTACGATGTCACCCGTAGGCCTATTTATATGATACACGGGATGAAAACTATAAAAACACGAAACTTGAAGAAGAAATCTGGAGACAAATATCAGATTATCTGAAAATAAATAGGACTATATTTTATTTTTATGAGATTTAATAGTATTGACTAAACATTTGAAATAATGTATCTATATGTCTTAACAGTTTACGTAATTTTAATCAGAATATAGCAAAGAATTCTCTATCATATCATGAATGGCAAAAAAAAAAAAAAAAAAAAAAACTGTGGTCCATTGAACCTGAAATAACGCCTAAACGTATCATCATTCAAATCGAAACCAGTGTCCAAAACTCGCCCTTATTTTCGTAAGATACAATGTGATTTTCAGATATTTCTGGCTTTAATTTTAGGCCTACTTCTTCTTTTCATGAACAAAATATGTTCATGTAACTCCATTTCCTCATCATCTGAATACTCAGATTCAACAAAGCGTTCGTACGTAATTTGTAAAGTACGACAATATATGTACAGGTTATATATTTAAGTACGACAATATACGTAAATACATAACCTATAATATTTCCCCCAACGAGTGATTACTATAATCAGAAAAATGCTTTCTGCATGAAGGCAGTGCATAGATGATAATAGCGAGGTGTGATCTGTGATAACGAGAACTCGCCAAGTGTGTGGAGGAAGGCTTTTCGCCTCTTTCTCGCAACACATTTCTCGCTAGCGAAAACTCTTCAAGTGTGTTGCGGGCCTTGCATGCGTACGCGTATGGCAAATTGAATCGTGTAGATGCAGCTTAAAGCTGTGATTCCGCTGTGGCGATCATCGCCGAGCGAACAACCCGTTCGATTAGCTCTGTACTGAAATCCAGATAAGAAAAATTTCACGCAAACATTTAATGTGAAATGTATTATGCCGCTGTGATAGCCTACGGTAACGTGATTTGTCATCTTATTGCAGTACGGGAACTCTCCACGTGCGTTCGATAGTCTGTTAATATGGAAATTAGTTTCAGTTACTATGTAAACAGACATTGAATTGAATCGGTTATTGTTGAAAGGAACCAAGCCCACTTTTTTAAGTTTTGAGATAATCGAAAAAAACTGTTTTGTGAGTAATCTATCGAAGATTAAACCAAAATATATTGTGCACATAAAATATAGGCATACAGAATTAGTTTAGACTCTTAAAAATATTCGCACAGTCATTAGAATCTTTCTAATTTAGAAAACACGTCATTGGACTTAGTTCCTTTCAACATGGAAATGCTCTGTTTATAAAAATGTTAACACATTTTGGCCTATAAAACAAATTGGGAATTTATTAAATGACCTGTAATGCAAGTCTTAAGAAAACAATCAACTCTGAAAGATGTTACTTGCATGGTGCAGTATAATATACATTATTTTCACAAAATACAAAGAATGTTTACAGTAGCCATACACCTTTGTAATAAGAATAACTCAGAAAACAAAACAAAGTTTTTAAAATATCCATATTATTTGATTGAATTAACCGATATATTATTATTATTATTATTATTATTATTATTATTATTATTATTATTATTATTATTATTATTATTATTATTGAGTAAATACAGAACAACAGTACAAATAATTACTGTTTTCAATAAAGTAGGTTTTCTTTTCGTTCCGTTGGCCATTGCAATATTTTATCAACAGTAATCTCACTAGAGGTTTTGATTTATCTAGAGAAAATCAAAACTCGAGTGGGATTTAATTGACTGTTACACGATTAGAAGAAAGTATATAAAGATTAGAAGTAACAAAGTACTCCAATACAATAAAATATTAATTGGCTTACGAAAATACAACTCTCTTCAAATGTATTATTGTACCGTCTCAACATTACGCTAGATGGCAGTAGTGTTTTATGATTATGTTTTCTTGTTACCGGTATCAGTATTGCCAACTATGTAATCATCATTGAACTCTGTGGACTGTTACTAGTCAAGAAGGCTTTGTTGATTCAGTTTCATTTTTATTAAAACATTTGCATTCCACTTCAATCATCCGGATCCCAGTAATCAACGTCACTTGACAGATGATTTTCAATAAATCTTAGTATTAAACAATCTCTGATACGTGACTATCCATAATATCATATAGCAGAAGCTATAACATACATAAGCTAAATAATATAAACAAGTGTTAGAAAAGTTTTAATTGGGGATGATGAAATAAACAAGAAACGTTTTAATTAACGATGAGGAAATAAAAAATAAACATGAACAATTTAAAAGAAACAATTATTGAAAGTACAATTTTCAAATTTGAATGTTTTAGTGGTTGATGGTTCAGTTGATGTTATATTGGACGTGTGCGTAAAAGAAGTAAACTCGTTGATGTACATGGTGTATCCCTCAACTTATTCAGGATTTCCAATTGGTGCTCTTCATATATGACCAGTGATCTTTATTAATGCTTGTTCTTGAATGCCAATCCGAGTCATATTTGAAAGTGCTGTGCATCGACTGGAGTGGTTTGTAATTTTCTGTTTTTTGACGTCCAGACCAGTGCAGTTTGAAATGTTGGCAAACAAAGAAACAAATGCTAGGGTAGTGATAAAAATAAACAAATGCTAGGGACGCGATAAAATTAAACAAATGCTAGGGACGCGATAAAATTGTGCGATAAGCCGCCATGATTGGTTGAAATACGTCCTTTCGTACCGTTTTATTGGTCAAAAGTAGTATGACGTAGTAAGAGTGTAATAGTCATAGAAATCTTTGCTATCTCCTGATTTACTAACATAACGATAAACTTTACTCACATCTCATAGTTTGCTTGTTTTGATTGTAACTCGTCCTTCAGGATAGGTTTCCTGTAATAGACTAATAAGATTACAATTTCTCGTGTATTCCGTCTTCCATTATCCGATACTGTTATCAAGTATAGAATAATCAAATCTGAACATTTAATAAGACAAACAACTAGTAATCAACAATAAGTTTCCGTACTTATAAAACCCGCGAAATATTGGAGGCAGAATATACTGTTAGCACAGGGCCGCCAACCTGGAATCTTCGTAGTTCCGTGTTGAAAAGCACTATCTACAAGAGTCAGTTCCTTTCAACACCGAATGACAAGATTGACCATCTCAAATAAAGCACAAGAAATATGAGTAATTAGTTCCTTCCAACACCAACAGATGCAGCGTGCTTTCTACATTACAAATCGATAAAAAAAAAATGAAATTTATAAAAATGTGGACTTAGTTCCTTTCAACAACGAACGATTCAATTCTATAATCAGGGCCGGGTATTTATGGAGATCGCGAAAATCACGACATAATAGATATACTGTACAATAGATTTTTACTATTCTTTACGAATTAAGTGGTTCTGATTAATAATATGTGGATAAAACAATCGCGACAAATTGCGAAATTAAGTTCTAATAGCGAGATATGAACACATTCGCGAATTATTACTATTGCGTCGTTTTATAGCGAATTTCATATTCTGGTTCTTTTTTTTCACTTGGATTTGTTATATATCCAAGTAGGCTACATTACATGGTATTCCATGTGTTCTGGTTGTATTAGTGAACTCAAAAAACGGAGAATTCAACATTTCACTATTAATTTGAAAGTGTTAATTAATTAATTTATTTATTTATTCTTTATTTTTCTAATAATTGTAACATAAATTATAAAATATACAGAGAAACTTTAGCTCGCCTCTGAAAGAGTAAAACTCGTGCTCAGGGGCGGATTCCTGAAATGAAATTAATAATTATACAATACAATTATAATTAATAATTATACAATACAATTTGCAATTATAGTATATAAATTTAAATTTACAATTTTTCAATTTTTATAAAATCCATACATAACTTTTTAAATTTAATACTAGAACTATTAGAATTGACAAGATTAGGATATTTAAATATAAATTTGTTATATGTTCTTGGGCCTGAATTACTGCTATGATTAAATACTGTAACAGTGTTGCATTTTGGTTCAAACAATCTTAAAGAATTCATACCTTTTGTGTCATAACTAAGGCTCTAAGTTTTTTTTAATGAATGTATATTAAATACTATGTGATGGGGATCATCGCCGATTTAATCAGATTCTAGGAGCTAATTGGTCAGGAACTATGACATAGTTGGCAACACTGCTGTCGCGTCTCAACCATTCTGTCCGTGTTAAGTCTTCCCGCCACGACTCTGACCAGCAGAGCAGTGACCTCGCGACGGCCTTGGATGATTTATTTATCAGTGAACTGATTCTTTCATGATGTCGAGAAAAGGGTTCATTAATCAAGACGATGAACAACTTGTCGACTATTATCGTTTTCTCTGTGTTCATGAGCACAAAGATTTTCGTAATTTAAACACCAGAATTAACGCGTCAAGGAAGATTGCAGAAGCTGTTGGGAAATAAGTGTCGTGTATGTTTATATTTTATTGTATCGTCACTCAGTAGTTAAACTCCTATAATGTCCCAGATAATATAGTCAACATCAGGGATGTGCTAGCAATAGTTCAAAAAAGGGCATCCCTTCCTAAAAAAAAACTGGGACGACCAGCGCAGCGTTGGCATACGGAGCAGGGGCAGGGGGAAACAATGTGTGTATGTATTTATTCACACTGAAAATGATTATATATCCGGTGGCAGTGGTAACTAAGTACACCCAATAATGACAATAATAAACAATAATTAATAAAAATACAATTAATAATATAGATAGATAGATAGATAGATAGATAGATAGATAGATAGATAGATAGATAGATAGATAGATAGATAGATAGATAGATAGACAGACAGACAGACAGACAGACAGACAGACAGACAGACAGACAGATAGATAGCTACTTTATTGCTTGGACATAAATACATTATGCATTATAAACGTCAATGTAAATAAAATCATACAAAATTATTTGCCAAGTTAAAATATTCATTAATGCTATACAAACTGTGATCACATAATTTTCTTTTAATTAACGATTTGAATGAATCGTAATTTAAATTTTTAGTTGAGTTAGGTAAGCTATTATAAAACTTCAGAGACATATAATAAAAACTGTTTTGTGTAGTCTTGTATCTGGATAAATCAAGTCTTATATCTAGAGCGGTGCAGACGGAGCACATGACAGACAGAATGGCATCATAGCAAGGGTTCCGACGTTACTCGGCGTGTTCCCTGTGTACAAGCGACGGTCATGTACACGATGTGTTGACGTACAGACGACACAATAGAAATGACACAGTTCTCTAACGTTTCTACAATTAATTTCCTACAGATACTTTAGTAAGATTTCAAAATTACAAAACTAATTAACCATTTCATCCTAAAGAAATAATATACTGTATACATGTATGATTTCATACAGAACGCAAACAAAATCACTGTTTATTTGTAACGGGTTCATGATATTCTATTCGCAAAAGCACTTGAAAAATTGTTTTTTGTTTTTCCTTTTCTTTACAATGAGTGTGATTTATTAATGCACATGTGATACGTTATCAGATTTCTTCCAAATATTGTTACAATGCACAAAAAATGACATTTGTACGTTATTAACAGAAAACGATTTTCGTCTACCTGATAGCATGGCCTTATATGTAGAGAAGCTTCTTTCTACGTCTGTTGAGACAACTGGGGCATACGTAAAATCCTGTAAAACATTTTTTTCAACTTCTGTTAGTTCTTCAAAAGAATCCGTATCTCCAGAAATACTGTCACTAATCTTTCAGAGTTTATAATATCCACCATTTTTTTCAACTTATTTGTTATTTTCGCAGATATTATTTTACCAATTTTATTGTCTACTTGAGTCACTTTCTTCCAGATATTTCGCAGTAGGGAAATCTGATCAACCAGTTTTGTAGCAGACTTTTCTAAAGCTGTTATACAATCAGGAATAAACCCATAATTCGATTCAATGTATTCCAATTTGTTTTATGCTTGAATCAATAAAAAATGTCACCATATTCGGAATTAAGTCTCTTAACTTTGCCGAACGTATTTGCTCCGCCTTAGGCATCGTAACACTAGAACCGAACTGTTCTTATGTTTCTTCAGTACTGACGTTTGCTTTACCACGCTGTACCTACTGCTTGCAGTTATCCTGTGTACTGCAGAGTCAGACCTCTGCAGGTACACAAGGTGAATTTACAACCCTTGCCCTGTTGCCGGTGTGTCGAATAACTGCTCCCTTTGCACTGCTCTACTTATATCGTTACAACTTCTCGTATGGTGTTCGTGAAAATGCAAGTTCAAACGAAAATTATCAGTATTCACTTTGGTATATAACAAACACTGCAATACATAAAGCGATGGAAGAGTAAGAATTTTACAGGATTCAAATAACGGTTTACAATAATAATAATAATAATAATAATAATAATAATAATAATAATAATAATAATAATAATAATAATAATAATAATAATAATAGGGAGCATCCTAAATTAAATGAAGAACGATCACTTAAAATAGTTCATTTAAAGTAAATCTAATTTGTATCTTAACCCTAAGTTCGAACTAAAACCCACGAGTGTGATATGTTCATACCTGCACAAGTACCTTTCAGCACTACACTCATTTCGCTGACAACTCAATCATTGCACTGGAACTACGACACATTTCACTGATTCTATCCTGATTTCACTAACACTTCAAGAACATTTCACTGTTCAAATACTTTGTACTGCCACTATAAACTATGAAGCTTCACTGGCAGAAGCACACTTCACTTACACAACACACTTCACTGACACAACACACTTCACACTTCACTGATACAACACACTTCTTCACTGATACAACACTTCAATAACAAATATCAATTACACCCTTTAAATAGTGTGTATAATATACTACCGTATATTAGTAAAGTCCTTGAGCCTATTTTAAATACATTTTTTGGTTATTGGTAAAGCCTTTAGTAAGTCTGCAGGTAAAGCATTTCAGTCCCTGATAGTACGATTGAGAAAAGAAAACTTTCCAGTGTCGGTCTTCTGTCTTCTTTTCCTCAATTTATATGAAGAGTAATTTGGCGGCTGCAACCTATTTTTTATTCTCTCCAGGCAGGCTCACCTCTGTATGGTTACTTTACAATAATAATAATAATAATAATAATAATAATAATAATAATAATAATAATAAAAAATAGGTTCCAAACTGTCATTTCGTTCACAAATGGGTATAACTCTCGAGTTAGAGAACTGCAGAATAAGGCTTACAAGCGGTTTTAATTCGACCGGTCAGAGAGCATCCGTCAAGATACGTAGAGCATCCCACATTATGTTCGAATTTCAACCGGTTGCCCCTGATGTTTTGCAGGCAAGACAGAACACTGACATTTTCTAAGTACACAAACGGAGTAACAATTGAAGGAAATTTACCATGTGTACCTAATTAATGTATTTGCTTAATATAAGCCTACAATTGATTGGATACTCTATTACACTTATCTTCATAACACAATATGTATATAGATTAACAAATGAACACCGGTAAAAACAAAGGAAATAAATGTAATACATAATATGAAATCTGGTGTGCAAAGAAATGCAAGAACAGAATAAATTACAATAAACTAAATAGAAGAGAAAGTAAGTACATACATTCTATTGTAACGTTACACTTTGAAGTCAAAATGCATACCGCTAAAACAGTAGTTGTTAATACTTCTTAATTACTCTAAGCAGATGAATTATTTCATTAATAAATTATTTTAAGAAGACATGGTTTGCTCTTAATATGAACTTATTACATGAATGAATGAATGAATGAATGAATGAATAGTCTTTTTCCCTCCGGCCTCCGAACTAACACTCTAGGCTATTAGGCTATATGTATTTCTGGATTCACTTATACGTGCTACATGCACTGCCCATCTCAAACGTTTGGATTTATGTCCCTAATCATGTTAGGTGAAGAACAGAATACGTGCAGTTCTGCGTTGTGTTACTTTCTCCATTCTCCTGTAACTTTATCCCTCTTAGCTTCAAATATTTTCCTAAGGACCTTATTCTCAAACAGTCTTAACCTCTGTTCCCTCAAAGTGAGAGTCCAAGTTTCACAACAACCGGTAATATAACTCTTTTATAAATTCTAACTTTCATTTTTTTTAGAGCAGACTGGATGATAAAAGCTTCTCGACCGAATAAAAACAGGCATTTCCCATATTTATTCTACGTTTAATTTCCTCTCGAATGTCTTTTATATTTGTTACTCTTGCTCCAAAATATTTGAATTGTTCCACCTTTTCAAAGGATTATATACGTACTTAAAAAAAATAGATAATTAATAATGCACCTACCTTAATATCAGTGTTAGTCTTTCCTCTGCATCAGTTGAAACTTGCACGGCATTGATAGCTTTCCGTGATTCCTCAACCCTTACCACGCTCAAAATCGAACTGCGTTGGGTTAAGCCTGTAGAATTTTCTGGACATGTCTTCATCATTACGCAAGTGACTTTTTATCAAGCTAACAAAAATTCCTTCTCGTTCCCAACTTTTAAATATTTCATTTTTGATTGATCTTATGGTTGGCGTACAGTTTCATCTTCTACGTGCCGGCACTAGTTTTTCTCTTCTCCCTTCCTCATCATTATCATCCTCAGGCATTCCCTTCACCACACTTACACAAACACTTGCACATATACTTACCCTAGTACACGACATAACTCTCTACAGATACACATTCTGTATAGCGTGGCCCTCCGAAGCGAACTTGAAAATTGGTCATAGTACTCTCACGGAATCTGAATCACGCAAGTGAAGTGGGTGGACATTGGATATACACACACATATGCTAATGGCTGAGAAAAAGAAAGAGCATTATTTTTTGTAATGACCCTCGAATTTTATTTCTGGGAAATCTAAGTGCGAAGGAACAAAATTGTAAGGATTCGTTCCTTCAAAGAACGAACACCTTCAACCCATTATTGCTATTGACGTACAGCCATTTAAGTGCCTCTGAAGGATACGTGAAATTATACCTGCTGCTTGTATGATTATGCTCATCATCATCATCATCATCATCACCATCATCATCATTACAATCCATTGTAGATCTTTACTGTTGAACATGCATTTCCATTCTCTTAACCAGACCTGCAGAACTGTAGCTCCTCAGAGCGACTTCTTTCCTCCCCTCTCTTACCCCTTTCCTCCCCTTTCTTACCCTTTTCTTACCCCACCCACCTTTTTTACCTGTGCGGTCACGGCGTTCTAGTTACGCTCGGCTGCATCAACATTCATTCGCGCGGCGGAAGTCGATCATCTCCAATAGAAGTGGAGTGAGGCTGACGTCATAGTTCACCTACTTGCGAGTTCTGCAGGCCTGCTCTTAACCAATAGCCTAGATCATATATGTAACAGATATGTCGGGCTTATGGGCTTTGAGGTTAACAACTTTTGTCAGGTTTACTACGCTGCCATCTAGTTGTTACACAAGGAGTCACGTCATAATTCTCATTTGAATTGCATTAGCGACTGTGCTGCTATCTCGTGTTCGTTTACGGAGGACGGGTGGCGATCCTGGCGGTTGTTCTCTTCAAAGTGCTGCCGATTTTAACGTAGCGAAGAGTTATCTGTTACATATATGATCTAGGCCAATAGTCGGCTTGGTTGCTCAGTTGGTATAGCGCTAGCCTTCTATGCCCGAGGTTGCGGGTTCGAGCTCGGGCCAGGTCGATGGCATTTAAGTGTGCTTAAATGCGACGGGTTCATGTCAGTGGATTTACTGGCATGTGAAAGAACTCCTGCGGGACAAATATTCCGGCACACCGGCGACGCTGATATAACCTCGGCAGTTGCGAGAGTCGTTAAATAAAACATAACATTTTTTTTTTCTTAACCAGTAACATACATCACAAGCAATGGAGTTCTCTCGTCAAATATTCAGCATGCTGGAATGCTACCGCATAAGTTAAGCCAAGGAACACATTTTCATTGCCCATGAGAGATATTACTGATATATTGGTACCGGTATTGCTGTTGAAGGATTTTAAAATTGACTACTGCCTATTTCAGTTTTCCTCAACGGAATTCGTTTCACATGGACCGTAAAACCACAGTCCGGTATATACAGTCACGACGCTTGAGTTGTGAGGGTGCTAGGAACAATTGACTGTGCCGGTACTATTTCGCATTGTCTGTAATGAGACGATATTAGCGATCCTAGTGGTTAGCAACTATCTATGGATGCATGTTTACTACGTATTGAGCTTCGTGACTGTACAGTAAAACCCCGATTATCCGTCACCGTATAAAACGATTGGTGGATTATCCGACTGTCTTTCTCCCTCGCTCTTTTTGTTTCTTAGAAAAATATGAGTACTGTAGGCCTACATTATATTAGTACGAAATTTTTTCTACAGAGTGATTTTTTTACAAACCTTTACCCTTACGCAGTATGATATACTCTTCGAGTGGTCGTACTATCTAACTTCTATACAAAATTCAAAAGAAAACTTGTTTGCTACGAAAAAAAAAAGTGCAAGCAATTGAGTGGTTTGGGAAATGAGAAACTGTCTCATCACAATGCGAGATAGGAATTACAACTGTGCGCGATTTAATGAAAAACAAAATATAGCCTAAAGTGCATCAAATTTGTAAATCTACAACATGAGACCTCTACTATTCCTATTTTTCCAAGGAGTTTCCTTGGCCATTAAAAACCCGTCGTTGAGAACTAGACTTAAATTAGTGAACTTATGATCCACTACCTAGCGTGTTAAAAGAAAAGGCCACGGAGAAAATGAAACTGTATTATGCACTTAAATCAGTTCAATTCAATTCAATTTATTTGGCCATTCGACATACAGTTTCAGGCTTCGTCAGAATACATTGAAAAACATATAAATACATTAAAAAAACACTAATAAAAGAAACGGTAAAATTTAAATAATACATGAAAACCTGAAGTAATTTGAGACTTTTAGATTAAAGAAAACTAACTAAAGTACAATTAAACTTATTTATTAAAATGCAATTTCATACAAATTTGTGTTGAAAAACTCAGCAACAGAATAAAAAGGATTATTTAATAACCAATTGTAAAATTTAGTTTTGAAGCTATTGATTGGTAATTTATAATATTGACTGGGGAGCTTATTATATAATTCCATTCCCATAATTAAAACGTTTGTGTTGCTCTTGTGTAATCTACAATATGGAATATTAATTTGTTCACTATTTCTAATTTCATAATCATGTACAGTATATTGGCCACTAATGAGTAATTGTCGATATTTTGTCGAGTGTAAAGTACTAGTTCATATATACATACACATTTATACAAATATTTAGTCCTACTTTTCACGTGCGATAGGCTATTATTCTTCTCTAGTGTTAATATTATATTATATAATTCCATTGCCGCTGTAATTTAAATTTTAGTTCCTATTTTATTTTACTTATTTATTATTATTATTTTTTTTTATTTTCTATATTTCTCTTATATTAATATTGTATTATATAATTTCTGTAACTGTAATTTTAATTCTATTGCCTATTTTATTTTATTTTATATTCTCTTATAGGTCTATTAATATTATATCTGAACTGCGACCGAACACGAGCGCTGCTCATTCGGTCTCAAATTTTGTTAGTACTACTGTATCTCCTGTTTTATATTGTTTGTATTATTTTATTTCTATTTTTCTTGTTTGTTTGTAATTATATTCTTTATTCTGTATATTTAAATTTAAATAAAATTAAATAAATAAAATAAATTAAGATTGTTCAAATCCGCGATTGTCTGAAAAGTGGCCGACAATGTTCCAGATAGTTTGATTTACATACAATTCTAATGGCTTTTTTTTTTTGTAAAATCAACACGCTTCCAATTTTGGTTCCATTTCCCCAGAAAATTAGGGCATATCGGATTATCGACTGAAAGAAAGAAAAGTAGGCACATCTTAAATAATTTTGAGAGACGGAAGTCGTTAATTTCTTTAACAAATATAAAACTCTTGATACGGTAGTTTTGTGCATATGTATTCGATGTGCTTATCCCATGTTAAACTGGAGTCTATAAAAAGTTCTAGAAATTTTGTGTAGTTGAGTCGAACACCATTTTACTCTCGAACACCATTTACAGTACGGATTATCCGATTTTTTCGATTAGCGTGTTAAAGCGACGTGTTAACCGTTCACTCCACCCCCTTTATTACCACGGATAATAGAGGTTTTACTGTATATACTAGACTGTGGTAAAACATCGTAACTGGTTGCTGTCCGTCTTTTAAGTTCTGAGATATTTATTTGACATTATCTTCTATTTTTTTACATAATTACTATAACTAAAGGTTAAAACATTAATATTTAAATAATACTTACTCATTAGTGAACTGAAGAGAATATAAACACTGCTAGGCTGTAAATAGTCTATAACGGCCTCAAGCAATCCAGCCGAAAAGCTGGAGGACAAGTGAGAATCCCCGAACCGTGGAAATACAAGCAGAAATAGTAGCAGCATATTCAGTGATGAAGTCTTCAGACATTGTGTTCGTATTCCACGGTCAGTTTTGTCGTCAGCATTCATAATAAGGACTAAAACATGGAGGAAAATATGTTGTTATCCTTATGATTGATTACGAAGCCAAATCGCTTTGTTTATGGAAAAAGGAATAAACATGATCGCGTGTCGGGGCTGTGACACAGCAGCATTCAATCTTGTAATGACATATCAGTTACACACGTCGGCAATCGCCGTTGTTCGTCTGGCTGAAGTTTTCAAACTCCTATTAGTCAAATAAGAGAAGTGATTGGTAAAATGTATGCATTGCTTTTAATGCGTTTTATTTAATTCACAATGAGAATTCATCATTCTAGATTGTCGAGTTATTATGATACTTGCATTAGGTCTGTAAATGTTAGCCTAATAACCGTGAAAACTCCTAACATCGGGGAAAGGGAAGGGAGCAAATTTGGCAGTAGAATAACCTAGAATTCTGTAGTCCCCAACCTTTTGAGTGTCACGGACCTCTTGAATCTCAGATTTCATTTTGGCGGACCCCCAAAATATTTTGTGCGAGATCGTGCGTATTTGCTTGGTTTCCGCACAAAACCAATCCGCGGAAAGTCTGAAATTCCACATTCAGTATTCCCAACCTAACACACATAACAATTTCCCTCTTCTTACCGCTTAGGCCTAAGTCACATATTGATTTTACTGCTTTAGGCTTTTAACATATTATTTTTAGAGACGTTCAATATAGTAATAATTATAAATTGGAAACTTACCACTGCAATTTCATCTAAATTGCACTGTTAATTATTGTTTTTAAATATTTGCAAAAATTAAGTAAACTCTACAACTCCACTAAAGTTACTGCATTCGTGATGCAAGTAACATTAAGGAAGCCGTGAAAAAATCAACAAGATTCCAGACTCATCATAGACTGGGGAAAAAATAGACAGACGTATATCACGGCCTGCTGGAGTATAGTAAACACAGAAAACATTTTAAAGCAACAATGTTGAAGATAGATATTTTTGTTTTGTAAATTTGCCGTCATTGAACAGAAACCAAGATGGAGATTTCATTGCAACTAATTAGAAATTCCTCTTTCAGGTATGTAATAAACGATCTTCGCACAAAATAATGTACGATACACGAGCGGTATGTTTTCTTTCAATTCTCGGAAATTAAAAAAGCTCAACTACGTTTCGCTTTTTCAAACTTTTCCTCGAACATGAAAACTTCAACATACCGCTCTTGTAACGCATATTACTATTGTATAACTTAGGGCCGACTTCACCAAACATATTTAACTTTAATCGTTATTTAAAGTCTTCTTAATTGACACTTAAAGGGACAATGCATTTCACCACACAAATTCGGCTTTAAGCTCTCATTAAACTATATTTAAATTAATTGGTCAATGTTGGGCCATTGAAATAATTAATCCTGCGTTAAGGACGATAATTTTCATTATGATGAGGACGTTGATGGACTTGATATGTGAAGATGTTGATTTCTTACCAAGACGGGCGAAGATAATTTTCGAAAGGCAACATTATTTTAATATAATGGAGGAAAAAAGATTTGCAAATGAGGTTCAGGCTGAGCAGAAGATCAGTATTGTATAGCGATATCATTTTATTTTTACTAACATTTCTAATATTAACCTGGCTATACCTTTGGATTAACGGATGAGAACCGAAAACACCGTTTGCTACCCCCTTCCACGACTAGAGTTCGATGATACTGGCGTAAAATACAAACAAATCACTTTACTAGGTATAGGAGGGAAGAAAAGTTGTTCATCCATTTACTTAAACTAGAAAATATCGCGATTTTGAGTTTGATAATTTTCATTAGGCTTTTGTTTAATCAAAATACAGTACTGTATTAACAGTAGCCTAAGTGTTTTTATCGATGAACTGAGCTATCTATTCGGACGTATTCATTATGCAGTGTATATTATACTGCCTACAGCACATTAGCGTACAATATAGAGAATGAAGTTAAACTGAAAAATAATCATATATCGATATTTAAACACATTTTTGAAAATGGTGGCCGTTCATTTCGATACAGGCTTCAGTTCTTTTGTGCATATTATCGCACTATAGACTATTGTACCTAATTCCAATTACCAGTTTCGTCCGTCGTACTAGTAACTCTTGTTGAAATAATTCTGTACCTACTCTATAAAAGAGTACCTTACGTACTGCAAATTCAATCTTCACTTCTGCCCTACCCGAAAAGATAAAATTACTCAGACATGCTATCTTACTGTCGATCTAAGTGGTTATGTCGCAGGATAGTAGAAAAGGGGAGGATCACGTGACAGTTAATTACTTAGCGAGGCCCGTTTATTTAAGTTATTTTAAACAGTTGTATAATATTACGTAGACGTCCAATTCATAATAGACATTAATATTTTAGAAAAGAGCTAAGACAGCCCAGCCACTAGACTTTGCAGAGGGGCGAGCAAAAAGCGGGTGGGGGAAACCGGGATGCGACGTAGGCAAACGGACGACAGTACCTGGGCGAAAATATGATTCCAATATTGAAAACTCTTTCGTCACTGGAAAACGCGAACATATTTCTGGACCGTACTATACTCACTAACTCAGTACTGTGGATCAATGACAGTAAGGCGACTTTGACTGGATACGCGGCCTTGGTTCTGTGTGGTGGAAGGTTGGAACTTTACTAGTAGAGAGGGGTGGGAGAGAAGTACATTAAAAAAACTCAGGTACAATAAAAATTGAAGTAAAAATAAAATGATGTCCCTGTATATTTTGAATATTACAGAACGTGATTTCAGGTTGAGTGTTAGAGAAGGCCTTATGGCCTTAAATCTGCCAAGTTAAATAAAATTATTATTATTATTATTATTATTATTATTATTATTATTATTATTATTATTATTATTATTATCATCATTATTATTTAGAATTTCCAATTGATAGT
Organism: Periplaneta americana; assembly: GCA_025594305.2. Taxonomy (NCBI): domain Eukaryota; kingdom Metazoa; phylum Arthropoda; class Insecta; order Blattodea; family Blattidae; genus Periplaneta; species Periplaneta americana. Next base: position 32,158,999 of record JAJSOF020000023.1, on the reverse strand, counting down.
TAAGTAGGTACTTCATAGTTATTTAAATGATGTAACTAAACTAATAAAAATAACATTTTCATATAGGCCTATATTATTTCCGAAAGCATTGGAATAGCGCAAATGCAATAAGTCTTTCCATTTTGCTTCTTGCATGATATGTCCTTGCATCTACTTTCATATTATTCCGTTTTGTCTTCAATATTCCTGAAGACATTGGGATGAGGTTTTCTGCACTGAGATCTCTTTCTACTTACTTATTTTCAACCTTTCTTCTTTTCTTCTGAAGTCTGCGCATCCGTCTCTTTGTTTACGATGGTTTTAATATATTTTGAGATTGTATCTGTTTATGATGACATTTTATTGTTGTAATATAACAAAATAATTAACTCTCTATAAAGGTCACTGCTTACATTAATAAGATACACGACCTTCGAAATTACGATTTTACTATGATTCCGAAGGTCGTGATGACTTAATTTGGAATTAAATTAATTGTTTTTATTTTAAATGCATATTAGTTTGGTGAAATTCAAACGATTTAAATATGATCTAACTTCGTTATTTAATATTATTACGGTGTACCGAAGTACATGTGATATTTCCGTGCAGAAATTCTGCGTTATCATATGATGAAGGATGGGTGGAACGGAGAAAAATTTTCTCCGGCACCGGGATTCGAACCCGAGTTTTCAGCTCTACGTGCTGACGCTCTATCCACTAAGTCACACCGGATTCCAATCCCGATGCCGGATTGAATCCTCTCTGTTCCACGTATTCTTCATTATGATAACGCAGAATTTCTGCACGGAAATATTATATGTACTTCGGTACGTCGTAATAATACACGATATGCGTAAACAATCACTTGGTGATTTATGACGGCGCACATTCCGTCGGATCCCGGCCACTTAGTCACTCGTAATGAGTGCACCTCTGCACATTAGTGTTGGACATTGTACCACTGTCACACATCTGTGACACAATGCAAGAGGGTTGGCCACTAGAGGGAAACTAAGTTGGGACTTAAACTGAGAGGATTCAATCCGGCATCGGGATTGAAATTCGGTGTGGCTTAATGGATAGAGCGTCAGCACGTAGAGCTGAAAACCCGGGTTAGAATCCCGATGGCGGGAGAATTTTTCTCCGTTCCACCCATTCTTCATTCCTTATTTAAGTTAAATTACAATTAATTAATTGTGGATTAGTAGCAGTTGGTGAAATCGGCCCTTAGGCTAGTAATCATGTTCATTTCAATTGATGTCCACTTTAACATTTGTTATAATTTTTTTCCTAATGGCGGGTAGGTACTTGACTGTTTGTCATTCATTCAGGAAGTTGTGTAGATCAATTCTGCAGTGCTTGGGAAAAGTGACATAAGTCAGTTTCCACAAACCTTTTTGATAATTTATTGACAACTTACACTGGTTTATGTCGATTTGATTTTTTTCTGTATGAATTATTGTAATGGGAGAAATACTTATGTCTCTTTTTCCAAGCGAGCAGATGTTCCGTAAGTTGTCAATAAATTATCAAAAAAGGTTTGTGGAAACTGACTTATGTCACTTTTCCCAAGCACTGCAGAATTTACCGACAGAGTCGTTGCCAGGATGTACCATAGGAGGCTGGTCTACGCTATATCCACTATGAGATGATGATGGAGATTTGTTGGTATGCCGCAGGGGAATCGGAGCTCCCGAAGAAAGCACGTGTATTACCTTGACCACGGCTTGCCCAACACAAGTTATAAATCGGGGGTAGGCCAGGATCGAACCCGGGCCCAAAAGATTAAAAATCCAGCGCTCTAACCACTAAACTACCGTGGCGGCTTGTTATAAAATACAAAACTATACTTACTTACTTACTTACTGGCTTTTAAGGAACCCGGAGGTTCATTGCCGTCCTCACATAAGCCCGCCATTGGTCCCTATCCTGAGCAAGATTAATCCAGTCCCTACCATCATATCCCACCTCCCTCAAATCCATTTTAATATTATCTTCCCATCTACGTCTCGGCCTTCCCAAAGGTCTTTTTCCCGCCGGCCTCCCAACTAACACTCTATATGCATTTCTGGATTCGCCCATACGTGCTACATGCCCTGCCCATCTCAAACGTCTGGATTTAATGTTCCTAATTATGTCAGGTGAAGGATACAATGCGTGCAGCTCTGCGTTGTGTAACTTTCTCCATTCTCCTGTAACTTCATCCCTCTTAGACCCAAATATTTTCCTAAGAACCTTATTCTCAAAAACCCTCAATCTCTGTTCCTCTCTCAAAGTGAGAGTCCAGGTTTCACAGTCATACAGAACAACCGGTAATATAACTGTAAAATAACTATAAAATACAAAACTATAAAAGTTAAATCTTTAAAAAGTGTCAAAGTTGTGTTTAAAAATGGTAATAGATATAGGTATACCTTGTATAATGGACGACACCGTTTCGATACTGGTTTCGTGCCTTTGTCAGTGTCTGTTGAACTGCTGCAGTAAGCACTACTTAAGGGAGCACAAAATGAAGACCCATGTTGTTATGAAAAATTATATCTGTCCACAATCCTCACTCTATAATTATGTTAGTGCAAAGTTTAAGCGAGACTCTATTAACTTCAATATGAAAGAGCCTTTTATTACTTTATATGTTGGATGAGAGTCTTTAAAATATCAAACTATATTAAATATTGATTATGAGCTTGATTTTCGTATTTTGAGGAATTTCGTGATATGTAGTTCATGTAAAATATCCATATTCAATGAAAGCAACAAATTTCATCCGATAGGCATTCACAAGGAATAAAAGAACTACCATGTTTTTAGGCATTCTTCTTTCAGTCGGGCAACTCTTGTGTAATCGTCGAGAGTTCATTGTATTTCTGGTTCGTTCATTGAGTGTAGACACACACGCGGAAATTCTGTACACAGTCTGCGTTATATAGCTAGTTGTACTAACTTCGATAAACGGTTCACTGGAGAATTGAATCTGTCAAGATAACGTACTATGAAATCTTTACGTAATATATTACTTCCATGTGAAGCATTATCGTACACAAATCGGAAGATACGGTGGTTTAATTGATTAAAATATTGATCCATTAGCCGTTGATATAGCGTATGGATGGCTATATTGTCGATGTTTCACGCCGGAGATCTAGTTTCGAAGTCCGACAAGCACTAGTGCAATTTTATTGGACAAAAATGTTATTTGGGAAGATTTTCTTAGATAATTCGCGTTATACTTGTAATTCTACAACTTCCCCATAATTGATCGAAGAAAACAGTTGGAAGTAATGACGGGTCATTTAATAGAGCTTGGATTAGATCAGTAGTTCTTAAACTTTGGTCCGCGAACCTCTGGTGTTGAGTTTTCAAATAGCAATTTGATTGATTAGTTTATCAACAGTAATCTCACTAGAGGTTTTGATTTTATCGATAAATCAAAACTCGAGTGGGATTTAACTGACTATTACACGATTAGAACAAAGTATATAAAGATTAGAAGTAACTAAGTACTCCAATACAATAAAATATTAATTGACTTACGAAAATACAAAACTGTCTTCAAATTTGTACCATCTCAACATTATAAATATTACGCTAGTAGATGGCAGTAGTGTGTTACGAATAGCTGTTTTTCTTATCAGTTGTGCCAACTATGGAATTTTCATTGAACTCTGTGGAAGGTTGCTGGTCAAGAGGGCTTTGTTGATTCAGTTTCATTTTTATTAACGCAGTTGCATTCTATTTCAATTATCCCCATCCCAGTAATCATCGTCACTTGACAGATGATTTTCAATAAATATTAGTATTAAACAATCTGTGAGTCGTGACTATTCATAATGTCATATAGCAGTAGCTATAACATAACCTAAATAATATAAACGAGTGTTAGAAAAGTTTTAATTAGGGATGATGAAATAAACAAGAAACATTTTAATTAACGATGATGAAATAAAAAATAAACATGAATGATTTTAAAAGAAACAATTATTGAAAGTAGCTACAATTTTCAAATTTGAATGTTTTAGTGGTTGGCGGTTCAGTTGATGTTATATTGGACGTGTGCGTAAAAGAAGTGAACTCGGTGATGTACATGGTGTATCCCTCAACTTATTCAGGATTTCTGAATGGTGCTCTTCATTTATTTGTAAATAGGGTTTCAGGGAAGATGCATAGCTATGACCAGTGATCTTTATTAATTCTTGTTCTTGAATGCCAATGCGATTCATATTTGAAAGTGCTGTGTATCGACTGGAGTGGTTTGTAATTTTCTGTTTTTTTGACGTCCAGACCAGTGCAGTTTGAAATGTTGGCAAACAAAGAAACAAATGCTAGGGTAGTGATAAAAATAAACAAATGCTAGGGACGCGATAACATTGTGCGATAAGCAGCCATGATTGGTTGAAAGACGTCCTTTCGTACCGTTTTATTGGTCAAAAGTAGTGTGACGTAGTAAAAGTGTAGGCCTAATAGTCATGAAAAATATAAGAAAATAGCATGCTATCCCAGCAATATATACATATTTGACTTCGAAACTGTTGTAACATTTTTTTATTTTTATGTTCAATGTTGTTTATGTTTCTAAATAAAACATTAATCTAACTTAATAAGGGGTTTTTATTTTGTAAATAATCTCGCGATCCCCCTCAGCTCTTTACACACCCCCGAAATAGTCGCGACCCACACTTTGGGAACCACTGCGTTATACAATAACGAGAGAGACAAATTCATTTCAGCAATGATTTTGTTTCGTTAGGAAATACATCTCTAATAATTATATCTTGATATTTGTAACTTTGTTTCTTCTATGCTTAGAATTAGGAAAGATTGTTTTGATGTTATTTCATTTACGAGATTTTGTCGAAAAAGAACTTTTTCATCATCAATCATCTTTGTATACTAATAATTACTTTTCTGGACTAAATCCTGTTTGTGTATTCTGTCTGTGACAAGATTTAGATCGGAATAAAATGTGGTTTTAATTCAAATTGATTATTGGTTAGTAATGACTTTCTCTTCCATTCATAATCTTGAAGTTGATCTTGTGAAAGCGCAGACGTCACGTTCGCACGCGTTTCTCCCAAGACACGAACGTTTATTCGCGTGACTCCAAGCAACTTGTTTAACTTGCGAACTATACCCGCGACCGTATTAGTAGGAGTTCGTAGTAGTAAACCAGAAGTTATTAACGAGATGTTTACATCTCTTTTACGAGGTCAGGTAAGGTCTCAATTATAACTTAAATTGTTCTCGTTTAACGTAATAAATGTTCTGGGTCATAAGGTTTCTGTTATCGGAAATATTTCTGTGGCAGAAAGGTAAATAATTATTCTTATTAGATAGTAAAACAGAAACATTTCTCACCTGTTGAAAAGAAAATAATTATAGAAGTAAGAAATGGTTCTTAAACTCCATGTACTAAGAAAAATGCCTAACATTTAACACTTGCGCAGAGAAAAACATTGCCACTCCGGATAAATCACAGAAATAACGAAGCGTGTACATGTCATACACTGCTCCGTCGATAAAGGAGAAAGTTAATGTTCACCTACTTATGGTTAGTCCCAGGAATCTGTAGAGTAGAAAGAGAAATAAGACCTCTGCGCAAGTGGTATGTGGGAGGGCTAGGGCCAATGACTGCTCTGTGGGAAGGCATTGGCTGAACGAAGTTACCAATCGCTTGCAGGAAGGGGATAATTTCTATTTGAACTCCCTACTACGAGCATCTTACCCCTTAGCGGCCTCAAGCTGATGCCGCCCGCAATACAAACCGGCACAGATACACTCCGCCCATTCACCCCCCCCACATGCGCAAACTTACTTCACAGATACCTGGGACGGACCATAGGGAAAGGATGTTTATTTTGGACATAATTTACTTCTTGAACATGTCTTCATTATGGAATATTCATAACAATTGATCTATAAACAGAGTAAAAAACGACAAAACAAAGGAAACCCAGAGAGGAGTCATGCATAATAAATTCCTTCACGTGTGAACCTAAGCTCTCACGGAATCAACCGAAGTCTTCCGAGAGGGACTTAGCTTATGGCATCCGGTCTTTATTTTTTTTTTGTCAGAGACTTTACATATAGTGTATTCAACAGTAATCTCACTAGAGGTTTTGATTTATCTAGAGAAAATCAAAACTCGAGTGGGATTTAATTGACCATTACACGATTAGAAGAAAGTATATAAAGATTAGAAGTAACTAAGTACTCCAATACAATAAAATATTGACTTACGAAAATACAGTACAACTGTCTTCAAATTTGTACCATCTCAACATTATAAATATTACGCTAGTAGATGGCAGTAGTGTGTTATGAATAGCTGTTTTCTTACCAGTTTTGCCAACTATGGAATCTTCATTGAACTCTGTGGACGGCTACTGGTCAAGAAGGCTTTGTTGATTCTGTTTCCGTTTTATTAAAACAGTTGCATTCCACTTCAATTGTCCCGATCCCAGTAATCAACGTCACTTGACAGATGATTTTCAATAAATCTTAGTATTAAAAAATCTCTCATACGTGACTATTCATAATATCATATAGCAGAAGCTATAACATAACCTAAATAATATAAACGAGTGTTAGAAAAGTTTTAATTAGGGATGATAAAATAAACAAGAAACATTTTAATTAACGACGATGAAATAAACAATAAACATGAATAATTTTAAAAGAAACAATTATTGAAAGTAGGTACAATTTTAAAATTTGAATGTTTTAGTGGTTGGTGGTTCTGTTGATGTTATATTGGACGTGTGCGTAAAATAAGTGAACTCGGTGATGTACATGGTGTATCCCTCAACTTATTCAGGATTTCCGAATGGTGCTCTTCATTTATTTGTAAAAATCCGTCACTACATTCTAGGAGAATGGGAGTTTTGACTACAGTAAACCTCAACAGCCTACCATTGCGTAGACATTACAATTCATATTGTGAAGCTAATTCCTCCCATGAGTGTTCTGACATTTCATGGGTAATTTTTTCAAAAGCTGACATGAGACAATCTTTTTGAGAAAACCTTTTGGCCCAGATCACATATAGACTGCTCATTTATATGTTAAAATCGGTTGCACTTTGAAGAGAACAACCGCCAGGATCGCCACCCGTCCGCCGTAAACGAACGCGAGATAGCAGTACAGTCGCTAATGTAATTCAAATGGGAGTTATAACGTGACTCCTTATGTAACAACTAGATGGCAGCATAGTAAATCTGACAAAAGTTGTTACCGTCAAAGCCTATAACGCAGAGCAATCTGGGTATATATGATCTAGGCTTTTGGTAACGAATCCAAGAGATATACCCCAAGTTCCTCTTGCTTTACTTCTTCGATAATTTGATTAAGCTCCTAGATAATCCGAAAATTTCGCGTGTTTCTAAATATATGATATAGTGCAAAGATTAAAAAGAATTTGCACCACTTTGTACATTATTTAAGTCTATATCATAGTAAGTCATTAAAAGTATGCTCTCATCTGTACGTAGTACTGATTCTCAGACTTTGATTACCGGTGTGACACATGTGTTTTATGGATTTATAATTCTTGGAACAGTAAGAAGTTTTAATGATTCTCGCACAGTTATCTTTGTAATTATTTAACTTACTATATAGATACGTTTGGGTTGGGTTATATACTCGAAACTTTTGAATTAATGTAGGGTTATGTTTTTAAAATATTAAACATTCAACTTAAAAGCAAACTATATATTTTAATTCAAGTTCTTGTTACATTATTTTAATACAAAATAAACACAACATCCAAATTACATTTCATTTTTAGTGATTACAATACAGTAATAGGTAGTTTACATTTCAGTCTTCTCTTTTGTATATTATATTTTTTTTCAAGGTATACGAGTAATTGTTAGGTACATATCTCAAATTACAATATAAATAGTAATCAATGTCATAATATGCAGGTAGTTAAAAATAAAAATTGGAGACAAACAAATAAAAGATTTAACTTTAAATAAACCTCAGGAATGTATATGCATGGAAGTTAAGATGATTAAATATATATCGGAACATCATTTCATAACAAAACGATCGATTTCCAATATAAATTTATTTATTCGAATGCAGCCTAAAAGAAACATAAGTTGAGGCTATAAAGTGAATAAATATTTGTTAATTCTACAGTTAGTAGGCTTATAACACATGTGGACACTATTAATACACTATAAACCTACACTAGTTTGTTTTTTGTTTTACGTAGAACTACGTCTTTATATTCAGCACAATAGGTCGGCAACTCTCGATAACGATGACCAAAAAGGAAGAGTGTTACATTAGAATAGCTTATAACTTTTGAAGAAATAAACATAACGAAACGAAAAGTATACCACCATGTGGACAAAGGAGTCCCGTAACCGTAAACATCCCCACGAAACCGGTCGGATCCTCAAGGCCGGCAAAATAAGCCTAAAAAATTGCGTTCCGGCGGCCATTTTATGCGCATAACACTGTGAGATCTGAACCGATCCCGATGTTTGGGATGTCGGCCGGTCGAGCGCAATGAGATCGACTAAATAGCCGCGAAAATAATTCACTACTCGAAATTCAAACGTAAAAGTGGAGGATACAAGCACAACAAGGAGGAAAAGGCATCCGAAGACAAACCAAACAAGCCCAAGATCACGAAATGTAAGAGACAGTAGAGAGAGCGCAAGAGAGTAGCGGCGCACGCGTGCTCCGTGGACTCTGTGGCTGTAGAACGGCGAGATGTGTCATCGCAGCGCCAATTTCGCCCAGAACCGCCCTCGATGGAAAACGTGGTTCTACATCTCACTTCATTAGTGAGCCCACTGTTATTATTATTATTTTTTTTTTCAAATTTTGTACAGTAAATAAAAGAAAAGAAAAATACCGCGTTGATTTTATAAATATATTACCATTCTTTTCTTATTGAGCATAAATTTTATATTAGTTTGTTCCCATTTCATAAAAACTATTTGACATAATTGAAAATCAGAAAGTAAACAGTGCTCGATTATTTAGTAAAGATGTAGTTCGAAATTTTTCTGTGGCTAGTGAAGTAGACCATAACTCTAAACGCTTTGAACGTTCGTTTTACCAGTTGCTTTTTCTGTATATTGTCTACATATTTTCTTAGGAGTTCCATGTATAGCCTATAATATGAGAGTTTTCGCACCCTCTTGGTCCGCCAGACGGTTAACGCTGTGTTGACGTTAGTAGTGACGTATTTGGTGACGTTTGTTCACGTTCGTAAAACTTCGTAAAGAATCGTAAGTGATCGGTGCACGAATTCCTTTAACGTAAAGCTCTACTATACGATATTTCCCGCTCCTTCGTTAACTCTTACGATAGTCAATCAATCGGGCTATATTATTTTTAATCTATAGCTCAATGTCTAAAGAAAGTATAGAAAAAAATTCGAGAAAATCTTTTTTGAAGAGTGAGAAAAAATACTAACTTCGATGTGATCTGTTCAGAATAGATATTTACGCCTTTAAAAGTTGGGAAGCGGCATCCTTTTTTATTTTTCACTTAGATGAGAGTCAGTGCGAGAAAAATTGTGGGAAAGAATGAAAATTACTTTTAAAATCGTCGCTATTTTAAAATCGTTACTGGTTACGAGTTAAACAAGGGAGCTTTTTCGCTTGGCGGAGTACTCATGACTCAACCTTTTGTCTGGTGGAATCTCAACGGAAAATTCATTCCTGACTCTTCTTGTACTGCGGCCTGAATAGCTTATCAAATTGAGCTATTATACTAGATGGATATAATCCACAGTGGTAAATCTCAAACGAGCTACCATGTTTTAACACCGAATTAGGCCTACGGTAAACTTCGTTCACTTCCACGTCATCCGGCTAGAGATATCGGGCTCGCTATTGAAGTAACGTGAGGTGAATGGCTCTGATTGGCTCTTTCATCAATGACGTCAACATACCGTTAGCCGTTTAGCGGGCGACGAGGATGCGAAACTCTTTATTTATGCAGTGGAATCCCTTTAACGTTTCTTAAGTTATTTTACATATCAGTATAAACTAACTTACATATCTGTTGATTGAAACAAAATAAAATTTGACCTTGAGTCTGTAGACATCTATAAAACAGATTTGATTGTCCTCAGGAGCGGGTACACTCCATTACGACAAATGTTCCGGTAATCATCCATGTCGATACTCCATATCATAGCACCTCCCAATCCGTTGTTCTTTATGTAGAGTGCCTGCAATTTTTGGAATATTAAAACTTAGAGTTGTCCTAAAGTTAAATTGTAAAATAATGAGAATTTAAATATGAATAAAATTAACTACCTTAATCAGAACGGCGCTAATGCTGTCGTAACCAGCCCATTGATCCTCCTTCACAGCATAGGCTGAATTTTGAGCAGCATTCCAGTAAAATTTCCAGCCTTCCGACTTCACCTTTTCACAAATCTGTCAAAACCAAAAGTAGGCCTACGTTAACGGCAGTTATTTCATATTAATTACTTTTAAACATAGAAAGTGCCTGTTAATATGCATACAAAATTTCATACAACGATGTTTCGATAATTGTCACATTGCCACTATCAGTATCACCAGTCATCAATATCACTAACATCTCCATTATCACCATCTCAGGTTCCAAGACACGCCCTTCACAGGCATAACGTCTAATCATTGAAGTCCACACATTCTTCTGATCGTTGTATTTAATATCCACTTTTGTCATGAATACGTCTACATTTAAGGGTCACTAGAGAAATCCGGATATCGGACCTCTGAGAAGTTTAACTTTTATTATGCAAGGTGTATTATCATGGAAGTTCGTCATTTGCCACATTATTGGTGCTAAAGTGGTGTTAGCTGTGATCCGATAGGAATGATGGAAAAAATGAAACTAGTTACAAGTGTTGCTAATCTGAGAATTTGAGACATGTTACGAATATCCATTATTTAGAGAAATTACAAAGAAAAAAATCAGTCAAGACTAGGGATAGCCCAAGTGAAAGTTTCGTGGCCGTTATTAGGATTAAAAAGATTGGATTAAAATGATATTGTAAGATCAAAATTTAAAGTTAAAAACATGGTTTTAGAAATCGTTGTTGAAGACAAAAAAATGAAAATCACATACAGAAAGGATGAAAAATTCTCTATTTCCAAAAGCAGCAATGTTCTACAGGTAAAGTGGAGGCATAAGAAAGCAAGGAAAGCCACTCAGAAGATGAATGGACCAGTAAAAATCGGAATAGACAATTGAAGAGTCCACTGCAAGAATGATGGATGTCATTTGGAATACATTTCTCAGGAGAAGCAATTGAAAGTTTGAAATGTTTAGCGCTCAAAGCTTAACTGCGATTTTCCGATCAATACTGGACAATGACTATCAGTGTTAATGTCATATAATTCTCTATGTACATTCTATATGTCTTAAGCTATGCTTTGACAGTCTTGGTTCATTTTCGACAAAAAAGTGACATCCATCATTCTTGCAGTGGACTCTTCAATTATGATCTAACCCGGAAAAATCAGTAGAGGAATTCTCTGCACTACAGAACCATATCTGTCCGTTAATCCAAATAAAAATATAAAATATGGTGTACATTTTTTGACCAACAGCCCTTAAACTTTCCCATAATAAATTACAAGAACAAAATTTAATTGAGACAAGATAGGAACGTACCTCAAAGTATGCCATTGTACCAGGAGCACGAGTGTATGGGCCAGCTTTCCCTGCACCAACAACAGGTGCACCAACACGATTATTAGTTGCACTTTTTAATGTGAAAGTGATAGCATATGTAGCGATACCAAGATTCAGCTTGTTCATAGGGGCACCCTTTTTAATCCAGTATTGAATGGCAAAATCCTGTAAAGAAAACCAAGGTACGGTACTTGAAAGATATCTATTTAACAAAAATATGAAAATGCTTGTACAGAGTTGGTCATAAGAAGTGTCATAACCTTTGCATGGTTGTCCAACGTAAAAACAAATCATCGCTGCGCCTCCAAAACCCACTATGTATTTTTAAAAAGATTTTGCAAGAAAAGAAAAGAGCATTGTCAGTTTCATTTTCCTTGATTTTCAAAGCCACTTCCGGTATAATTCCATCATTTATCTTGTAATGATTGAAATCATACTGAAAGTAGCTTTGAAAATCAAGGGAATTAAAAATAAAAATGTTTTTTTTTTATTTTTCCTGCAAAATATAAAAAAAAAAACACATGGAGGATTTTGGAGACACAACGACGAAATCCATATAAACATATTTGGCTATTAAAACTTCTTTAGTTATTCATTTTTACACATATTCCACGTCAATAATTTGTGTGCCCACAATTTACCTCCTGAACAGCACGCAATCTTATGTGGATTATGAAAGAAGGTGCATAGTGGAGTGACGATTATTTCAGAAACACTATTTTATAAAACGGAGTGTTTCCCTTTTTGGCATCTTGGTGACACCCTTGATCCTCAGGAGGTTAGCTTCCTGAACGATAAAACGTCATGCTTTAAGGCAAACGTAACACAACAGCGACATTGACTACTTCAGGAACGCAAAATGGTCTGGTACTTCACCAGATCTTAACGTGGCCGATCATTTTGGAGCAATATTGAAGGACGCAGTGGAGACTCTGATAATGTGGAGCGATAACATCACAGATACTCTCGGGGCCACCGCCTGCTTGAACACATCCGATGACTGCTTATATTGTCTGCTCATAAGACCATTCTAACAATGCTTTCGCTGAAATGGTAGGTGGCAGCACCAAATACACTTTGGTCTTCGTCAGTTTTTTAAGAACAAAAATAATAACAACTTTACAAGTTCCATAAAATGTCCTATTAGTAGTTACTTTGCATTTTAACTTGAAAACTGTTTTTAATTCTGTCACATAGCAGCTTTTGTAACTCAGCAACTCATTGAATAGAAAAAATTGTCGCTAATGACAACTCTTAACGGTCAATGAAGTCGCTTGTGGATATAGGCATAATACATGTATAGGTCTTATTACATGTTTGACCATTGAATGAGCAGGCAGTATAAGCAGCCATCGAATGCATGGATGCGTTCGAGCAGGCGGTGCTCGAGGCACACTAATGGCACACTTCACAGCGATTCTAAACAACATGGAAAGGGATACACATTTTTTTGTCACACTACTAAGCTCCTGTTCTGAAAGATTACGTGCTGTCCGGAAGGCAAATGGTGGACACACATTATTGATGTGGTTTAAAAATGGATAATTAAAGAATCTATAATAGCCAAGTGTTATCATTTAGGTTTCTTTTTACTTTGGACCTTTAGACAAAGGTTATGGTTATGACCAACCCCTTTCGTTATAGCTTATTGGTTCGGTCTGGAAGATGAATTTTATTTTTCTCTAAAAGTAATTAATATTAGCATTACGAAGGTGGAGGTTTCTTTTTGTATAACTTCGTTGTAATGTCATGGGCCCAAACATATATTTTAAATGTGGAATAAGCCTATAGAATGTTACTTACTTACAAATGGCTTTTAAGGAATCCGAAGGTTCATTGCCGCCCTCACATAAGCCCGCCATCGGTCCCTATCCTGTGCAAGATTAATCCACTCTCTATCATCATATCCCATCTCCCTGAAATCCATTTTAATATTATCCTCCCATCTACATCTCGTCCTCCCCAAAGGTCTTTTTCCCTCCGGCCTCCCAATTAATACTCTGTATGCATTTCTGGATTCGCCCATACGTGCTACATGCCCTACCCATCTCAAACGTCTGGATTTAATGTTCCTAATTATGTCAGGTGAAGAATACAATGCGTGGAGTTCTGCGTTGTGTAACTTCCTCCATTCTCCTGTAACTTCATCCCTCTTAGCTCCAAATATTTTCCTAAGAACCTTATTCTCAAACACCTTTAATCTCTGTTCCTCTCTCAAAGTAAGAGTCCAACTTTCACAACCATACAGAACAACCGGTAATATCTATAGAATGTTACTTACAACATTTAATTTGCGATCGCAGACTGTTTTATCAGCAGGTCCAGCATAGAGAGGTGTATTTTCACCAGTAATTGGATCCCAAGGGCCATGAAAATCGTATGTCATGACATTAACAAAATCTAGATATCTGAAAATAAAAAGAATACTTCATATATAAGGAAAAAGATGCCATTAATAAGAATAATGCTTTGTTAATTTGATATTTGTGAATAGATACTAGTTTATTAACAACACCAACACCGAGTGAACTATAAAGTCACCAAATTAGCACTTACTTTACCATTTGTGGGACTAGATAAGCAGTATCTATAACATCAGCATCTGGAGAGACGGCTGCTGATAAAATTAATCCGTTTGCATCAAAGCTTGGCCGTAATAATTTAAAAAATTCCACATATGCAGTCTGTAAGAAAGTAACAGTATGTTGTTGTTATTATTATTATTATTATTATTATTATTATTATTATTATTATTATTATTATTATGTTAGCAGTTGTAATCCTCAAAACTGAACATAAATGATTGTCTATCAGTAGACTCCTTAGCCTAGATTTGTTAAGTTTCATGAAAGAAATAACTGTTTACAGCTATACGTATTGCCGAACATCGATATTATTTCTGAAACAAATTTGTATTTTATTATTTAAAATAAAAGGTAAAAATTGAAGTAACTGAGGATATTGTGATGACTTCAATGCTCTTTACTCTTTAGCATGAGGTCGAGTTAAGAACTGTATTAAATGTGTATTCCCCTATCACGTCTAGCGTATAACTTCTGGTAAGGAAGGAGGGAGGAGTAGCAGGAGAGGTAAGGTTTGAACGCGTGCTGTTGCTGGAACGAAATTGAAATACAGCACGTAATAGAACGAATGACAACGCTGGGGTGAACGAACGCAGTACCTGTCAAAAAACAATCGCATGGCTCGGTAACTTAGGTTTGGCTTATTTTATATAAACAAAATAGGGACGTGCGATATCGCCGCTGTTAAAGCGTGGCGTTTCAAACTGGAAGGCCGCGAAGTTAGGTAGGCCTAATGGATTTTGTCCATTGATGTTGATGCTTCCGATCACACATTGAACCTGGCATTTACTTAGGCTCTAACAGAATTGAATACCACTGGTATCTTCTTGGTAAAGCCAACACGCACATAGATCTGACATCCCTACTGTCGAGTGTATAGAAAAAGTGGAAATTTTTGCCGCCCGGTACCCTGTAGCTCCCCACGGCTTAAAATAGGAATATCTTTACTTTATAAATAAAATCAATACATTCATTGACGTTGTTGGCTCAAGAACGTTCAGGACTATCAATTACGCAACATTAATGCATCTTTACGATATGCCATTTAACGCCATGAATCCATTAAAGCTACTGAAACAGTTAATATAATTACATGTTATCTCGCTCATCTTTCAACAGCGGGACAACATGCGATAGCTACACTGTTGTCAGCTTTTAAATGGTAAATAACTCAGTATGTCTTTAATTAAATAGTAGCCTAACAGACTGTTAAAAAAGGAAGATCAGCTAGTGAAAGCTAATAATCGGTTTCTTGGTAAAAGTGACCAAGTCACATGCCAAGGCTTCCAAGTGTTATGAAAATTTAAGACACAATTTTATGTTAAAAACTAGTAATATAGCACATTTACCTTCAAAATAACTTATTACTAACATCTAAAGAAGTACAGTTATCTTTGGATGGATCATTAAATCTTTAAATGCCTTTTCCTAACAATTTTGCATTTTGGACTTGGTCACTTTTACCAAGAAACCGACGAATATGTAAAAAAATTAATCTTAAATTTCATCTGCATTTATTTAGAAAATCTATTTTCTCAATTCGATCTCATTGCCTACCTTATCAGAAGGAATACCGCCGAAATGGGCTGGAAATTCCCAGTCAATATCCAGTCCGTTAAATCTGTATTTCTTCAGAAATACAATGATGTTATTAGCAAATTTTCTTCTTTTGTCTGGGTAGTTAATAATCTGTAAGAAAATGTGAAAAGTAATTATGGGTGTTACAAGTGAAGCAGAGATATGTTCCTTGGGTAAGTAGGAATGGTTTATATGTTAGTTTTCTTAACTTACCTGTGAGAAAATTGTAGAATTTTTTCTTGATACGCTTAAGGATATCATGGTCTTGAGATTACTTTGTTTGTTGCGAAGGTTGTTGAAACGTTTATAACCACCTAAAGTATTGTAAGGATTTAAATAAGAAAAATATGAAAATATTGTCAAAATACACTAAAAATAATTGAGGGGACCAGATTCAAAGGGGTACAAGTGACATTTCTCCACAAATGGTTTAAGTGCAGAGTAAGCTAAATCATCCAAAATTTTAGTGGGAAAGATATTATATATCTTTTAACCACATCACACATTAAAATTAAAATTTAAAAACTATCAATCAAATTTTTTCAAAAGTAACTTCAGTGCACTTATACCCATTTGCTTCTGACCCCCTCAATTATACGTATTTATAAATGCCGTGTCACACAAAAGCCAAATTGGATAACAGTGTTATTATGAAAATGCAACAAATTATTTTCTTTTGAACCAATCTCTTTTCTCTTACCACTCAGATTCTACACTATCTACCAAAAAGTAATTGGGCACTGTTTTTACCCCTTCAGAACCTCGTGGTACCACCTCTTGTTGCTACAACAGCAGCCACTCTGTCAGGCATGCTCTCCACTAGTTTGTGTAGGATATCCACTGGAATGCGTCGCCATTCCTCTTGCAACATGGCACTCAGTTGGACAATGGAAGTTGGCCCCATGTTTCGGCGGCTACTATGCAGTGGTATGCAGACAATAATGTTCACTGGTTGGACTGGCCTGCACATAGTCCTGATCTCAATCCCATTGAGCATCTTTAGGTAAAATTGGACCGGCGATTGAGGTCTCGGGAGATGCGGCCAACTTCCATTGTCCAACTGAGTGCTAGGTGACGCATTCCAATGCATATCCTACACAAACTGGTGGAGAGCATGCCTGACACGGTGGCTGCTATTATAGCAACAAGAGGTGGTACAACGAGGTTCTAAAGGGGCAAAAACAGTGCCCAATTACTTTTTTGTAGATAGTGTATAATCAAATACCGTATATTGGCCGAATTGTCATGAGAAAATGAATCTTCATTTATGATACGTAGGCTATATTACGAAAGAATTACACAAAAATGTCGTGCTATATTTATTTCTGTGGAAATATCCTGGAGTTCAACAATCATCTAATTCAACAATCCAGAATTTGACCCGGACAAAATTAACTTTTCGTAGTGAAAAGGAATTTTGAAATGTTACGTTTGTTCGGATCAAACTTTGCATATTTAAAGGACAAAACTAAAATTCTTTCAATCATTTATTATCATAATGCATTGCTTTCTTAAATATACTGAGCATATCGGGAATTAAATCAATGGCTTTCCCAAAACACGCCATGAAATGTTTCATATAAAACAATTTTTATCTCGGAAAAGAAGCAAAAACTCGCAAAATTGTAGTAAAGTTTTTCTTGAAATATCTCAAAGAATATTCCCATGAAATTAATGGCAATACTTACAATTCATTCTATATAAGTTACTTTTAATCTTTCTCACACTGAAATGTTTTAATGTTTATTGTTAAGAATCCTTTGTTTTTGCAATGGTTGTGGTGATGGTGCTGGTTGTTACGTTGATGGTTTGCTATGGTCCGTCCCAGGGATCTGTAGAGTAACTTCACGCATATGGGGGCGGAGTCTATCTGTGCCGGAGTGCATTGCGGGCAGCATCAGCTTGAGGTCGCTAAGGGGTAAGATGCTCGTTGTAGAAGGTAGAGTAGAGTTCAGATAGAAATGATCCAATCCCTGCAAGCGATTGCTAGCTTCGTTCAATCAACTCCTCCCCCCAGAGCGACCATTGGCCCTAGCCCTCCCACATAACACTTGCTCAGAGGTCTTGTCTCGTCTTTCTACTCTACAGAAGCCTGGGACGGACAATAGTTGTGACGGCGATAGTAGTGTAGACAGGGCTTGAGGTGGGTGGGATGCTGCGGCTTGGCATCCCGGTTCCTTTTGAAATGGCTTAAAACCATCCCGTTACTTCTTAGCACTTTTTAGTATGTAATGTATGCTATTTAAACTACTACTATAACGTATGTCTAGATTAAACACAGACTGTACAGTAGTGGCAAAAAAACCGGACCGACTCTTGTAGCTGATTTCAGAGTCACAGATTCAAATTTTGCTAGTCACAAAACACATCCATCTTGTACAGGGACATCATTTTATTTTTACTTCAATTTTTATTGTACCTGAGTTTTTTAATGTACTTCACTCCTACCCCTTCTACTAACGAAGCTCAACCGTCCTCCACACAGATCCAAGACCGCTTTTACAGTCATAGTAGCCTTACGGTCATAGTAAACAATACGTTCCAAAAATATGCTCGCGTTTTCCAGTGACGAAAGAGCTTTCAATATTGCATAATTTTCGCACAGGTACTGTCGTCCATTTGCCTACGTCGTATCCCGGTTTCCCCCACCAGCTTTTATTCGCCAGCTAGTGGCTGGGCTGTCCTAGCTCTTTTCTGAGAACATTAATTTCTGTTAGGATTTGGACATCTACATAATATTATACAACTGTTTAAAGTAACTTAAATAAAAGGGCCTCGTTAAGTAATTAACTGTCACGTGATTTCCCACTTTCTACGACCCTACGACATAACCACTTGGATGGACAGTAGATAGTATGTCTGAGTAATTTTATCTTTTCGGATCGGGCAGAAGTGACGATTGAATTTACAGTGCGTAAGGTACTCTTTTATAGAGTAGATACAGAATTATTTCAACATGAGTTACTAGTACGAAGAACGAAACTGGTAATTGGGATTAGGTACAATAGTCTATAGTGCGATAATATGCACATTAGAACTGAAGCCTGTATCGAAATGAACGGCCACCATTTTTAAAAATGTGTTTAAATATCCATATTATGATTATTTTTTAATTTAACTTCATTCTCTATACACTGTGTCCGGGACAAAATTTACCAATAAGAAAGTTTAATAACTCGCGTAATAATGGATATAGGAAAATTAAATTTGCGGCAAATGAAAGAGGGACATTTTAAGTTTTATGTGTGATGTTGGCAACATTTGGTCATTGTTGTTGACATAGCTGTAATTAAAATGGCGTTCACAGTGCAACAAAAAGTTCAATGCTGCTATTGGCTTGCCGAATTCAAGTATCCGAAGATAGTGGAGAGAAGATTTAGACAGCAGTGTCCTGAGAAGCAACCACCAGATAGGCACACAATAACAACTTGGCATAGAAAGCTTCTTGAGACCGGTTCTCTTGCAGAGAAAACACCACGCGGGAAGAAAGTGACAGAAGCGCAAGTCGACAGAATTCAGCAAGCTTTCCAACGGAGCCCGTGTGAGTCTGTTCGCCGTGCCAGCAGGGAACTTGCAATTCCAAAGTCAACTATCCACGATGTTCTGCAGAACAGGTACGTCTGCATGCATACAAGATTCAATTGGTTCAAAAGTTGAAACCAAACGACTTGCCTGCACGATATGATTTCGCTAGTGACATGCTGTTGAAAATGGATATCTGCAGAAGGTCGTGTTTAGTGATGAGTCCACCTTCCACGTCTGTGGGATCGTCAACAGGCATAATTGTCGGATCAGAAAATCCGCATGTAGTGAGGGAATTGGAAAGAGACAGCCCTAAGATTAATGTTTGTTGCGGACTTACACATGAAACTGTGATTGGATCGTTCTTTTTTGTGGAAAACACTATCAATGGAAATGTGTATCTTGATATGCTGCAAAATTACGCCATTCCTCTAATTCCACAGGGATATATTTTCCAACAAGACGGAGCTCCGCCTCATTATGCATTACATGTTACAGATCACTTGAATGAATGCTTTCCTCAGCGATGGATTGGTCGAGGTGGACCTACAGCATGGCCTCCCAGATCCCCAGACCTAACCCCACTGGACTTCTTTTTTGGGGGATAACTATAGCATGGCCTCCCAGATTCCCAGACCTAACCCCACTGGACTTCTTTTTTTGGGGATACATAAAAGACATTGTGTACAAGACTGTAGTGGCAGATTTGGAGGATCTGCGTCGGAGAATTGTCGCTGCTTGTGCAACTATCACTCCAGAGATGTTACGAAACACATGGCAAGAACTTGAATATCGCCTGGACATCTGTCGTGCTACAAGAGGTGCACACATAGAAGTTTATTAGTGGTCATTCGAAACTTTGGAAGTCCCTTTGTCAATTCCCGCAAACAGCATTTTCATCCATCAATTATTTGGTAAGTTATTAAACTTTCTTATTGGTAAATTTTGTCCCGGACACCCTGTATTGTACGCTAATGTGCTGTAGACAGTATAATATACACTGCATAATGAATACGTCCACATGGACAGCTCAGTTCGTGAGTAAAAACACTCATTGTTAATACTGTACTGTATTTTGATTAAACAAAAACCTAATGAAAATTATCAAACTCAAAATCGCGATATTTCCTAGTTTATGTAAATGGATGAACTATTTTTCTTCCCTCCTATACCTAGTAAAGTGATTTGTTTGTACATTACGCCAGTATCATCGAACTACAGTCATGGAAGGGGGTAGCAAACGGCGTTGTTCCAAAGGTATAGCCAGGTTAATATTAAAAATGTTCGTAAAAATAAAATGACGTCCCTGTATAATTAAATGTAACAATGAAATATATTGCATTTGTTCGATTCTTACCGTCTTTTGTTTCCTCCAGTGCCTGAAAGTTACAGACGAAAAAACTTTGAGAGTTTTATTTTCATCTGGCATCAATATTGCATTTCTACCTCTATTCTGCAAAGATAACTGCGTATTTTTACATTAAATAGCAGTTCATACCTCTATCTTCACTATCCATATTGAAATTACCACAGTTTGACACAATACACAGCACAGGATTCTTTTGTATCAGCTACAAGGGCCGGTTCGGTTTTTTTTTTTTTTTTTTTGCCACTTCTGTACATCACACGATATATTTTCAAAACTTATATCTATGAATTAAAAGGGGGAAATCATCCCGGTTCCTTTTATATTTCAACTTCAAGCACTAAGTGTAGATATGATGATGGTAGTAGCTGGTTGTTGTAGTATTTGTTATAATAGCGGTAGTGTGGTGACAATGGTGCCTTAATGTTGTAAGATACTTACCTAGTGTTATGTCAATTTTAGGATCACGAAAAGTAATGTCTCCATCTGCCGTTACACGAGCATATGAATAGATGACGTGCGTACACAACTTCGTGTCAATATTTTCTACCTTAAAGTTACCTTTTCCAGGACGTTTCACTGACCAACTTTTATAATAGCATACAATCCTGTCTGTAACAAGAAAAGTACACCCGTTGTATACACATGCTGTACACGTAGTTACAGTATTAATGCATCAGAATGCCCATTACCATTCAATTTACTGGAATAATTAATAGATGAAACATAAAAACGCTTTAATTCATACATTGTTAAAATATATATTTTAAGTGGTTTTCTTTTTTAATTTTAATATAAATATTAATAAGTTGATTTAAAAAATGCTCTTTACTGACTTACGCTAGTGTCAACTGATTAAATACTTGCATCATTCTTTCAATAATCTGAAAAATGTTTTAACTTTTATAAAATTGTTTGTGAATTCTTTAAAACTGTTATAGTTGCTTCTTTGGAAGCTATTTCTGATTTTGACGTAATAATATAGTATCGTCGCATCATCATCATCAATAATAATAATAATAATAATAATAATAATATTATTATTATTATTATCATTATTATTAATTTATTAACATATGAAAAAGATCTTTAGAAACTGAATAAATCATAACATTAATCATAATTTTCATATCAACAAAAAAAGTAAAGTGCTCTGAATTTATTGCACATACGCCTCCAAATTTGACTCTAGATAGGTAAAGAAAATATTCAATAAGACAAAAAAGCCTTAATACCGAATACGTGTCGTTTTTCGCGAAAGTTTCATAACGCAGAACAACCAATCATGAAGAATCCACATTAGCTATGATTCCATTTTTCATCTACCATAGACAACAATTCACTTCTATAAAATTATTTGATATATTCAATATCTCCATTTGTGTTCACACGTGCATTTAATAACAATATTAATAATTATAATTTATAATAATGATAAGTTAATATAGTGATATTGCCCTATGTGCTTCTAGGAATAAACTAATAGTCCTTATATTAATTTTATTGTAATACAACATTAGCTCAAAGAAACAGATTTCAGGAACATTCGACCAAGGAAAAACACTCTAGCACGGTTTTAGAAGTCTTGAAATAGTATCATGCATTACAATTTTGAAACATTTCAACATAGCATAATTTTCAGTAATATTATTATAGTATATTATTTACTAAGTGTGAAATACAAAAACTTGATTCACAATAAACCGAGAACAGAAACGACTATGCATATCGATATGCATGTCAATAACGATATGTACAGTCGATATTACGCATTCAGATGTTATTTGTGTATAATTGACCAATGCCGTTCTCTCATTAATACAAGCCAGCCAATATTCGAAATTTAAGACAAGGAATATTTAAGAATTCAATTCACGTGGTAATCTGGTTTCATATAGGCCGTACAGGTAGCATATATGGAAATTTATTCTACTGAATTTCTGCGTTAGTTACAAGCAATGAATGGATAAGATATTATGTCACGGCCTCCTTGATACAAAATATACGACGACCAAATACCTTTTTGATAACAACAGAATGAATCTAGTAGGTTGTGACCGGAAACGAGAACGGCAAAGTTAAAACTTGGCCAACTCTCCGTTCCCGTTCCCGAGCTCAGGAAAGCTTCTCATTAATTGTGAATGCTTACATTTAAATACATTTATTTTAAAAAATCTGTTTTCATTCTCGTTGTCGTTTCTGTTCCCGGTTTATTGTGAACCGGCCTTTAGTCTTTGTAAAGCTTGTCAGTGATAAATAAAATCTGTAAAAAAAAAATGAACATTATATCTCAGCGAACCTCTCAGATGTATTCTATATGGAAAAAATTGCGGCAATGTCGACGTACACACCCTAACGTTTTTTTTTTTATTTAATCATGCGCAACTTACATGCATCCACTTCACTGTAGATCGTAAGAACTGCAGTTAGAATGAATAAAGACAACCAGGCCATCATGTGGCAGTCTGAAAAATAGTCAACGTGAAATATTAGTTACTTTGGTACTAATTAAAATGGTAATGTAAAGAATGCAGTCCTCTTCCATTAAAATTTTAGTTCATTTGTATGATTTATCTCACTTCTCTCATTCCAAGGGTTCCAATAAAAGTACAGGTTTGGCTTTTTAAAACATATTCTGTAGTGAAATTGTGATAAACTAAAACGTATTTCGAGTAATATACAGCATCAGTAACAGATGTTAAACAATAACAATATAAACCAATGTGCCGCGAATGGTCCGCTGGTGTGTCGCGAGAAAAGGAAAAATTGGAAAAATAAAAGTGAAAAGAGTAGTAAAAAAGTGAGTTCACAAAAGTCAACTTTCGGCGAACGTGGCGCAAGGTCAGTGAATACACGGTCTTACTAATAAAAACTCTATATACAGACGTTTAACTGTCTTATACTTATACAATGAGTAGCTCGTTTATAAGTCGTGTGTAAATTCCTTACTAATAATCACTACCTACTTTGTGTATAACAGTATAACTGTTACACAGCTACGTCATAGTTTCGTCATTACTTCGTTACGAAAGATAATAGAATATCTGAGGTTCTCTATTGCATCCGGTAGAGCGCTCTATGATCTTTGGTTTGTTCTTCTGTGGTTACAAGGTAAACATCATCATAAAATGACAGTCGATACGAACAGCTGTTAGAGGGGCGGCCATTTTTTCTCTACATACAACGCTTAAACAAGGGGTTTCGTGTATATAATTACTGCAAAGCAATTCCTATTGTATAGTTACAGCCTGTTTATACGCCCATAGCTTATTCACGGTTTATTAGTAACGTTTTCTGTCTCAACTCTGCCTAAGTCTCGTATAAAAAACTTCAAATAAAAATACAAAAAAGTATGTCAATTCTGTTTGTGAATAATGCGTCAACCTCAACCTTTCTTGCTCCATGCGTCCTTCCGTCATTTATCACACTATCATCCCACCATGTTGACTAAAAATAATGGATATAAAATAGAAAATATTTTACTTTAGACTATATATTAATGCAATTTATATATATAATTAATATTATTTATTTGTATTTTATAGAACTCATTCCTTCCTAAAAACCCTCAAAATTTTGTGCTGGTTAGAAACCACTGGTTTGTATTATACAGGAACATCATTTTATTTTTACTTCAATTTTTATTGTACCTGAGTTTTTGAATGTACTTCACTCCCACCCCCTCTTCTAGTAAACTTCCAACAGTTCTCCACACAGAACTGAGGCCGCGTATGCAGTACTGAGTTAGTGAGTATAGTAAGTTCCAGAAATATGTTCGTGTTTTCCAGTGACGAAAGAGCTTTCAATATTGAATCATATTTTCGCACAGGTACTGTCGTCCGTTTGCCTACGTCGCATCCCGGTTTCCCCCACCTGCTTCTGTTCGTCCCTCTGTAAATCTAGTAGCTGGGGTGTCTTAGCTCTTTTCTGAAAACATAAATTTCTGCTAGGAATTGGACATCTACGTAATATTATACAACTGTTTAAAATAACTTAAATAGAAGGGCCTCGCTGAGTAATTAACTGTCATGTGATTTCCCCTCCCCCTTTCTAAAACCCTGCGATAAAGCCACTTGGACGGACAGTAGATAGCATTTCTGAGTAATTTTATCTTTTCGGATCGGTCAGAAGTGAAGATTGAATTTACAGTACGTAAGGTAGACTTTTATAGAGTAGGTATAGAATTATTTTAACATGCGGACTGGTAATTTGAATTAGGTACAATAGTCTATAGTGCGATAATATGCACAAAAGAACAGAACTCTGTATCGAAATGAACGTCCACCCTTTTCAAAAATGTGTTTTAATATCCACATTATGATTATTTTTCAATTTAACTTCATTCTCTATATTGTACGCTAATGTGCTGTAACACTACAATATACACTGCATAATGAATACGTCCGAATGGATAGCTCAATTCATGAGTAAAAACACTAAGTGTTAATACAGTACTGTATTTCGATTAAACAAAAACCCAATGAAAATTATCAAACTCAAAATTGCGATATTTCCTAGTTTACGTAAATGGATGACTTACTTTTCTTCCCTCCTATATCTAGTAAAGTGATTTGTATTTTACACCAGTATCATCGAACTCCAGTCTTGGAAGGAGGAGCAAGCGGTGTTTCCGGTTCTAGAACTTTAATCCAAAGATATAGCCAGGTTAATATTAAAAATGTTAGTAAAAATAAAATGGTGTCCCTGTATAAGTGTACAGCGGGATTTTAAATTACAATTTTAATGTGCCACATGATCGAAGAGGTTGAAAAACTGTGATATAAAGTATATGTAGACTTATATTATTAACTCATCCTGCCAAAGGTTTCTCTGTGATTTTCCTAAGACATTAAGACAAATGTCGGAATGAGCTCTAAAAGAAATGGGCTATGAATCTACATCCTCCCTCTGCCGGTATTTTTCCAAATTTACATTCGACATTTATTACCCAATTACACGAGCGAGGTTACTCTACTCAAATCGCATTGCGAAATGACACACCTTTGAATATGCAGCCTTCAACACCTCACCTGTTACACGAGCGAGTTTACTCGACTCCACTTGCACCGCGAAAAGATTAATGACTTTCAATGTGCAAACTTACACCTTCCGGCGTTTCTTCTTGCGACTTTGCAGTCAGCTCGTTATGCTGCTCCCCCGCTCCCCCGTATGTTGTAGCTAATAGATTACATCCAAATTTTCGGTTTTCCCCTTCAACATTTTCTAGAGTTCCTTCAGTGGAGCAGCAAAACCTGAAGTGAGACAAGTGGCCAACAGGCTTGGAGCTCACGTATTCAGTTTTTCCCTGTCTCAACTCCCTTGCAAAGGACATGTTGTCGCGTGCCTTTAAAGTTTCTCCTCCCATTTCCCCCTCTCTTCATTCATATATGTATATTTATGTATGTACCCTATGTGCGTGTGAACGAATACACTATGTGGTGGTCCTCACTGGTATAGCATTCACTATTCTACAGCTATTGGAGCCATGGTTTGCGGATTCAAACCAGGCAGAGGTTAATGTATTTGAAGAGCGATAAAATCCTGCTAAACTTCCTTCGGGAGTAAATGAAAGCTGTAATTTAGTGTTGTTGATTAACGGCACGTGAGAGGATTTAAATTTTACCAAAATACAGGGTGATTCACGAGGATTTACCGTCCTTTACGGAGCTCATTTCCGAAGACATTCTGAACAAAAAATATATAAACATGGGTTCTGTTCTCAATATTTACAGAGTTACGTATCGATATTGGAACGCATTGCTGTGAACGCGTGATCTTGGTCAGCGTGCAGTCAGCAGCCAGCGCGAGCGCTACGGAAATCAAAGATAGCCGTGTACAGTTACGTAGAGCGACGAGTGCCGTTCACAAACGTGCGGCCAAGTGTACTCAAGCGGACGGCGACATTTTTTAAAATGTGTTGTAAACTCTCCAAGACTTTAAATTAGGATGCAGAATTGAACTGCAAATAATTAAGTCGGTGGAAGTGGTGTGATTTGTAATAATTGTTTTTATCCTAAGTGCGTAAGAATAATGTAATTTTCTAGTTAAAAATAGAAAAAGATGTCTGTACGAAACAACTAAGGAATTCACAGCACATTTTTAGCCTCATAATACTTTCCAATTAAAGAAATGATACTTCTGAACGGTTCATTCTCTATTTGTATTATTCTTTTACCTTCAAACTAAATAAAAAACGTATTTTACAAACAACTTTAAATTAGTGTAACACTGAAAATATTGAGAATAGGAACTATGTTCATATGACATTTTTTGCTCAAAATGTCTTCAGAAATAAGATCAGTAAAGGACGGTAAATCCTCGTGAATCACCCTGTATTTTATGCCAGTTGATACGGCTTCAGATGTTAAGTGCGAGTATATTATTACAAATTGAAGAAAAAATTATATGGAGAAATGAACAATATAGTGAAAGTAATGACTCACCTAAATTAAAATCAGCAATTGGCAATTGAAGGAGTAATATTTTAGATATGTTTCTTTTATGTGTGAGTTTTGTTCTACTGAGCGACAACGTTATTCTTTTAGTTTTCTATACTAACTGGAATATTTGGGTGAAGAAAATATTAACTTTGAGGGAATATAAAGATTATCATTACTGGTTAAAGGTCAGTACTGTCAAAGTTCTTAAATGCCATCAGCCATTAAAACGATAACTTCAACACTTCGGAAGACATAAAATACATTCTCTTAGTGTTTCTGTATTAAACTGTAAGAATATTATTACTTTTTATGTATTAAACTTTTCTTAGGAGTATTCTCAAAGAAAAGAAGTATTAGACTAAGTACTAGCGTGCATTAACGACGCTCAAAAAGTACAATTTCGTTTTGCTTTTCTTAAAGATTTGTTATGTAAATAAATAGGCTAAAGTATTTTCTTGTTCTCGGCGATCTTGCGGTTGTTATGTTGTCCAAAGGATCCGAGGTCTCCTGGTGCAAAACCGGTCAAGGGCGTTAAGATTCTTAACACGGCTTCCTTCGGGATAAAAGCAAATCTGGGATGCTCTTTTCGTACAATGAGGCCGAGAAGTCCACTTACTCCTTATACTGAGCGAGCAGATTATCTATGAAACTTGAGCACGGCATGAATTTCGCGGGCAGCGGAGCGCTGGTCGGCCGGCAAGAAGATTTCGCGGTTAAACTCGTGGCACTAGATTTACTATGTAAATACTGCTTATTTATATTTTGAAAAGTTATGTACTCGCCCATGTCATGCAAGGAGATGCTGAGCTGTCTACCTTCATTTTCCACGCATTTCTTGCCCATTAACACACACACACACACACACACACACACACACACACACACACACACACACACACACACACACACACATATATATATATATATATATGGGTATATAATTTGAACTGGTAATGGAAATTACGAGAAAACGGCTGAACGGATTTTAATAAATGACCCCTCATTTTGAAGCTTGGTACCAAAAGTTTTTCAGGAAAATAGTAGTGTTCAGTGAAATATCAATTTTCCTACATTATTTTCCTATTTTCCAGAATCCATCTTTCTTCAGTTTCGAGAACTAATTGCATTTCAGCACGGCCGTGACTTCAGAATAAAACAAAACACACACTACGATAAGCAATAGTTATTACACGAAGGCAATGACCTGCAGGATTGCTGACATATTTAGAGCTCAAATTCAATTGGTTATTAAATACTTCAAGTCACAGTAAAAGTAATTTACAGGTCTGATTCTGCGGTGTGTAATTTTATTAGTCAAGTTGTGTATTGGATATTGAAATCTACAAAACATGAGGTGGTTTGATGATATTATTACCATTAGAAATGAAATTTCATTATAGTTAATGCCATGATGTGACTATTTTTCATTAATTATACATATTAATGCTACAGTGATGATTTGAAAGTGAAACGTTTTTGGGGTTATAAAAGCAGATATAGAGAATATGTTAAATTAGATCTTCATTTCTATAATTTACTGAGTGGCGGCTATTATATATATAAAAAACTACAAAACTTACGTAAGATAATAATATTCTTATTAATAATCAAATATTTTATACTTATTAATCAAGTGGGGTTGGGTCTTTTTCATATACTTAATGGCGTAGATACTTATATGCGTCATTCCCTTCGGTATTGGCTCGAGAGAGCGCAAAAATTACAGTTCGTAAGGAAAGACGGTATTACTTACTGATAGAATAAGAGGCCTACAAAATTTTGTAGTCTCTCGATCATTTCAGCAAGATCTCTTAGCAGCATAAAATGATTTTACCCTCTACATTTTAAGCTCTACATGCAGCAGCTATACCAAGATGCTATGTCCATTGTTCGAAAGCATAGTAAACCTGACTTTTATAACCCACAATGACCTCAAATAGCTATTCCTTTACTCCCATATGAAAAACCCACTGATCGCCCTGACATTGTTACTTGCGTTTTCGCGTTGAAACTCAAGATACATAGGATAAATGGGTTCAAGAAAAAGTATTTGGCATAAGAACCATTCAGAGGGAGTATGTTTCATTATTATGGAAGCAAATAACTTTCAAAAAGTCTGGTATTCTTCATTGAAAATAAATCTGAAAAATTTTTATTTGAACGTCTAATGAACTTAGTTTGCAGCATTTGCTGCACAAGCCACTAGTAACTATGTAAATGAAACCAAGATTCGTCCGAAAACAAAATGAGATTATGATCAATTTCTCCGTCATGTACTGTACTCAAAATCCAATCACAAAATCTACTCCTAAGTATTGGGTTTAAGTTCTTGCATCCTAGTAATTATATATCGTTGTTGATTTTATGAAACCTCCTATGTGACTTTAAAGAAAATAATTTTTCAGAAGGAGCACTGTGCATCGTCTGTTTAGTTTCTTATCTTGAACACTTTCCATTTCACGAAATTTATTAAACAAGTTACTAATTGTTGCAAGACCTAAATCTTGAACACCTGGGAATTTTATATAGAAATAATCTTCTGACGCACGAGCAGATTCAGTACGAAAATACGAATCATAAATGAACATTCGTTGAATAATTAGGTCTATTATTTTCCATTTCACATTTCCTTTCCTAGCAGACCGTATACAAACACGTGGAGAATAATCACATTCATGTTGAAACTTTCGTACATTGGTTTTAAGACTTGAATATAAATAACAAAAGTTGACAACAAACACACCTTCAAAATACTCGTATACAGAAAACCAACCACCACCACCACACACATACACAACACATCTAATCACCCCACACAACACAAACATGCTGCATTCAGGACAATGGTACACAGATTACTCAAAATACCCATAAGTCAACAACACTACTGTTTTCGCTGTAAGAAAAATCTTAATGTAAACATAAACATTGTGGTCACACAAATTTGGATTAAGGTTAAATCCAGAGAAATCGCAAGCAATCGTAATGGGACATAATCGTCTACGAAGTACTCTTGATAGTGGTACTATACCACATATAACATTGAATGGGATTATTGTTAAATACAGTGAAACAGTTAAAAATCTTGGCATTTTTATGGATAGCGATCTAAATTGGAACACCCAAGTAACACACACTTGCAAAAAATTTTTTTCTCAACTTCACTCTTTGTTTCATATGAAAGAATTTCTACCACTTAGTCTAAAAAAGAATCTTATTCAGACGCTTGTAATGGCCCATTTTGATTACTGCGATTCCTTACTAACTAATGTAAGTTCACTCTTAGCTGAGAGACTACAACGTGTTCATAATGTGTGCATACGATTCATCTGCAATACTCGTAAATTTGACCATATAACACCTTCCCTCCAGTTACTTTCATGGGTGCGTCTGAAGGAACGAAGAACAATACATTCACTGTCTCTTCTATTTAGAATCATGCATACTTCTACTCCGAATTATCTCTTATCGCGCTTTCAATTTCTTACAACTCTTCGAAACCGACATCAAGCACTTCTTTCTATCCCTCATCATAGAACGTCTCTATACTCATCCTCCTACATTGTAGAAATACCTCGTCTCTGGAATTCGTTACCTAATGATGTCAGGGACTGCCGGACTTTATCACAATTCAAAATTAAATTGGAAAATTTTGTCTTGTTTAATGCTTTTTAGATATTGCTAGAAGTGTTGATTTGTGTTTTTTTACTCCAGATTAAAATCGCAAGTTTCTTGTTTATGTTAGTTAATTAGGATACAATTAATTATACTTAATCACTCATTTAAAGTTTGTGTGACTGCAACCTGTGTATATTTTTGTGTGACTTTACTTCGTTTATAGTGTTTTTTTCTTTTCATTTCTGTTATTGTATTTGTATTCCTGGTGTTGTGGAAGAGAAGGCCTGATGGCCTTAACTACACCAGAATAAATAAATAAATAAATAAATAAATAAATAAATAAATAAATAAATAAATAAATAAATAAATAAATAAATAAATAAATAAATAAATAAATAAGCACGTTGTTGTCATACCCGTGATTGGCTCCTAGTCGAAACACTCACATGACGCAGGAAAATATAGTTCGTATTTCGAAACCATAATCTTGTATTATTTAAAAATAAAAAATTGAATTGTAGTTGTTAAATACGATGAAACATATAACTTCGCTCATATGTAAAATGCTGTGTAAAAGAAAAACTACTTTTATATATTATTATGTACAATGAACGCGGATGAATACCAAAAGTAACACCGCGGTAGTCTGTTCTTGTAACAACCTGGCGTCACTTGAGCTCGTAGTTGTCATAGTATGGCTTCTGTATCCTCGGTGTGTGTGGTTATTAATCATAAGAGTGGAAACCCTTTCAAAAGCGGAAAAACAAATAGTCTTAAAGGTATATAATAAGTTATGTGATAATTTAATTGCAGTAATTATAAAGTAAATGTTTCCTAAGCAAACGAATGCATAGTAGTGAGGTTAGGCCTACTGGATGAGTAACGGGAAATGTTTAACATGAAACAGAATGTACAACAGTAGGCGGGAACATGTACTGAGAATCTATGGCGCCAAACAGCGGCCAATGAAGCCTCACTTCAGTCACGTGCTATTGTTTACATTAGGATTTTTCTTACAGCGAAAAGATTATACAATGAAGAAGTGAACACGATCAAATACATAGCACAAGAAAATGGTTACAACCCAAACATAATAGACAACATCATAATGAAGACAAAACAAAAACTCAACAAACACAAAAACACGCAAAACACAATACAAACACAAGACCAAAAGAAATACATCACATTAACATACGAAAACAAAAACACACACGAGATCGCATCCTCATTCAGAAAACAGAAATACAATATAGCATACAGAACAGAAAACACACTACAAAGACAACTCAACACACAGACAACACAAACAAATAAATACAACCACACAGGCGTATACAAACTCACATGCAATAGTTGCGACAGTTTCTACATTGGACAGACAGGCAGATCATTCCAAACTCGATACAAAGAACACATTAAAGCAATAACCAGAGGACACAATACATCTACATATGCCGAACACATAACTTATGCTAACCACACATACAGTAACATAAATACAGACATGGAAATCCTACACATACAACCCAAAAACCAAAAACTCAACACACTAGAACAATATGAAATATACAGACACACTAGAACACACCCTAATCAAATTCTCAACACACAGATCAATTTCAGAACACACACACTATTTGACACAACTCTTCATCACACGAACGCACCCACACGACAGGCAGCGAAGTTGAGATATCGCCGAGATCTAGTAGGCTCTGAGGATGGTGTTAAGTAGCACCGAAACAGCTGTAAGCCGCACATGCTTACGTAATTATCACGAGTAAGATCGCCATTTAATCAATTATTTTTAATCACATTCAACTAGTCATCAGAAACTTACCAATTTGTTTTTCTCGCCGAAGTGACACAATACATTGTTCACCTGAACTTGAAGCTCATATAACTTCAAAATTCTTCAATTTCCTTATAAGGACTATCCAGATGTATTACTAGAGCTAGGATTCGTATGCAAATGCATATTTTTACAGGCCAGTTAAAGGTCATGCAATAACATTTTATAAATGTTTTGAACGTCTGTGATGGCGAATATGCAAAGTTAATCATGTAGGCTATATATATATATATATATATATATATATATATATATATATATATTGCTTATTTCGGGTGTTTCTGCTTATAATACGTAGATTATTGTGCACATAGTGTAGCATACTTTCACTATTTTATTGCATAAACCTCCAGATTTGTCTATTTTATAAAAAAAAATGTTCTGGATTATTTGGTTGTCGGCATACAATATTTTTTTATTCACTTTACTCGATGACTGAAAAATCCTTGCATATGAAGGGTAGCTGTGGAAAAATCAGAACAACCACTCCCTGCTTTTGTTCTTTTGAACTACTGCACAGCAAGCAGCATTCTCAAATATCCCTACCTACCTTACTCTAACGCCCTACTTACCTTTTCTTTGTTTCACTTATCCTCAGTTGTCGTTCTACAGTCACTGTCAAGTGCGTGATTTTGTTGTATTTTGCGTGCAGTTTGTGAGAGTTAGTTTGTTCATGATATTCAAAATATCTAGTAAAATACCGAACAGAAGATATTCCCGACACGCAGTGATGAGGCTATGAAGATAAAACTAGACGTTGTGGTGTCAAAAATTCCTGATTGCAGGACTGCTCAAAGTAAAGAAGGTATTGTGCCAAAAAGAAAGTGATTTGCATGAACCTGGATCATACAGACTCACAATTTACACACTAAAATGTTGTCCATTAACCCCATGTGATGTTGAACATTCATTTTCATCATTAAAAATATCCCTTAGGTAACGAAATATGACAACAGAAAACCTTGAAAAGTTGTTTGTTGTGTTTTTCAACCAGAAAAACTTTAGTAAAAAGCAGAGTGTACAGTAGTGGCAAAAAAAACCGGACCGACCCTTGTAGCTGATTTCAGAGCCTTGTTCACTCCAGAGCACGATAGACTGCTAACTAAGACTTTCGTGGTTCAAATCCTGCCTGGGAAGGAAACTTTTTTTGTTTCTTATTCAAATTTATTCCCAATACTTTTCGATTGCTGGTAAAATTCATGTTCTGGGAATAATAAGTTAATTAAGTAGTAAAATATCGCTGCAATCGAAAAGTATTGGGAATAAATTTGAATAAGGAACAAAAAAAAGTTTCCTTCCAAGGCAGAATTCGAACCACGAAAGTCTTAATTACCAGTCTATCGTGCTCTGGAGTGAATAAGGCTCTGGAATCAGCTACAAGGGTCGGTCAGGTATTTTTTTTGCCACTACTGTACTTATTGAACGATACTTATTTCTTTGTTTGTTTATTTATTTATTTATTTTATTTATTTATTTTCTTATGTATTTATTTATTTATTTATCTATTTAATTAATTAATTAATTTATTCGTCCAATCGTTAATTCGTTCATCCCTTCGTTCATTCATTCATTCAATATGGTGGAGTTAAGGTCATGAGGTCTTCTCTACCACACCACCAGAATGCAAATAGGCAGATAAAAGAAGTAAATAAGGAAAAGGTAATAATAATACAAATACAAATACAAAAAAAAAAAAAAACACAAATGCAAAAAGGAGGAGAGAAAAAATACAAGTACAGAAATAAAATCACAATAGGCACAAAAAGCACTACCGTCAAATAAAAAGAAGATGTATTATTCACTTTTTTTTAGAAAAAATAGTACACCATACAAAAATATTGAATTTTGCATGGTTTTACATGTTTCATTATTATGCATACTCAGACAGCCCTATTTATTATCGGAAAATATACCGCGTGTTTCTGCACCTCCTAATTGGAGAGAGAGTCTCTATTAGAGATGAACAAAACTAACTGCCGCTCTCGCTCGCTGTGTTCGTTGCACTTTCTTTCGAGTAAGTAAATAACATTATAAATGTCTAAATAAGACAAAAAGACAAAATAGAACAGTATCTTAGTTATCAAAGTGTTCTGGTTCTATTATATGATATTAAGTTACATATGGTTATATAAATAAAGAAATTATCAAATAAATTGCATTTCTAAGAAACGTAAAACATAACGTTAATATATTTTTACTTGAGATTGCGCACTTGATCTTAAACATATGAAAACAAAATTCCTAGCCTTTTAATAAGGCAGATGATGTTTCAAATAGACTAGTTGATTGTTTATACATATATAACAGTTGCCAAAGTAGATAAAAGTTCAGTCAAGTATAAACAACTGTGGCGATTCAATGCTGCTCGACGTTCGGGACTTCGGGAGTATTAACCTCGACATCTCGGAACACGTCAACGACGCGACGTAATACAACATTGTCGTGCGGGTTTTCGGCTTTGCGGGCGCTGTTAGTCTTGCTTTCTCGATCGTTGTTCATCTCTAGCCTCTATTGTTGTGCTGCTTTCTTTCAGTGGCTTAAAAATCATGTCGTATTTTTCAGTCCTCACTTAAGTCGTACCTATAGTCGTCCTTGTTGCCTCTTACCATGCTAGCCACCGGGTCCGAGTTTCACGGGTTTAAACCCGACTAAGGGTGGGTGGATTGATAAAATCCTGAGCTTCTCTGCTACAGGTAGTAAAGCTGTGTCATGAAATTAGAGCACGTGAGATAACCGTGACTGCGATAGAGGGCTCCAGGCAAAATGTATCGACCATTTTTCATCCAAATTGTTTTTAAATACTGAATAACATCTGCAGTTTGTAAACGTTGTCAAATAAATAATATTTAGGCATATTGGTAACAGCTAAGTCCATTTTCAGTAAAAAAATCGCGTTTTCGTTTTTTTTTTATTAAAAATGGATCAGCAAAGTTTTATTTATATGTTGAGGTAGTCTCAGTGCTCTGGGGTGCATGGAAGCATAAAACTTATGCCACATTCAAATTTCTTCACCCTTAAACTTGAATTCCATACAAACTTAAGCTGGTTTCTTTTACAGAACATTTCGTCATGTTCAAAGTGTAAAGTCTCTTACATTTTGATGCTGGGAACATGAAATGTTCACTGCATGTTCTGGATACTGTTGTTAAGAAAGGCAGTAATATTTTCGAAATGAAAAAATAAAACTTATTTAGTGTACACAAAACATTTAAATTTTGAAGTTACATATATTCTGTGTAATTTTCCCTCCATTTGTAGATATAAATAAAAATTCTGTATACTTAGTTATTTTCTAACCATATTAGAGATGCTGTATAAAAAGATTCTTTCATGAAACTTCAATTTTGTAGGAGGAGATAGATTTTGAAAATATGTCATTTTTATTCTTGAATTTGAATAACTCTAAAACCATTTATCTGATTATAATGAAACAAGCACTCTTGCATAAGAGTGCTTGTAACAAGAGGATGAAGTGTATGAAATATGAAGTCTTTAAATTAGAAACTGTAGAAAATATAAATTTCACCTTCACCCCTATAACTTACGTAGCTTACATGCGAGTGTGATATCAAATTTTTGTTTGCATTCTAATTTCCTTCCAGGTTGTTTAAGCGAATGTAATATTGATGAATCTCTTATTCTTATGATACGTTATGTATGTAAAAGCTCTTATAATTTTTTAGGAATAAATAGGGATATGGTTAAAATATTAATAGGGATCAAGGAGTTGAAGTACTGGTCTTCAGCCTTTCGTAGTAAAAGGGTCAGATTTTAATCGACTATATGCTACCGCAACATAATTGTTGTAAAAAGTTTGCTCAACATGCATTATTCTAATATAAGATAATAAAAGAACTTTATAAATAATATAAATTACAAAAAAAATAGTACATTATGCAACGAGCCTATAATGATAGTAATTAAGACGCGAGGATGTTTATGAAACGAGCGCAAGCAAGTTTCATACTACTTTTTATGCTCGACCATATTTCTAACTTGAAATTATTCATAAGTATTCATGTAATTCTTATGTGACTGGGGAGCGAACTGACCTTGTGCAATCTCGTAAATTGTGAGATGTGGGCAGACGCGAAAGTATTGATTTTTTCCGGGCAACGAATGTCGACGACCTTGATATAAATTCCAGAGTAAGATAAACGTTAAACTTGATATAACCTTGAAATTGAATTCGACATTGAAAATCGAGATAACAAATTGAATTTATTTGAATATTATTTACAATTAACGCTAATTATTATAGTAACAGAACATAACCTTCTGCGACAGTATTGGATTTCCAGCCTGCGTGACGTTTTGCTAGTTGTCTTTCGATTGCATATCCAAGAATAATCGAAAACCTGAACTTTAATGAATAGGTGTACTTTAATGACATGCATTAAAGGACTGCTACCAGGTGTATAATTACTACATTTCGGCATCGTCGAGCATAAAAATTATTTATGTATTTACTGAGTCACTCAACGAGGCAGGAAAAGAACAGACTTATTAACCAACTGTAATTACGTACTATGCCAGCTTCAGGTTAAATACCAAAGTAATAATTATTACACAGTTATGCATTACTTTAATCAGATATTATTCAGTTAATTATAATTTATTACAATATTTATTTTTTAAGTTATAAATTATCTGTGATCATTTGCATCATTAGGGCCTTTCAGTTCTGCAGTTTTTTCTGACCTGGAAAAGAAAAGAACATCTTGTAACAATAAAAAAATACGTGCAAAATATAATTAAATCATTCGTCTACCTGAAAAAAACTGGTAAGTAAAACACTAATTTTAGATTTTAAAATAAAGAAACGGAAACAATGACAAACCAAGTTCACATGTAATTTCTTGAATTCCCAGTAGATAAAGAAGCCCACTGTTAACTGATTATCAGATCAGAATTGAATACTCTCAAGAATTTAAGTCACCAAACTTAAGAAGACGAAAGTGAAGTGGAACGAATAATCGGAGAAGATGGTAGGAGTGAATAGAACAATGACCTCTATATTTATTTCATATTATCCCGAAATGAATAGTCTATCATATGTTGGCAACATTTTCTTCATATTGTGCCGGTCTCTACTTATAACCATTAGAAGAATTGAAGGGCTCCCTGAAAAAAAAAGTAGCTCCACTCTTACACTCCACTTGTGAAAAACAACAAAAACATTCTAAAATAATTCAAATTTTAACTGACCGTTTTTCCTTTTTCAGAGTATGTCCTAGATACCTAGGAGCTTCATTTTATCACTCAATCATTTATTATAATCAGCAATTTAGGGGGAGATATAAACAAACAATTGAGCTACTCCCATTTTGCAATAAAATTTGATGAGCTCATAATTAGCCACATTTTGCACTGAACATACTGTGAACACACATAATAATATTGTGTGAATATCATTCATAAACTACTACACAAGATAATATCGTTAATTTTAAAGGGGGTTACTCTTTGAGATATTTCAAACAAAAAAGTAAAATACAATTTGCTCGTTTTTGCTTCCTTTTCGAAATAAAAATTATTTTACATGAAACCTTTCATGGCGTGTTTTGGGAAAGCTATTAATTCAATTCCCAGTATGCTCAGTGAATTTAAGAGTAGTGTATTATGATAATAACTGTTTGAAAGAATTTTAGTTTTGTCCTTTAAGTCTGAAGAAATTTGGTGCTAACAAATGTAACACTGTAAAATTCGTTTTCAGAACGAAAAGTTACATTTGTTCGGCTTAAATATGTGTACATTTAAGGGATAAATTTTAACTGACCGTTTTTCCTTTTTCAGAGTATGTCCTAGATACCTAGGAGCTTCATTTTATCACTCAATCATTTATTATAATCAGCAATTTAGGGGGGGAGATATAAACAAACAATTGAGCTACTCCCATTTTGCAATAAAATTTGATGAGCTCATAATTAGCCACATTTTGCACTGAACATACTGTGAACACACATAATAATATTGTGTGAATATCATTCATAAACTACTACACAAGATAATATCGTTAATTTTAAAGGGGGTTACTCTTTGAGATATTTCAAACAAAAAAGTAAAATACAATTTGCTCGTTTTTGCTTCCTTTTCGAAATAAAAATTATTTTACATGAAACCTTTCATGGCGTGTTTTGGGAAAGCTATTAATTCAATTCCCAGTATGCTCAGTGAATTTAAGAGTAGTGTATTATGATAATAACTGTTTGAAAGAATTTTAGTTTTGTCCTTTAAGTCTGAAGAAATTTGGTGCTAACAAATGTAACACTGTAAAATTCGTTTTCAGAACGAAAAGTTACATTTGTTCGGCTTAAATATGTGTACATTTAAGGGATAAAACTAAAATTCTTTCAATCATTTATTATCATAATACACTGTTCTTTAAAGTTGACTGAACAGTTTGGGAATTAAATCAATGACTTTCTCAGAATAGGCTATGAAATATGTCATATGAAACCATTTTTATCTCGAAAAGGAAGTAAAAAGGATTAAACTTTTATTGAACTATTTTGTTTGAAGTCTCAAAGAATAACCCCTTGAAACTAATGTCACTGTTTACGTTTCACCTTATTTAAAGCTCCAGGAGTTATCTCCTTTTTGCAACGAAGCGATTGGGAGCTCAGTGCAGTTCCACCATAACTTACTACCAAATGCTCCGGGAATCATACCGTTCTTGCACTAAAGGATCGGGCTTATTTTTTAACGTATGATACAGTACAAGCAAAACATTAATTTCACCAAAAAGTGGAGCCATCCCCTTTTTACAGAGAGTCTTTCAATTTTAGACACTAAGTAAATAATAAAATTTATATTGAAATAAAGGCGTAATTATTTAGACCTACCTTATTTTATAATTAAGCGATATAAGTTTTGATAGTGTTCAAGAGAGGATATTTGCCATCTCCGCATGTGTTACGGAAGTCATCCATATCAATACTCCAAATCATAGCTCCACCCAAACCGTTGTTTTTGATGTACTGGGCCTGAAAATTGTTAAATAGTAT
This sequence comes from Periplaneta americana, assembly GCA_025594305.2. NCBI lineage: Eukaryota > Metazoa > Arthropoda > Insecta > Blattodea > Blattidae > Periplaneta > Periplaneta americana. The sequence goes on along the minus strand of JAJSOF020000023.1, from coordinate 32,119,391 downwards.
ACAATATAATATGTGCTATGCTCTATAGTCAAAGGAAATAAGTCAAATCTATGACATGGCACTTTTAATTTAATTAAAATCTTCTCAAACTATCTATGTACGGAACCAGAAACAAAATTTGGGTCACCTGAATCTTTCAAGTTCCAGTTCAGATGGCCCAAATTTTGTTTCTAGGTCTGTACTTCATTAAACATTATTAATAGACAGTGGATGCGGGATGACTTATCGTTGAATGTAAGTGCACATTTACCATATGTTACATTTTTTTCATTCAGACCATTGGCTGAACAGGTTTTAAACGTAAACAGACGACGTCAACATGCTACTGTATCTCCGTACAGTCAGAAGGAAAAGAAAAATAACGTACTGTAGTACATACCCCTGGTAGAGGGGCAGAGAAGGCCTGATAGCCTTATCTCTACCAGGTTAAATAAATAAATACTAAATACTAAATGCCTTGCAAGGTTCAGTCCTCGTCATCATTGACGCAATTACCAGCGTTGCAGTAAACGACAATACATTCTCGTAAGTTGTCGAAGCTGAATCGTCTTCGCCTATCGCTTAAACAGTTTTTGTATCGAGAGAATTTCTGAAGAAAACCTCTAAAATGGGGATCACTCAATTTCTTTAGAGGAACATTTGCACTGAGCATCATGTTGCACGTGTCGTTAGACCCACACAACTAAATGATATGATGATGATGATGATGATGATGATGATGATGATGATGATGATGATGATGATGATGATGATGATGATGTAGATGATTCTTCAGATTTTATTTCAACGCATTTCCTGTGCGATGTACTGTTGCAATGTTTCTCTATAGCCTGAGTTGTTCTGGTTTTTATTTCAATTTTACATACATTACACACGATATTGTCTTCGTTAATACATAAAATGTCACTCTCATACTTCTTAATTGCATTTCTTATCTCTGAGCGAATTTAACGTTTTGCCATTATGAATGGATCAGCACAACATATTCAACGCGTACTAAATACTTTAGCAGGATAACACACTGCACACATTGCGTTGCAATGTTGCTGTGAACTTCGTTTTGTACGCTGCTGTACTCGCCAGGTACACAAAAGACGGACGACGCGGCACGTGCCATATACTCTGATACGAAACATTCACTTTTCCTTAAGTCATCCCGCATCCACTGTCTAATTATTAATGTTAAAAAGGTAAAAATTTTCCATTTAAACGCCATGAAGGTGCGAGGGGGCATGGAGATAGAGCTCCATGCTTTCATGACCTCGGCACTAGAATGAGGTGATGTGGTCGACACAAAGCTCTGACTACGTTTTACCCTTGGGGAAGAACCGATACTCTATCGGGTGGGATGCTGTATCTGAATGGTTTTGCGTGGAGTTGGCGGATATTGTCATACATATGCTTAGGAGGTGGCCGTCTTTGTAACGAAGGCTTGTTTTTTAAAATGTAATTTAATGCATTTCTGAACGCTTTTGACAGAAAATATTACAAAATTCGGATTCCACGTATAAATTTCCATAAGAGTACAGTAGAATCCCGATTATCCGTCACCCTATTAACCGATTGGCGGATTATCCGACTGTTTTTGTTTCGCTATTATTTCAGAAATAATTTACGTGAAATACTGTTTTGTACATTATATTAATACAGCCCTAGCATAAGACGGGAAATTAAAGGAACAAAGACACCCCCACCCATGTCCCTTTCGCTTACACCGCCTTATAAACAAACGTAGAGTAAGTTTCTGTGCATCAGTGGTGGATTTTAGGCGACCAGTGAGAGCCGTAAGTTCGTAAAAGTCTGATACAATCCGTCACTGACTTCCTCTCCGCACGTACCATACCAAAACATAACTATCTCAGCCGGGGAAGGTGGAGTGGAGAGTTAAGAGGTGATCTACAGAGACTCAATCGAGTTAATAACGTCTAGGTCTGTATTGGTACGTATTTTTTTAAGAGAGCATTATTACAATCCTGTATCGCTACACAGTATGGTCTACTGTTTGAATTGCCGTACTGTGTAACTTTTATTTTCTTTCAATTGTTTATTTTACGATGTTTTATGAACTTCTAAGGTTATTAGCGTCAAAATGAGATGGTGGCAATGCCAGCGAAATGAGTCCAGAGTTACCCAGCATTTGCTCTTAATGGGTTAGAGAAAATCCCTGAATAAACTTCAACCAGAATTTGAACCTGGGCCCGCTCGTTTCAGGTCATGCATGGTAACCGTTACTCCACAGCAGTGGACCTACTGTATAACTTCTACAGGGACATCATTTTATTTTTACTAACATTTTTAATATTAACCTGGCTATACCTTTCTATTAACGATTGAAACAGGAAACACCGTTTGCTACCCTTTCCACGACGGAGTTCGACGGTACTGGCGTAAAATACAAACCACTTTAATAGGTATAGGAGGGAAGAAAAGTGGTTCATCCATTTATGTAAACTAGGAAATATCGCAATTTTGAGTTTGATAATTTTCGTTAGGTTTTTGTTTAATCAAAATACAGTACTGTATTAACACTTAGTGTTTCACACACGAATTGAGCTATCCATTCGGAAGTATTAATTATGCAGTGTATATTGTACTGTTACAGCACATTAGCATACTATATAGAGAATGAAGTTAAATTGAAAAATAATTATAATATGGATATTTAAACACATTTTAGAAAATGGTGGCCGTTCATTTCGATACAGGCTTCAGTTCTTTTGTGCATATTATCGCACTATAGACTATTGTACCTAATTCCAATTACCAGTTTCGTCCTTCGTACGAGTAACTCATGTTGAAATAATTCTATACCTACTCTATAAAAGAGTACCTTACGTACTGAAAATTCAATCTTCACTTCTGCCCGATCCGAAAAGATAAAATCACTCAGAAATGCTATCTACTGTCCGTTCAAGTGGTTTTGTCGCAGGGTTGTAGAAAGGGGGGAAATCACGTGACAGTTAATTACTTAAGGAGGTCCTTTTATTTAAGTTATTTTAAACACTTGAATGATATTACGTAGACGTCCAATTCCTAACAGAAATTAATGTTTTCAGAAAAGAGCTAAGATAGCCCAGCTACTAGACTTTACAAAGGGGCGAACAGAAGCAGGTGGGGGAAACCGGGATGCGACATAGGGAAACGGACGACAGTACCCGTACGAAAATATGATTCAATATTGAAAGCTCTTTCGTCACTGGAAAACACGAACATATTTCTGAAACGTACTATACTCAATAACTCAGTACTGCTTACGCGCCCTCGGTTTTGTGTCGTGAACGGTTGGAAGTTTACTAGTAGAAGGGGTGAGAGTGAGGTACATTCCAAAACTCAGGTACAATAAAAATTGAAGTAAAAATAAAATGATGTCCCTGTAGCCTATATAAAATGACTACCACTGGTGTCAGGAGAAAACGTATCGAAAAAAGTGCAAATAATTTAATTGTTTGGGAAAGAGAAACTATGGCTTATCTCGCATCAGAATACGAGATTGGAGTTATAACTGCGCTATTTAATAAAAAAAAGGATAAAGTATGTAAATCTACAAATGAGACCTCCATTATTCCTATTTTTCTGTAGACAGCCATTACAAGGAATTTTCTTGCTCCTTAAAAACCCGTTGTTGACAACCAGACTAAAATCAGTGAGCTGATCCACTACCTAGCGCCATAAACACAACAGCACGGAGAAAATTACGAAATGTTTTACGGTACGGGTTATCCGATTTTCCGATTAACCGTTCAGTCCACCCCCTTCATTACCACGGATAATAGAGGTTCTACTGTAACTCTTAACCCCATTTTCGAAAAAAAAATGGACTAGATCGTCTTTGCAACTGGGCTATACTCATATCTCATGTGCATCAGTTCGGAGTGAATTGACTTATAAATATCGAATCTGAACAATATCCGTCCAATGTAAGTTTTAAAATGAATAAATATGGTCTAGTTACCTTAATTTTCACAGCAGCAATATTGTCAAATCCAACCCATTGATTTCCGTTTGAAGCATATATACACTTCTGGTCAGCATTCCAATGTTGAGTCCACTGTCCAGCATTGTGTTGCTCACAAATCTGCACATAAAAATTATAAATTACTATTTTCATAAAGGCACTAAAATTAGTGGCAGTCTTGAACAAAATTGTATGTAAATAATTGATTAAATGGCGATCTTACAGGTGTTAATTGTGTAAGAATGTGTGGCTTACAGCTGTTTCGGTGCTTCTTCACACCATCCTCAGAGCCTACTAGATCTCGGCGTCATTTCGAACTTCGCTGCCTGTTGTGTGGGTACATTCGACTGTTGAAAAGTGTTGAAATGTGGTGTCGAATAGTGTGTGTTCTGACTTTTCAACAATCGAACGCACCCACACAACAGGCAGCGAAGTTCGAGATGACGCCGAGATCTAGTAGGCTCTGAGGATGGTGTGAAGAAGCACCGAAACAGCTGTAAGCCGCACATGCTTACACAATTAACACGAGTAAGATCGCCATTTAATCAATTACTTATATTCAAGTGTTAAAAGTAGTGTACGAAAGATTCAACATGGAAAATTGTATGCATACAAATTAATATATTTAAATTAATTTGTATAACACTGGGTGGGTCTATTTGAACTCTAATTCATAACATATTTTTATAGTTGATATTGTTTTCACATTAAATCTGCTGTGGAACTCCTTTTGTCTTCATGGCAGCAGAAATTTTCATGTGAAATTACGACCAGTAGCATATCCCTTAATATCATCTCCTCTTCTGATAACAACGCCATATTATCAACAAATCTTATACAGTTTATTCTTCTTCCTCCTGCTATCACTCCTCCCATGTTTTGAAAACAGTTCTTTACTAAATCTTCCAAATAGATGTTGAACAGGTTGGGATAAAGGATATCCTTGTACTCCTCTTCCTATTTCGCTTCCTTCTGAATTTTCTTCTCCTATCCTGACTTTGACTTGTTGTTTCATATAAAGATTACTGAACAGCCTCCTCTCTTTCCAATCCACGCCAATTTTCTTTAGGATCCCCATCAGTTTATTCCAATCCACTCTGTCAAACACCTTTTCTAGTCCACAAATACTATATAACTTATACTTCTTTATTGAAGGATATTAATATCATGGGGTCCGTGCCAAGTGACAGGAAATCAGTTTCGTCATTTTCCATATCTGAAGTCATTTTCAAAGTTTTCTGAATTAAGAATAAGTAAATACTGCGACATGTTGAAATTTTAGTTACATAAATTAGAAAGAGACGATTTGCTAACTTCAATCAAATGGAAAATAATTTCATGCAGTTTGCAAATTCTTTTACTATAGTCATAGTGAAAGTAAGTTAAAAAAAGACCAGATTTGCAATTTGCAGTTGCTGAAATCCAAAATAACATCTTTATAAAGAGAAAATATAAGGATCGTGTTGGTTTAAATGCTTAAAAAAATATTGACAACTCAGAATTCCCACTTTTCAGGTCATTTTCGAAGCTATGTTCGGGTCTACCTACATTTGTGAACATTTTTTTTAACTGTGTACTAAAATCACGAAGAAGAATCCATCTCGGAAATGTCAGCCTTCATGCACAAGTTAAATTCTGTAAAGTTAATTTTTCCATTAAACCGTTTAACATTAAAAAGTTCAAAAGCATATACTGAATCTCGTGTCCTAATGAAATTTATTTGATTTCTTTACCTTGATATAGCCGCATCGGACAAACTGTGCGTGATGAATAAAATGAATTCTTTTACATAAACGATGTAGCTCTGTCTCCTCTCCGTGGTAAAATACGATACTATGGAAACGTTTCATTGTTGCTGTTCCATTAATAACTCTACGTAGAAGTTTTAATTCATTCTTGCTACATACGTATTTTCAGAAATGTGCATTTAAAAAAATGTAGTCGGAAAAATATTTTTGGAAATTGTTGTTTTCGAAACTTGTCTCCAGAAACATGGATTTGGGATAACGATCAATCGGAAAAAAGTCCATTCGGAATTTTGGATTAGGAAATTTGGATTCGGAAAAATTGACGGGAAGTCATCTGATTTCATTTGTACAGTAGTGGCAAAAAAAAACCGGACCGACGGAATAATCAGTCCCCGAAATGAGCCACTGCGCATGCCACGCCCGCATTCACAAGATAGCGAGTAATCTATTGAAATTGTTGTAGTTTCGACTGAAGACGTAGCCCATTTCGAAAGCCATTAGAAAATAAGCTGGTAAAATTCATGTTCTGGGAATATTAAGTTAATTAAGTAGTAAAATGTCGCTGCAATCGAAAAGTATTGGGAATAGATTTGAATAAGGAACAAAAAAAAAAGTTTCCTTTCCTGCCAGGATTCGAACCACGAAAGTCTTAGTTACCAGTCTATCGTGCTGTCACTGTGAACAAGGCTCTGAAATCAGCTACAAGGGTCGGTCCGGTTTTTTTTGCCGGACCGATCCTTGTAGCTGATACAAAAGAATCCTGTGCTGTGTATTGTGTCAAACTGTGGTAATTTCAATATGGATAGTGAAGCTAGAGGTATGTACTGCTATTTAATGTAAAAATACGCAGTTATCTTTGCCGAAGAGAGGTAGAAATGTAATATTGATGCCAGATGAAAATAAAACTCTCGAAGTTTTTTCGTCTGTAAGTTTGAGGCACTGAAGGAAACAAAATATGGTAAGAATCGAACAAATGCAATAAATTTCATTGTTACAATTAATTATACAAGATAGATGTGTTTTGTGACTAGCAAAATTTGAATCTGTGACTCTGAAACCAGCTACAAGGGTCGGTCCGGTTTTTTTGCCACTATTCTACATTGTACGGTTAAGTATGTAAATTAATATTATATCCTAGGCCGTTTTAACCAATAGGTCACAGTAGATCGTGGCCTTGGACGGCAGCTTTCGAAGGGCAGATGTTTAACGTGTCTATTTTCAGTAACAAAATGGTATGTCACGCCGCACGTGTAAGAATGAAAGCGCCGATCACCGAAGAAGATTAAATTTTATCTGTTGGCAAAATGAAAAATAGATTTGTTATTGTATCAGCAAGTGAGTACTCCAAGCACTATAATTATTGCGATCAAATAATGGTCATTGTCACGTATATAAAGATTTTTTTCTTCTTTCATTAATATAAGAGTCATGACAACAATATCTCAGTAGATCAAAATACAAGCAATTGGACAAAGAACCGCCTTCCTCTTTGTCTCCTCATACAATCCATAGGCCTACATCTTAATGTTGTCTGTCATCTGATACCTTCTTCTGCCTCAAACTTTTCTCCCCTTTACCATTCCTTACAGAGTACATCCTTCAGTAGACAATAATATCTTCTTAGCCAGTGACCTAGCCAATTTATTTTTCTCTTCCTGATCCGTTTAAGCATTATTCTTTCTTCACCCACTTTTTCTAGCACAGCTTCATTTCTTATTCTGTCTGTTCATTTCACATGCTCCATTCTTCTCCATATCCACATTTCAAATTCTTCTATAGGCCTAGTCGTTTCTCTTCACTTCATCGTAATGTCCATGTTTCTGCCGTATATACATTCCACACAAAGCACTTCACTAGTATCTTTCTGAGTTCTCTTTCCAGTGATTCGCAGAAGATGCTACTTTTTCTATTATAAGCTTCTTTTTCCAGTGCTATCTTCCTTTTGACTTCCTGGCAGCAGCTCGTGATACTATTTACAGTACGATCATTTAGTCCTAACAGTCGCCGGCAATGAGCGCCTGGGTCAGGCGAGTACATTAAGTTACGCCAAAGGATGTTCAGGTTAGCCTGTTGCCTGCAGTCAGAGCGATCGTATGTCTCGCGTGCAGTATAGCGGTATGTTTCTAGTACAATTAAGCTGTACTGCATTCCTTTACCGATCTTTCGCCCTTATCTCTACTCCGGAACTCTCCCCACTACTCCTATTACTTCCCCTCTTTCGCGTCGCTGAGCTGTCAGGACTAAATAATCGGTCTGTATAGTATAACCCAAGTATTTGAAGCTGTCCACTTAATTCTACTGCCTCATTTAGAATTCGCAAGTTTACCTTCTTTACTTTCCTTCCTATGACCATGATCTTCCCCTTGTTTGCATTAATTTTCAGCCTATATTGTTCATAGCTGTCATTTAGTTCCTGTAGCATATCCCTTAGTATCATCTTCTCTTCTGCTATCAACGCTATATCATCTGTATTCTCCTTCCTCCTACTATCGCGCTCCCATGTTCTGAAAACAGTTCTTCACCAAATCCTCCAAGTAGATGTTGAGCAGGGTAGGTGGCAAAGGGTGCGACGTACATTTTAGAATGTATTAGACTTTTCTTCTGGCGCGTAGCAAATAGGTTTTATAACTAGAGACCAGTAATCCTTAAATAGTAAGGCGTCCTTCAGTACCTGTCTCTGGCCGTAGGATGTATAAACGTTGATTGGATTAGAAATGAAAATACAATTGAGACAGGGAGATCGAAAACCCATTAACTCCAATTTTTGACAAAATTGAGTTATGGACTGGATGATGCTTTTTAGTTTGTCCCGTATGCGTGAAAGGCAAGAATACACTTATTTCGACATTCATCTGCATTCTAAGGGCTGTTTGAAACTCGTGGAAGTCAAAACTCCACTTACTCCATGAAATAAGAGGGTTTTTGCATTCCAAGCTTAATTTCCCGGTAGGTGGCAACACTATCGCTCAACCAGCTGAGTAAAGTGATACGATACGGTATTCAGAATGTCATAAAAGTCTATGAAATCCATGTAAGTAAGACTATTAAAGGCACAATATCGAGTCGATTAACTTCCAGAAACACAATACAGATGCATCATTCTTCAGTCAACTAGAGTGTAATTCAGCATTGCCATTGAAAGAAGAAAGCAAAAGGACTTGCAAAATTTAATGCAGTTTATTTCTGAGGAAAGTAGGATGAATTACCAAACTCTGTTTGCGGGCAGTAATAATCTAGAATCTAGATGCACAGGAAGAACATGAGAGTGAGAGAAAAAAAGAACAGAATCTGTAACATGAATGAGCCTGTGTTAACATTTTAATATTGTTTGTGGTTTTATTTGTGTATTTTGATGTGCTTTATGGTAATTTGTGATTTTCTGTCTCATATATTTGAAATTTTAAAAAATGTAGCAATGTTAATCTTAATAACAAACTTCCATTTTCTCGTATATTCCAATGTTTCATAAGAGAATTATGATATACTTATCCTTTTTTTTTTCTTCACATGGCTCATATTTATTCACTTTTTTAAATTCATATACTGTGGAAGTCAGAAAACCACTAACTCCAGCAGTGTTTATTTCAAATTGTAGCGTAAGATAATGTAAAAATTTAGGTTTTGAAGTATTTAATTGATAAAGAATGTAATTTTACACAATATTAATAGAGAAATGTATAATATTTAAAGTCAGTACGAGAAATAATAAGTTTTTTTCTCTCGCCTGTAAAAATTTGGTTTATTGGAGTTAGGGAGTTTTTGATTTCCCTGTCTCAGTTATGTTTTATGTAATTATTTTCTCATAATGAAACGTTTTCTTTTATCACTCATCGTAGGTACGTGGTTTAAAAGTCATGCCTTAGGCTAGTGATAGCGAATTAACTCTCGTTCAAGTCCTCATGAGGGAAGAAATTGTCTCATGAAATATTCTGTCTATGTATGGAATCTGTGCCTGTCGAGCATTGTATGGCGTATGCCCGAAGAAAACCCCTGGGTAAACACAAGTTATGAATTCTGGATAGATCGATTTGAGGAATTCTGGGATTTGAACCGAGTCTAGCTCTGAGCAACTGTGGCGGTATGATAAGAAAATAAAAATGATACTATGGCTGAAGTTGTATAATTAAGAAATTGATGACTAGTTTGTTGTAAAATAATATCGCAACGGAAGAACTAAACCATGTACTAAAACTACATAACGTAGTAGCATAACGTAGCATGGGTAGACATAACGACTCTGTTAGAGAAGCCAACGTACTATGGTAGGAACGATCATGATTTTAAAATAAAATATAGGAAACAGAAAACGGATGTAGGTAAATTCTCATTTTTAAATATAACTATCAGGGGCGGCTTTCGAAGGGGGGCTGCGGAGCTGCAGCACCCCCAGACATTTGTGGCTCTCGTCTCGTTTTATGTTGTGAAATACATTTATTATACAGTCTCTATTTAGCGGCTCGAATTTTTTTATAAAATTTCGCTCTCATTGACATGCACGCAATCGTTAGTGAAGTCACTTCCTCCCCTGGTGCTGCCAGAGCGAAACCAGGGACAAGGACTACAGGATGAAGCCACTTCCTCCTCTGGAGCTGCCAGTCTCGTCTCGGATGTCTTGCGCGTTAGTTTTACCCCTCCCCTGCTGCCCCTTGCCATGAATCCAGAGTTTCCCGGCGCTGCAAAATTTGCAGCAGTTTGTCAGTAGCGCGCAGTTTTAAATACATTTTCTTTAATGTTGTGAGTATAACAAATGCAACAATGTTTAATTCTGCACAATATTTACAGTCTATTCAGTTCAGTACCTTAACAATTCAGGAGAAATGTGAAATTAAGTGCCCATCGGTTGAATCTCATAATGGAAAGAGCCGCTAAACAAAATACAAAGGCTCGCATATTATTTGCTAATTGATCCAGTATCCCTGCTTTCTTCTCTCGATCTCCTCACAGTCTGTATTAGATTAATGTGTTTCAAAGACAATTCCATCAGCTGGGGCAACAAGATGGAGTTTTAAAATAAGAACAGTAAATGTTGTTCATGAGAAGAAGGAGCCATTGCTAGAATGTTTTCAATCCATAATGGAATCTGAAACATCTAACAACATCACAATAAATGAGGCAAGATCGGGACAGCGCACAGTTGAGCAGCGAGATCTATGAAAATGAAAACCCTAAAAAACGTCGTAAGGTCGAAGGGATTCAGACAAGGATTGCGGCAGCCAAAGAAGTGTGTAACCTCATTATCACACAAGCTAACATCTGATATTATCTTCTCTTCTGTGTCAAGAAAAATTTGAATGCTACAAAAGCTCATTTCCTGAAAATGACCTAAATGTATGTGTGAAGCTTTTTCCAATGTTTGATAAAGACAAACTAAAAATGGAACTCACTGTGTTGTATCAGAGACAAGAATTCAGAAATATCAGTGACGCAGTCAAGCTCTTGCAGTTTCTTCTATCTGAGAAGTTGCAGGCCTCATTTTCAGAAGTTGTGGAACTACTACGCATAGCTATCACCATACCAATGACAACTTCCGAACCAGAACGTTGCTTTTTGTGTTTGAAGAGAGTAAAATCCTATCTTAGAAATACGATGAGAGAAGTGACCGCATTAACTATGTTTTCCATTGTAAAGACTATGTTAAACGACATACCGGATTTTAATAAGAAGATGATTCATAAGTTTGCAAACTACAAGGCAAGGCGCATGGAACTAATCTTTAAATAAAATAAGTTGCTTGGTTTATTTTTGTATGCAGCCCCCCTTAATTCAATACCCACGAGCCGCGACTGATAACTATAAATGATTGGAATGACCTACCTGCAGCGGTCTTTGAGGGCTGTCCTTCCTTAAGGAGATTCAAGAATAACTTAAAAAGTTGTGTATAAAGTGTAAATTAAAATTAAGGTGACATTTAACATTTATTTTTTTAAGGTGACATGTATTTATTTATCTTGACGAGTTACTCCCTTGGTTTGAATTGTAAGTTTAGTTTAAATGTAGTTCTGTTTATAAGTATGAATAAGATGTAATGTATGTCTTATTTGAGCTGTTGTACCAGTGAAGCATGGTGAGTCAGTGAAGTTATGGTTTTACAGTGTAGTGAATAGTTTCGATCAGTGATAATTTATAGTGTCAATAAAATGTGTCCTATAGTGTCAGTGAAATGTGTTATAGTGTCAGTGAAATGTGTTCTAAAGTGTTAGTGAAATGTGGCATAGTGCCAGTGCAGTGAGTGAAATGAGAGTGAAGTGTAAGATTATTATTATCCGTACCAATGTGCAACTTACCTAGGGACTATACATATGTAGGTTGTAATGTAAAATTAGGTTCACTTATTAATTAGGTTATTTTATGTATTATTAATTCTATAAATAAATAAATGTAGCTTCCCTTATGAAAAGGTTGCCAGATTTGACAAAGGGTATTACATATAATTTGGAAACGCACCTAAAAGGTAAAATGATAAACATTTGAAACGGTTAGGGAATCGAATATACAAAAAGTCAGAAAAATTTACACCTAAGTAGCATTTGTGCCCATTTACAGTTAAGAAAGGGGGGGAAAAATACGAGTATATCATCAGATAGGTTAGAATGATTTGAATGCCATATACCGCGAGAAAATTAATAGTACGGATTTATTGGCATTGATATCTAAACCAATCAACAGCCATTGGTTAAGATAACTTGAAATTTCCATTATCACTCCCTTACAAGTGATTTCTCAATATCTGAACCTATCCTTTGAGGGCACTAATGGCTATTTCCTTCACAATCCTGATGGGTGTTAGCCCCAGGTTTTTACATTTGTTGGCAAAGAAAGGGTATGGTACCTCGTGCTCCCACCATTAGACCTATTACATCAATGTGGGACAGGCTATATTTATCTTTATAGAACGGGATTGTTGGTTCATAGATCCGTTTCTTTTCACTGTCCACCTCATGCGTTTGATCTGCATGTGTCTCAAATCTGGTGGTGTATAATTGTATTGTGTATTCTTATTGTATTGTGTATCTAAATGTATTGTGTATTGTACAGGGACATCATTTTATTTTTACTTCAATTTTTATTGTACCTGAGTTTTTTAATGTACTTCACTCCCACCCCTTCTACTAAGGAAGTTCCAACTCCACACAGAACCAAGACCGCAGATAGTAAGCAGTACTGAGTTACTGAGTATAGTACGTTCCAGAAATATGTTCGCGTTTTCCAGTGACGAAAGAGCTTTCAATATTGAATCATATTTTCGCACAGGTACTGTCCGTTTGCCTACGTCGCATCCTGATTTCCCCCACCTGCTTCTGCTCGCCCCTCTGTAAAAGCTGGGCTGTGTTAGCTCTTTTCTGAAAACATTAATTTCTCTTAGGAATTGGACGTTTGCGTAATATTATACAGCTGTTTTATTTAATTTAAATAAAAGAGCCTCGTTAAGTAATTAACTGTCACGCGATTTCCTCCCTTTCTACAATCCTGCGGCATAACCACTTGGACGGACAGTAGATAGCATGTCTGACTAATTTTATCTGTGCGGGTCGGGCAGAAGTGAAGATTGAATTCACAGTACGTAGAGTAGGTACAGAATTATTTCAACATGAGTTACTAGTACGAAGGACGAAACTGGCAATTGGAATTAGATGCAATAGTCTATAGTGTGATAATATGCACAAAAGATCTGAAGCCTGTATCGAAATGAACGGCCACCATTTTCAAAATTGTGTTTAAATATTCATATTATGATTATTTTTCAATTTAACTTCTTTCTCTATATTGTACGCTAATGTGCTGTAGACAGTATACACTGCATAATGAATACGTTCGCATGGATAACTCACTTCGTGAGTAAAAACACTTATTCTTAATACAGTACTGTACTTTGATTAAAGAAAAACCTAATGAAAATGATCAAACTCAAAATCGCGATATTTCCTAGTTTACGTAAATGGATGAACTACTTTTCTTCCATCCTATACCTAGTAGAGTGATTTGTGTTTTACGCCAGTATCATCGAACTCCAGTCTTGGAGGGGGGAGCAAGCGGTGTTTCCGGTTCTCTAAAGGTATAGGCAGGTTAATATTAAAAATGTTAGTAAAAATAAAATCATGTCCCTGTATAATTGTATTGTGTATTGTAATTTTATTGTGTATTGTTTATGTTGTTTGTACCACTGCCACCGCGTGCTTGTCCACTTGCAATGAAAATAAATACAACTACTAATTATGTAATAATCGAACCATGGTTTTTTGCATTGCAAAAGTCAACATATCATATTATAGCTTCTCTTTGCTTACATTTACATTTTTGTGTGTTCCTTTCACTTACTTAGTTCTAAATGAAGTTTTATATCTCACCTCATTGTACGCCAGCACACCTGCTCCTTGAGTATATGGGCCAGCTTTTCCTGGACCGGTGCTTGGCGCACCAACACCATTATTAGAAGAACTCTGCAAGGTGAATGTGTTACCATACGATCCCATACCAAGATTCAGCTTAGATGCTGGAGCTCCTTCTTGATCCAGTACTTCATGGCATAATCCTGTAATGAACATTATTAAGATCATTACGTAAAATTATTTTGTCCAGAGTAGTATAATAGTACATTATGCAACGAACCTATAATGGTAGTAATTAAGACGCGAGTACGTTTATGAAACTCGCTTGCGCTCGTTTCATAATATTTTCATACGAGTGTCTTAATTACCATTATAGGCAAGTTTCATACGACTTTTTATGCTCGACCATATTTCTAACTTGAAATTATTCATAAGTATTCATATTATTCTTATCTGACTGGGGAGCGGAACTGACCTTGTGCAATATCTCGTAAATTGTGAGATGTGCGCAGACGCGAAAGTATTGATTTTTTCCGAGGAACAAATGTCATTGACCTTGATATAATATAGAGAGTAAAATGAATTTTAATCTTGATGTAACCTGGAAATTGATTTAGACATTGAAAAACGAGATGACAAATTGAATTTATTTGAATATCATTTACAATTAACGCTAATTATTATAGTAACAGAACATAACCTTCTGCGACAGTATTGGATTTCCAGCCTCCGTGACGTTTCGCTAGTTGTCTTTCGATTGCATATCCGAGAATAATCGATACTTGAGCTTTCATATTGCTACAATGGTGATTTCTGATTGGTGGAAAACCTGAACTTTAATAAATAGGTGTACTTTAATGAGGTCCATTAAAGGTCTGCTACCAGGTGTATAATTACTACATTTCGGCATGGTCGAGTATAAAATCATTATTAAGACCTTTTTTCTTGTACGGAGAGGGACCCGAAAGCTTACACTGCAGCCTGAGTCTTATTGTGCTTACCACTGTTATAATCTAGAATTACGAATTTTAAAACCACTAGTGTAAATAGAGTAAAAAAGTTAAATCAAAAGCGACATTATCACATTGGTGAAAAATCTTATATTTTAATATTTTGAATATTTTATTTTACGTCGTTGTATCAACTGGTATTTAGAGTAGTTGAAAATGGTGATAGTGAAATGATGATGGTGAACGACTTATACAGAGAGTTCCTATGCAGACCGGTCTCGGGTAGTAATATTCCATCGTCTTAATGACGGCATTGTGGAGCGTTCTCTCGAGGAAGCTAAGCGCTGGAGGGTTTAGTGTGACCGGTCTGCGTAGGGAAGCGTGTACTGACTTATCCGTACTCCGGCTACGACCACTTGCGCCACAACAGAGTTTTTAAGTAGAGGTTGGAGTGGGACCAGTCTGCGTAGGAACTTTGTGTGTGTGCCGATTATAGTAATTCAAAATTTTCTAAAGATGTCTGCATGTTTACCAGAAAAGAAAATTTCATATTAAAATATTAATAATAATATTACAGTATTCAACAAACGTTTTGGGTTTTAATTTATTCATACGAGAAGAAGGAGCGGATTTTGATGACCTAAAAGCTAAAAATGACGCTGAGTATATATCATTAGTAGTTTAATTACAATATGTTAGGTATGCACCTACTTTACATTTGAAATTCAGAGTCATATCAAATGAAAAGAATCGTGTTCTGTGTTAACAGCGCGCCACAAATTTGATTACCTGCGTGGATGGTCCTGTAATCTTCCGTTTGTTTACGTTTATTGTCAAAGAATTAGTGAATAGATTTCTGAGTCAGTGTTCACCAGACCGTAACAAAGTACCCAGTGACAATGAGTATTCTACCTGAGATACAGGAAATGTTTGCTGATCTTCAACTATACTACGTTGCAATATTAACTTCTAGGCTATAGAAACCTGCCCCAATTACAATTTTGTGTAACTCGCTTCACTTTAATAATTTTATTTATCTTTTAAGTCCATAATTGCACCATACTAGATAGTCTCTTCCTCCACTAACGTTAGTTAATTATCTTTTCCTATCTTCACAGCAAATCAATGGTTGAATTTTAAGTCACAGTTACCACATATAATATTCTTGAATATGCCATTATTTTTTAAAGATTATAAGCAAATCTCTGTCCTCTATTCACATAAAATGAACGAATATGTAATTTAGAAGAGATTTCTTAAAAATTTTAAGATTAAAATTAAATTATGATGGCGTTGATATGTATCAGCTTTATTTCAGGTAATTGGTCTCTGGGGAAGGAACTGTGCTTATAATATATGTAATATTCTTAACAAAAATCTTTTTGTAAATTATTGTTACTTACCACGTTCAGGGTTCGTTCAAAATCTGATGTATCACTTGGTCCAGCATATAATGGTGAATTTTCTCCAGTTTTTGACTCCCAAGATCCATGCATATCATAGGTCATAACATTGATGAAATCCAAATATCTAAATAGATAATAGTACATTTCAGTATTCTTCCTTATAGTATATGTGTGTGCATATATAAACGATATGTAATGTCATTAATTTCAGGAGGTTATTCTTTGAGATATTTCAAACAAAAGGTTGAATACAATTTTACTAGTTTTGTTTCCTCTTCGAGATAAAAATAGTTTTATATGAAATATTTCATAGCGTGTTTTGGGAAAGCCATTGATTTAATTTCCAATAATCTATGCTCAATGAATTTAAAGAAGCAGTGCATTATGATAATAAATTATTGAAGGAATTTTAGTTTCCTTCTTTAAATGTGCAGAAATTTGATCTGAGCAAGAGTAATTTTCCGTTCTAAAAAGGAATTTTAAAATGTTACATTTGTTTGGATCAAATTTCTGCACAGAAAATTAAAATCATTTTAATAATTTATTATCGCAGTACATTGTTCTCTTAAATTGACTGAGCATATTGGGAATTAAATCAATGGCTTTTCCAAAATACGCTGTGAAATGATTAATATTAAAACATTTTTTATCTCGAAAAGGAAGCCAAAACGAGCAAAATTATATTTGCTTGAAATATCTCAAAGACATTAATGACATTATTTACGGCTCATTCTGTGTAATAAGTACTAGTTAATACTATAATTTTCTTATCTTACAAAATAATATGCTGTGCTGAAATTTGGTCCTTCAAATTTTACAAAATTATTTATTTGTTTCTCGATTACGTTACCTTAAAAGCATAATTTATTATTCCATTTGCATTATCTCATTTTTAATATTATTTAACTTCGTGTTTGTGAAATAATTAAATATAGATATTACATCAAAAAGTGATTAAATTTCGCAGTGATATTTGATAAATTAAGTTACAAATTAATACACAAAATTGACAAAATTCTTAATTAATATGTCATAATTACTGCATTCAATACTTTTGATAGATATTATTACAATATGTATGTACCACTTACTGTGAAAGTCCTGGAGCATCATAGCCCGGATCAATGGTATCTACTCCCGCTGAAACTGCTGCTGATAGAATATATCCATGCTGATTAAATAGCGATCGAAGTTGCTTCACCAATTCTACAAAGGCACTCTGTAAAGAGTATTGTTTGTAAATAATATTTATTTTGTACAAGTAAAATACAACTTCGATCAATAGGTTTAATAAGACTTCTAAATGTTTTGGTCTGTGGAAATATAATTATTGGATTTTTAAAAGTCGGTTTATTTCCCAGTTTGATGCAGAATTTTAATAATTTGTCATTAAAGTTCAGATTACTATTCAATCAAGCAGAGGACTTGGATTTGATTTCCGTAATGTAGCCTAAGTCTTGATTTATCTTCCTCTCACAGAGACTAAGTACGTATCTGTTTTCTTAAGTACAGTAGAACCCCGATTATCCGACACCCTATTAACCGATTGACGGATTATCCGACTATCTTTCTCTCACTCTTTTTTTTTTTTTTTGCGACAGAAACATATGAAGTACTACTGTACGTTGTATTAGTACGTATTTTTTCTAAGGAGTGTTATTACAAACCTTAACACTTATCCAGCTTGGTCTACTGTTCAAGTTGCCGTACTATACAACTTCTATATAAAATGTATTGAACGAGTGTCGAAAGAAAACTTTTTATGATAAGTATCGAAAAAAATGCAACAAATTCAGTGGTTTGAGGAATGAGAAACTGTGGCTCATTTCGCATCAGAATACGAGACTGATGTTACAACTGTGCGGGATTTAATAAAAATCAAGGATAAAGTATATAGAATATGTAAATCTACAACATGAAACCTCTAGGCCTACTATTCCTATATTTCCGCTGATAGCCATTACAAGGAGTTTCCTTGCCCCTTAAAAGCACATCGTTGACAACCGAACTTAAATTAGTGAACTTCTGATCCTCTACCTAGCATCTTAAACATAAAATCACGGAGGAAATTTCGAAACTTCAGCGCTTATTCGCTTAATTTACGAAAGTATTTTATGATACGGATTATCCGATTTTTTCGATTAACCATCCAGTTCATCCCCTTCATTACCATGGATAATAGAGGTTCTACTGTAGAAGCTTGTGGCAGGTTGAATATTAAGAGTGTGCGAAAAATCCCACTACACCTGTTAATTTTTTCTTCAAAACAAATCTGCACATGAAAAATATAAAAGTGATACTCTTATGACATCTGGAGGACATATTTCGGATGCAATAATGACTGGAGACATCTGACGGACCTGAAGGAAACCATATCACACGGAAATTAGCGACCATTACATGAGGCAAGGCAAAAACATTGAAAAGTTTTGAAATGATAAACATCTATGATGTTACTGACGACACCATGAATGCTTGTCATTCTTACGGCTGAATAAAAATCTATCTATCTATCTATCTATCTATCTATCTATCTATCTATCTATCTATCTATCTATCTATCTATCTATCTATCTATCTATCTATCTATCTATCTATCTATCTATCTATCTATCTATCTATCTATCTATCTATCTATCTATCTATCTACCTACCTACCTACCTACCTACCTACCCACCCACCCATCCATCCATCCATCCAGCCATCCATCCATCCATCCATCCATCCATCTATCTATCTGTGTCTGTCTGTCTGTCTGTCTGTCTGTCCACCCACCCACCCACCCACCCACCTACCTACCCACCTACCTACCTACCTAATTACTTCACTTATTATAGACTCATACTCAGTTTGTAAACTGAAACAAAAAGTGAAACATTCAAACCAACACAGTTGTAGTTTATTCCTGAAACTAGGTGAAGTATTTTCCGTGCCTATATAGCCCTGATACAGTACCTATAGGAAATCGTGGAAATAAAAGTATCCTTAATTATGAATTAATATTATTACTGGTATAAATATAACTGTGCTTTCGGTCAAATGATCATATTTTAACACTACTGTATAGCCAAAAGCAAATTATTCTTCACTGTTGGATACATTCTTTTAACAATTGTATAATCACTGATTAACTTTATGACTTCTTCACTGCGTTAATATTAGAAAAATTACCACGAATACCACGTTGAAATTAGTCAGCCAGGTAATTTTTCTAATATTAACACAGTGAAGAAGTTAATCAGTAAATTATTATTCTTAAACATTTTCTTTCATACGTGAACGAGATAATTGTAGCATTTCATATTGTACAGATGCTCACCTTATCCGATGCTGGTCCTCCAAATGCAGCTGGGTATTCCCAATCTATATCAGCTCCGTTAAATCCGTATTTCTGTACGAAGTTAACAATATTATTTGCGAATGCATTTCTTTTGTTTGGATCATTGATGACCTGTAAACATTAGAAAATTGAAATAACATTATGTTAATGTAAGCCAAGTTGTCTCGTTTGATAGAGTAATTGATTACCTGACAGAGGATTTTCGGTCCCTACACAGTTACATGACGTCACGTCCCTTCGCTTACGGAGGGAGCATAGCAGTGAGTTCAGTGGCCTCCCTGCAATTGACGTACGGTATCGGGACCGAAAATCCGCTGTCTGCTGTTACGAACTGAAAGGGCATGGTTAGATCTTGGACATAGAGTCAAGGAATATTGTTCTTTTCTTATAACTAGGGTTGCAGGTTTCCTTCACAAAACATAGCTTTTAGGTACAAGCGGAATCGGGTTGAATGGTTATGGAATGAGATGAGATTCTTATTGGCGCATAGTCCACATGGTCGCATTGTCTGACATTGGTTACTACGCTCTGATTGGTTTGTTTCAGCACAGTGTTCTTAAATTCTATTGTTCATGTTGTTTTGTTTCCTTCCTCACGTTATTGATAGTAAATGTAAGAGGAAGCAGCATTTTCCTTCTGAAGTTGCGCTCGGGCGCGGGTTCGATCCCCGCTTGGGCTGATTATCTAGTTGGGTTTTTTCCGAGGTTTTCCCCAACCGTAAGGTGAATGCCAGGTAATATATGGCGAATCCTCGGCCTCATCTCGCCAAATACCATCTCGCTGTCACCAATCTCATCGACGCTAAATAACCTCGTAGTTGATACAGCGTCGTTAAATAACCAACTAAAAAAACATTTTCCTTATTATCAACATGATGTTCATTTAAGATTCTGTTCTCTCAAATTATGTTTTTTTTTTTGTAGGGGGAGAGGAATAAACCATTCTTAAAGTAGCCGTTGTAGAATTACTGATTCCATTACAAGAAATGGCGGAAGTTAGCTTACCTTTGAGAAAGTCTGAGAACTTGCACCAGCTCCACCAATGGCAATCATAGTCTTAATGCTCGGATTCTGGTTTCTCATTGCGTTGAATTTACTAAAACCACCTACGAATCATAGAGAATTATTACTTTTTTTTTTCAAAGTTAATTGTTTTTTTCTGATCTATTGTTTTTTGTTGGTCTTCTTTCTAAATATGAAATATTGTGGTTAACTTTGTTTCTTGTATCTGTGGGTCTGTGTTTTCTCACAAAACATTGTTCTGCAAAAATATTGCAGTCACAATTGAGGTAATTGTTCTGCAAAAATATTGCAGTCACAATTGAGGTACTGATACACACGGACACCTGTTCACAAATCAAGCAATTTTGTGAAACGAGAAACAGCTTACCAGCAATTTTGTCTCAATTAAGGTGTTTATCGTGTTCTAAATTAATAACACTGGCTTCCTGGTTTTCACTTCTCTTTCAGATTTTTCATCACAGCATTTTTTATTCGATTTGAATCAGTAAATTTTGAATCCAATCGCAAACAAATGGCCACTACATCACAAAGGACGATTTTTCTAACCAATATCTTTCAGTTTGTGTAATAAATTAATGTTGTTTTCCGTAATTGTTGTAGACAATGGTTTTTTTTATAGTCAGTGTTACTTATTTAGAAGTATCGTAATGGAATTCGACTTAATAGAATAAAAGTATATTTGAAATGAATTCAATTCCAGTAGCTAAATTTAACTTACCGAGGTCAATATCGGCATAAGAATCTCCTATGGTGACGTCACCATTAGAATTAACTCCAGCAAATGCATAAACATGATGTGTACAGAGACTGGAGTCAATATCTGCTATGTTGAACAGACCTTTGCTAGGTCTATAAATTGCCCAACTTTGATAGTAGCATACTATTCTGTCTGTAAAAATAAACAGCATAGGCCTATTAAACTTTCATCTTAGAAATGTGTTAGATTTAAGTCATAGTTACTTATTAAATAGTACAGTCAAAGCGTTAAAATATAACTAATGGTTATTAAAATTAACTATTTTAGTGACAACTAGAGATGGGTAAAAAATAACACAACAGTTATTTTGGAACTGTTCCGGTCTCGGAACTGTTGCAAAAATGAACAGTAGGTCGGAACCTCCTGTTCCGAAATAACACTGTTCCGACTCCGAGCTGATCACTTGTCAGCTGTTGCGGGCCCGCAGTACTGCGTTGCGCAAGGCATGTTCCGACTCCGAGACAACAGAGAACAGTCGGCCCGTTCCGTTGAACATGACAGCTCCGGCTACACTGTTCTCGTCGTTCTTTATGTTGTACTTGGAACAAGTTGGAACTTGAAACTCTCACGTGGATGGATGGGGAAGCATGGAAATTGAAATGCTTGGAGTGTGGTCATGATTAATGACACAGAGCGAGGTGCGATGCGAAGTTTAAATTCTTACATTGGTACAGATACGTTTCTAACATTTTACTAAGCCAGTGGGGCGGTTTCAGGTTTCACTACTGCTAATATATAAATATGTCTTTTTATTATTTATGAAATTATAATGTAATTATTATTATAACTAAGCATTAAGAAAAGTAAAAATAAGTATTAATGATTTGTTTGTTTTTTTTTTTTTAACACGGAGAACAAAAATTACATGCTACACGTTTTACATGTCATGTTAAATTTTTGAGTTGGCTACCGTGTCATTATGACTATGTACCAAAACTATGAGTGTTGCATTCTGACCTTGTATTCAACAGCTGTTTAGTTACTGAACATGAAGCGTCTGCTCGCATACACAGCAAGTTTCCAAAACTGATCCGAATGTGCGTTGGAATGTCATCTATTGAGAAGCATGTGTGCTATGTCATGCTGATAACGTATTTCAAGAGGAGTCCGAGCGATGTATGCTCCAACGCTATGTGGAAGCTGCTTGGGGAAGAGGGAGGGTACTCTTTTGAACTCCTCAAAAGGAGCGAGAGTCAATAAACGATTCCGACTCATCTCTAGACTACTTGTAAAGTTGTAACTGTTATTTCGGAACTGTTGTTTGGAACATAGTATTTTTCCGGAACCGGAACAGTCGGAACTGTTCCGAGAAAAGAATAACTTTGCCCATCACTAGTGACAACAGTTCCTTAAAACCTCATTTCAAGGATTAACCCGAAAGAAAATATTTGAAAAATGTATATTTTAGGCACTTATTTTCAGACTTTTTTTTTAAGAAGACGCTCTATTTAAACTTAAAATTGCTTATATCATCTACAGGCTTTTCAGTCAAAATACTATATAAAGAATTACTTTCATATTTGAAAACATTTAACTGTATGTGATGATAAGAGTAGTAATATTTACTATTTTACACTATACAAGGGCATGAATTATATATATATCAACATAGGGTCGAGAATGCTTTGTTTCCAAGTTTTGACACTTATCTGTTCACATCATCTTACAGTAAATGTTCAAAATTCCCATCTTCTGCCTGAATAAAAGCCTTAAATCGTAGTCTCATGACCTGAAAAGGCGATTCTATATTCCTGGATGTTTCGTACTTTCTCACAACCTGTCACAGTTCGATTGCAGAGATTTTCCAAATTAACCACCGAAGTCAAATACACCAATAATTTTAAATCTCTCCTCAAGAAGAAATCTAGTGGGTTTAAATCAGGTGAGCGTGAAGGCCAGGCAACTGGCCCACCTCTATCTATCCACCGGCCAGGAAACCTTCGATTCAGGTAATTGTGGGATTAAAATATACGATAGTATCATCATGCATAAAGTGTGCTTGTCGACAAATGATCAGTGACATGTTGTCCAAGAAGTTAAATGTTATAGACAGACCTTTGTAAGGTAATGTGAACAGTTAAGTGTCATACACAGACCTTCAAAACAGGGAAACCAAGAGTTTCCGGCCCTATGTTGATATAAATAATTGTTGTTTACGTATGAGGGGAACTCATTCCTGAAGTTATACTGAGTATTTTAGACACTCTGTATAAATCTGCATTTATTCATGTTCCATAAAATGACTGCTGGTGAGGTCCTCAGAATTTTCTGATGCAACATTGTATCCACTCATAGATAAGGTTATAAACGTTAATAACATGATCACTCAGCGAGAACAGAGTTAAGATAATTTTAATGTTGTTGACTGGAGAAATTTCTTAGCAATAGACAGTTTATTTATTTATCTCTCTACAATCATTTAACACAAAGTGTTTTAGACCTAGTCCAAAACTAATTTACAAATAAATATATAGGCCTATTAAAATTTACATTAAAATTTACACATAATCAGTATTAAAATTTTCATTAATATTATAAAAGGACTTTTCTATGAGCCAACCAGAGATAACTATTTTTAATTCATTCTTGCTCTTATAATGTAATTGCCGGGAAATTTTATTAGATACTCTTAAAACCAAGATTTCAAAATTAATTTTTAGTCTTGCTCAATCTGAAATGAGATATATTAAACAAATCTTTAAGTCTCTAGTCGCGACGCTGTCATTTCCGGCGTGACTCCGCCTCTTTGCTTACGTTTTAGAAAGTGAAGGCTCTATAAAGTCTAGATAGGTAGTATCGTTCGCCATTTTTGTTCTTTCGTTGCCGAGCTACGGGACGAGGGATGTATTTGCCACACCGTTAAACATTATCATGTCGTAGCTCCTATGATAATAAATCAAACGCACTGTAATTCAGCACATAATTGAGCGGCAAATAACGTCCTCGTGTGCTTTCTGCGAACGCCAACGAAAGAGCCAAAATGGCGGGCGATTATATTAAGTATTTATCGAGCCTTCTTTATCTTCATCAGCGAATCACAAGACGCACACGTTTAAATGTAGCCGACCTGTAACGTGATTGGCTGCCGGAAGTAAGAGCGACGGGACTATAGTGTTAAAATTGTGAAAGTCACTCCTGGTAACATACTTACGAAAGTTTTGTTGAGCAAATAACAATAATTCAAATATGTAAATGCCTGTTACAGTTATAATTTTTTTCTCTCTTAAAGAGAGGACGGCAATGTTCGTTCATACAGGAATTATTGATGATTCTTATAGTTTTGTTTGGTTGTTTAAACACTTTGAGTGAACAGTACTGGCATAAACAAAGTAGAATTCCATAATTATGTTATAATGCTGTTAAAATATGGACAGAATTCTGGCTTCATGTAATGTAAAGGGAGAAAAGCTTTCAGGTTTTTAATTAAAACCAAAATTTTAGACAATTTTCCACAGTAAATTCAGCGTCAACTACAATGCCCAACATAATAAAATAACTGTTTCCACTACAAGATTGTAAAGAAAATGTTAATGACAAAGACAACTGCATGGTTTTATAAATTAAATCTATTAAAATTGTTGTGCTGAAATATTACCATGCCATTATTATTAAATAAGTTATTTTAATAATATTCATTACTTACATGCATTGAGTTCTGCAATGAACAAGGAAGTCACGAGCAGTAGTAAGTAAGACAGCAAACAATTCATTTTCGTAACCTGTGCATTAAGAGATGCTTGTTAATAAATTTCCCTCTGTTATGTGGCAGACCATGCAAAGTTATGGGAATGCGGACATTATATGTAGCTCCAAGACAAAAAGTGATGTAATTTTTCTCAGTTTTTCAAGAGCGAGAATTTTAAGTTTGAACGACCGTATAAAATCATAATAGCACGTTTTATACTTACTTACTTTCTTACTTACTGGCTTTTAAGGAACCCGCAGGTTCATTGCCTCTCTCACATAAGCCCGCCATTGGTCCCTATCCTGAGTAAGATTAATCCATTCTCTATCATCATATCCCACCTCCCTCAAATCCATTTTAATATTATCTTCCCATCTACGTCTCGGTCTCCCTAAAGATCTTTTTCCCTCCGGCCTCCCAACTAACACTCTATACGCATTTCTGCGTACGTGCTACATGCCCTGCCCATCTCAAACGCCTGTATTTAATGTTCCTAATTATGTCAGGTGAAGAATACAATGTGTGCAGTTCTGTGTTGTGTAACTTTCTCCATTCTCCTGTAACTTCATCCCTCTTAGCCCCAAATATTTTCCTAAGCACCTTATTCTCAAACACCCTTAACTTATGTTCCGCTCTCAAATTGAGAGTCCAAGTTTCACAACCATAAAGAACAACTGGTAATATAACTGTTTTATAAATTCTAACTTTCAGATTTTTTGACAGCAGATTAGATGATAAAAGCTTCTCAACCGAATGATAAAAGGCATTTCCCATATTTATTCTGTGTTTGATTTCCTCCCGAGTATCATTTATATTTGTTACTGTTGTTTTATAACAACGGAAAAATAAAAAATAAAATAATAGAGATAAGCGTGTCATGTTTTACACAATAAAGATACCATCAGGATGCACAACATAGCGCAAAATCTCATTTTCGCAAAAAATTGACATCATATTTTTCTTTGGAACTACAGATTATAGTTTCTTTGGTGGGGTAATGTTTTATAGAATTGACGTCTTATTATACCTATATAAATGTAAATGTTTAAATTATTATTATTATTATTATTATTATTATTATTATTATTATTATTATTATTATTTGACCTTTCTATACAAGGACTTCTGTTTGTTGTAAGAGGAACCGTATTTCAGACTGTTGTAGAATTCTTTAAGCAACTTGGCACACAACAGAATGCACTTTGTTATAGTATTGTTGAAATGATAATATGAGATTCTATTGGAATTTTGCACCAACGCATATACAAAAATTTCAACTAAAAACATTGATTATAAGTTCTCCCTATTCATTCTTTAATAACTACCATAAATTTGTTCATAATTTCCTCTTTTGTCATAAGTTACTTTTATTTGTATTGTTGTTCTTCAAGAGTTGAATGGTAAGCTGTTCTTTTAAGCAACTTACAAATGTAAGAAGCTCCGTTATTGTTTTCAATTAATGTGTTTCTCACATACCTTTGACGAAAACTTTTTCCTGTATTCGTTGATTTTATATCTCTGATAGGAAAGTTTCCCATGTTAATGAAACCTATCTTTCAATATAAATATTTTGATACATTTTAAATTATTACTTCATTACTTTGACAAAAAATATATATGTTCGTTGATTTCGTATCTTTGATAGAAAAGTTTCCCAAGTTAATGAAACCCGTCTTTCAATATAAATATTTTGATACGTTTTAAATTATTACTTTATTATTTTGACAAAAATGTTTCTTATGTGTGTTGATTTCATATCTTTGCCATAAAAGTTTCCCATGTTAATGAAACTCATCTTTCAATATAAATATTTTGACACATTTTAACTTATTACTTCATTACTTTCACAACAATGTTTCTTATGCTCGTTGATTTCATACCTTTGATAGAAAAGCTTCCCATGTTAATGAAAGTCATCTTTCAATATTCAGATATATTCAGTACAATGAATATTAGTTTTAATGTTATCTTTAAATAAGTAAAGATAATAGCATGCATTGATTCATTTGCCCAAATGCTAAAGAAATACTAAAGCGATATAACACACGCACATGGTCTTGAGATTCTGAATTGGCAGTGATTGTTCTGTTTGTTGCCGTGTGAACAGATCTATTGACGTTCTGTGGTTTACATCAGATTATTCTTTCTCTCTACAGAATATAGTAGTATTCCAGGATTTATTTAATACTAGCCGTACCCGTGCGCTCCGCTGCACCCGTTAGAAATAAATATAAAGTAATTACATAATTAAAATAGGACATTTGATCCAGGGAACATTCGTGTTTGATAGAAAGATAAATCGTTTATTGTGTTAATTTAAATTGTATTAAAAAATTAAAATGCGATCATTTTGATCCAGAAACCACTCATTTGGTCATAAAAATTATTTTAGGAAATACAGGAAACGAATGTACAGAATAGCCTATCAAGTTTTCTGTGCATAAGAAGCTATTTTAATCTTACCTGTCCTCGATTCACTCAGAAGTTACTGTAATAACATTATAGCATTAAGTTCATCTAGAGAAACTACACTTTCGAATGGTGAAATAATAATTAATTATACAAATCGGTTAATTTAGCTTCCGATATTACTTCATACAAACACAGAAACATTCTCTGTAGGCTATCTTTCATAGCTTTCGATTGTTGCTGTCCAAGGCCCCTTATATACGAAGTCATTTGTTTTTTATTTCATTATACGGCCTTAGATGGCAGTTTATTTTAATTTTAAAACTCATTTATCTCATTAAATATCAGTCCTATCAAATTTTTCAAGGAATAAAACTTATCGCAAAGTATTTTTAAAGAAACTTTTGTTATGTAACATTTTTCACAAAAATCAATAATAATCGAGATATTTCGATTTATTTAATTCAGGCCCCGTTATAACCCTCTTTTAAATAATGTATTTTGAATGCCATATAGCCTAAAATCTAAGTTACAACGAACTTAATTTATATTCCAATTTTCATCGAAATCCGTTCAGCCATTATCGTGTGAAAAGGTAACAAACATACAGATAGACAGACATACAAACAAAAATTTCAAAAAAGCGATTTTCGGTTTCAGGGTGGTTAATTATATATGTTAGGACCAATTATTTTTGGAAAATCGAAAATTACCAGAAAAAATTTCGGCTACAGATTTATTATTAATATAGATGGCAAAGTTATTATCACTTTCAAAATAATTCATGAAATACATTTTAATTTCGTTTTACAATGTTATGTTATTTTTTAATTTTATTTTAATTCCATTTATTTTATACGATAGAATCGTGTCTTTTGTTAGTTGATGATCAGTATATTCAACTCAAACTTTTCGTTTTCACAATCTCTTGTTTCAAAGGCAGCACTGCCATAGGTTGCCTGGAATCATACATCCATTTTTATTTAATTTGAAGCTTCAGGATTCACTGCATAGCAATTGAGTATGTCCAGTTTAATTCATATATTCGAAATAAATTAAAAACAATTTAATAAGCCTTCTGTTATAAATTTATCTTAGTAGGAACACAAATAACTTTACTGCGTAATTTATTTAATTTATTATTAACTTATCTCGTGTTAAAAATTTAAGTTTTTTTTTTAAAGTCGCTCTATTTAGAATAATTTATTTCGTATTATCAGAATTAAAGAATCCAGCAAACTACATATCAAATAGTCCACAAACTATACTGACTTTACAGACTATAATTATTTTAATTGAAACATATTAAATTTAATTTTCATATGTATTGAATTCATACCTCCAAGATCAGCAGTAATATCGGAAGTATTCTAGTCTAGCTACATTTCTCTTATATATAGTGTGATCCAATGTTTGCATAAGAATAATTACATTGTTATGAGACTAACATATGTGTCAATGAGGATACGAAAAACACCACATGGAAGTATTGAACAACCTTGAGAATGAAGGATTAATTACCATTTATTTGTAAGTAAGTCCGTTCAGATAACCGGAAAGAAGTTATATAGTTGATTTCACGTTGAAAACATGCAATTTCCCAACATTTAAGAAGAATTCCTGTATTATTATGCCGTTCAAGTGGAAATGTCAAACGTTTATTTAAGTTTTGTAGTTATATTACCATACCGTATTTGTTAAGTTAGCAAATAGAAAGATGATAATATTTGCGCGGCGTAGAAAAACATGGTTTAGAAATAGAATTTTGGAAGTATGATTTCATAATTCTGCTTTCATACAGGGTGTTTAAAACATAGACGTTACATGTAACCATGGGGATTTCCATATATCTCCTGTTACTTTGTTTTTTAACGCCTAGACCAGTGATGTCAAAGCAAGCGCATTTTTCTGACCTTGACGTCGTGCGCGGGCAGCAAGCGCAAAGTATGGAAAGAGGAAGGGTTGTGTATATGAATAAGCAGCCTGTTGGATTGAGAAAACAGTGGTGCACAAACTTCAAACGGAACGTGAAGTTTTATGTCGTTATTTTTATATGGCTGCTTTCTGTTTGATATTATCTATATTGTCTGTAAAACAAAAGTACTAACACCTATTTCTTAATATTGCATTTATGTTTTAAATGTTAATAACATAATAGAGAGTTAAGAAGGAATATTTACGAGAGTTAATTCCATAGTAGTATAATTATACTGTATTAAGTGAATGAAATACATCATTCATAAAGAAAGTGATATTACAAAGAAAGAGATTGAGTATGACATGATAAGTTGGAATTGATATTGATGGTATCTTTAGCCTTACAAAAGTAATCAATAAACTAATCAAAACAATATTACAGTACAATGCAAAGTTACCTAGGTGCTGTATATGTTTTAAATGTAACTAATTTTACATAACAAAACTCTTATTGCATTATGCTTTTAAGGTGATATTAATTGTGAGCAAATTCCTATCTTCAGAATATTAAATTATTTTCTCGAAATCTGCTGAAGCTATAGAGCTGACATTTTTAGAACACATGGCCACGCATCTTCTACTTATGATGTAACAGTAGTTGCTTTGTTAATTCATTTCCTTACAAACAATTTCCATGCGAATATTTTCAAAATTTTCAATACACTATCTTCAGTAATACGTATATACGGTATATTAGATTTACGAAAACATTCTGTAAGGCTACTAAATAAATAGGCCTATATCTGAAAATTTCACTTTTCTATAAGAAAAGTTTGAGAAAATATTTCTTTTGAATAAAAAAAAAAAATCAAACTTGTGAAAAATGAGCATTAAAATTAAAACTTACATTCTTATAATGCACTCATACTTCTCAGGCAAATCTAAAAATTAACATGGATATAGTTTTAATAAGTTCTCTTCCTTTTATCTATTGAATCAGTGCTGGCCATCCCTGAATATAGCTCGACCAAGCGGCATATACTATCTCTTTCGTCTGTCTCTTTCCTTTCCGCTGTAAAGCGCTTAGGCTCTCCTGAGCTCTAAAGCGTGCTCTTGCTCCTATGGGCATCAATTAACATTCCTGGCCTAGAGTATTCTTTGGAATTGAAATTGCGTAAATGAATTATATATTCTGAAATATAGATACCTACCGTTATAATTTCTGTTGATGTGTCCCTTGTATACTGAAAAGAAGCTTGCAAAGATATTGTGATAAATACAAGTACAGACATTTCCCGTACAGACCGGTCCCACTCCAGCTTCTACCTAACAAAATCTGTTGGCGAACGACAAGGGGTCGTACGTCGACGTATGAACGAGTCCGACGTCCGTACACGCTTTCCTATGCAGACCGGTCCATTGCAGACACATACCAGAAATGCTACGGCCCATATAGCAGCTGACCGCCTTCCGAAATGCCGTCTAGTCTAGTAACTGACGTAATGACAGAAACGTACAGCTATCAAGTTTAAGAAATTGCATATGACGTCACTGCAAATATTGAAGTTAGACATGATATTATGATAGTTTACACATTTATAGCTACTGTTATATACGAGAAAATTTGTGATAGGTACTTAAAGAAATTATGTTGTTTATAGCTGTTTACTATGTGTGTTACAAATTACAAGACTGAATACCGTCAATGGGGTAACATTGGCCCATTAGGGATAACTTTGGCTCAATCTATACTAATAATAAATCTGTAGCCGAAATGTTTCTGGTAATTTTCGATTTTCCAAAAATAATTGGCCCTAACATATATAATTAACCGCCCTGAAACCGAAAATCGCTTTTTTGAAGTTTTTGTTTGTATGTCTGTCTGTCTGACTGTCTGTCTGACTGTCTGTCTGTCCGGATGTTTGTTACCTTTTCACGTGATAATGGCCGAACCGATTTATATGAAAATTGGAATATAAATTAAGTTCGTTATAACTTAGAATTTAGGCTATATGGCATTCAAAATATTTTATTTAAAAGGGAGGTTATAAGGGGGCTTGAATTAAATAAATCGAAATATCTCCCTTATTATTAATTTTCATGAAAAATATTACATAGCAAAAGTTTCTTTAAAAATAATTTCCGATAAGTTTTATTCCATGCAAAATTTTGATAGGACTGATATTTAATAAGATAAATGAGTTTCAAAATTACAATAAGAACGCCATCTAAGGCAGTGTAATGAAATAAAAAACAAATGACTTCGTCTATAAGGGGCCTTGGACAACAACAATCGAAAGCTATGAAACATAGCCTACAGAGAATGTTTCTGTGTTTGTATGAAGTAATATTGGAAGCTAAATTAACCGATTTGTATAATTAATTATTAATTCACCATTGGAAAGTGTAGTTTCTCTAGATGGACATAATGCTATAATGTTATTACAAGTAACTTCTGATTGAATCGAGTACACGTATGATTAAAATAGCTTCTTATGCACAGAAAACTTGATAGGCATTCGTTTCCTGTATTTCCTAAAATAATTTTTATGACCAAATGAGTGGTCTCTGGATCAAAATGATCGCATTTTAATTTGTTTAATACAATTTAAATTAAGTAATATAATAAACGAATAAGGTGCTTAGGAAAATATTTGAGGCTAAGAGGGATGAAGTTACAGGAGAATGGAGAAAGTTACACAACACAGAACTGCACGCATTGTATTCTTCACCTGACATAATTAGGAACATTAAATCCAGACGTTTGAGATGGACAGGGCATGTAGCACGTATGGGCGAATCCAGAAATGCATGTAGAGTATTAGTTGGGAGGACGGAGGGAAAAAGACCTTTAGGGAGGCCGAGATGTAGATGGGAAGATAATATTAAAATGGATTTGAGGGAGGTGGGATATGATGATAGAGAATGCATTAATCTTGCTCAGGATAGGGACCAATGGCGGGCTTATGTGAGGGCGGCAATGAACCTCCGGGTTCTTTAAAAGCCAGTAAGTAAGAAAGTTAGTAAGTAAGTAATAAACGAATTATCCTTCTATCAAACACGAATGTTCCCTGGACCTAATGTCCTATTTTAATTATGTAATTACTTTATATTTATATCTAACGGGTGCAGCGGAGCGCAAGGGGTACGACTAGTATAAAATAAATATTTGAAATTTTATCTCCCACAAAATGTGCTATATCTTAGTAGCTGTACTGTATTGTGTAGATGACAGCTCCTGCAAGTATTTTGTGGGAGTTATTGTAATTCAAATATGTCATCTCTGTTGGGCCAAATTTATCATTAATGGGCTAATGTTATCCCCGTTGACGGAATGTTATTGTATGCAATTTTGTACACACAAAATCATACTCCTTTATTTTACCAAGAGATACTTAGTTACTCACTTATTTCTTAATACGTGTGTGCAGCTATAAGCTGATTACACGGTGTCCACTGTAGATGAAATGCAATTGTCCAGAGCTGCGACAAACACATAACAACAAATGAAATCAAGTAATTACCAGAAATGCAAAAAGAAAACAGTATTATTTAGAATAAAATGAAAATGAAAGTTTACAAAGAAATTATTCAAATATTTATTATGTTTAGATATCATTAACCCTTAAATTCACAAAATATCCTATAGGATACAACAGGTTAATAGGCTATATATATATATATATATATATATATATATATATATATATATATATATATAATTTGAACTGGTAATGGAAATTACGGGAAAACGGCTGGACGGATTTTAATAAACGACCCTCATTTTGAAGCTCTGAACTCAAGATTTTCGGAAAAATAGTCGTTTTCAGTGAAATGTCAATTTTTAAACACAATTTTCCTATTTTCCAAAATCCATCTGTCGTCAGTTTTGAGAACTAGCTAATAGCATTCACGGCCGACTTGATATTCCCTTGGCTTTTTTTGTAAAGGAGAAGCGAAGCGACCATCAAGTCAGCCGTGTTGCATTTCAGAATAAAACAAAACACATACTACAGTAAACAATATTACACGAATGCCATGATCTGCAAGAATGCTGACATATTTAGAGCTCAAATTAAATTGGTTATTAAAAACTTACTTACTAAAAATAGTGTACGGGTTCGATTCTGTGGTGTGTAATTTTCTGGGTACAGCTGTGTATTGGATATTAAAAACTACAAAACTTGAGGTGGTTTGATGACATTATTACCATTAGAAATGATATATTACTGTAGTTAATGCCATGATGTGACTATTTTTCATTAATTATACATATTAATGCTATATTGATGATATGAAAGTGAAACGTTTTGGGGTTATATAAGTAGATGTAGAGAATAACTTAGATTTTGATTTCTATATTTTACCGAGTGGCAGCTATATAATATATATAGTGTATGTTACTGAAAGCTATAAAACTTACGTAAGGTAATAATATTATTAAAAATAAAATATTTTTATAATTATTAATCAAGTGGGGTTGGGTCTTTTTCATATATTTCATGGCGGTGTGGCGTAGATATTTATATGCGTGGTTCTCTTCAGTATTGGCTCGAGAGAGAGTATCTTTCATTGTTATGGAAGCAAATAACTTTCTGAATGTCTGGTATACTTCATTGAAACTAAATCTGAAAAATGTTTATTTGAACGTCTAATGAACTTAGTTTGCAGCGTTTGCTGCACAAGCCACTAGTATGCTATAATTTTAATAGAACAATATAAAAAAATTGGTAGGAAAATTAAAATTTCACAATACTATAATATTGTACAACATATAAAATATGGACATTGCGATAGTTGTTTTCTTTACAGTCCGACACGGTTTAATAAACTAGTGTGAGAAATGGAGTTTTGCCAATTTAATGTTTTTTCTTATAAATCCAATGGTGCTGTTTTGCACAGTCCGACATAAGCGAACAGGCAAAACATCAAAATTCAAAATGGAAAGAATCATTCAAAGATCCAAAACTAATTCCTGATCTACCTCGAAAATCTGCCGTGGCCATGTTTAGATTGATTACTGGTCATGATTGCCTCAGTAAACACCTCCATCATATTGGAGTACTGAATTCACCTAAATGCTTACTGTGCACCAGAGAAGAGGACATGGAGATGGAGCACCTGGCTAATTGTGAAACTCTTAAGACATTTGTGGACCTTCCATCAAAATATTGGGAAGCAAGAAGGATGATGACTTCATTGTTAAACCCAGAGCATTAGATACACACACATAAGCGAACCTCTCACACCTACAAGTCGTAGGATCCGACCACATGGCTATTGCGGGAAGGCTATTGCGACGAGTACTACCGTCGTTGCCAGCCCTTGTGAGAAGTCTCGAAGACTACAATAAGCCAGTATATTTATGTGAGACTGTGGTAGGCAGATCGAAGTGGAGGAAAATTTCCATTGACTAATTCGTTTATATGACGTCATTGCATTTTCGACCAATGAAGTGTAATGAAATTTTGAATTCCAACCAATCACAGTCAGACTTTGCGATAATTTCTGCACCTAGATTTATCGCTATCAATTTATCGCATGGTCGTTCTTTTGTTTAGTCGTTGTCGCCAACTGTTTCGCCTTAAATTGATGATCATGAATACATTAAGCTGCAACTACACGGTTAAACTTTTCTTTCAACTTTAAAGCAATGAATGCAGATTGATATTTAATATTAATCGATATATTTAAGCAGTGAAGACCACTTTCAAAACGGCGCACCATGTAGACACAAAATCTTTATGCATCTTAATTGAACGTACATACCTTTTAAACTTGATTCTTTCAATATTCTTCCCAGATTCCACGCATACGCAGCTTTAGTCCCGTTACACACTACAGCGAGAATACGTTTGTCGAGCTATAAAAAATGCTTTCGTGTAGCACTGATTGTAAGCAACGGTCGAAACAAGGCACAGCTGACATTGGTCCTGCTTCCACAAGTAGGCCTAACGTAACCTATAAAATTGTAGCCTATAACATTTGTATTGAAATTAAACAATTAATAGACGTTCAAATTTATGTAACATCATCGCATATCAAACTCAAAAACCTTGCATAGTAATAATGTCTTTGATCAAACTGCCTTTCGTATGGCGTAATAAAATTCGTGTTTTAATTAGGCCTATCTATACAGAGATGGCTTCACTGTGTAGCAACATGTCTCGCTGTGAATACATAAGCATTGGTATATAGCTGTCCTCACTGTTACTGTTAAATTAAATTATGATTTCAGCAGATAATGAAAATGTATTTGCTATAATAATAATAATAGAAAAGTGCAGTACATGTAATTAACATTGTTAAACCAGTATTTCGCTTTTCGCAATTGGCATTACTGAATAATAACATCGAATTTCTTTATTGCAATAATCGATATTCATCTACGAGTATTTCAACTTCACAATGTCTGAATAGGTTAAGTATTCGTTAATATACAATTATTAACATTTTGTGATCGAATTTTAGGGATATATTATTTAAATTTTTATTTTATTCACGAAATAGTCCTAATAAATGTCACTCGAGGTCTGAGATTTCCCAGATAAATCCACTCGCTTCGCTCGTGGATTTATCGGCAGATCTCAGACCTCTCGTGACATTACTACAGACAATTTTTAAATAGATCTTTTTTTTTCCTTTTGGTGTGGAGACCTTCGGTCCTTGGAGTCATGACGCTAAAGCTTTGGTATCTCAAATCGGCCAAATTTTGATCTCCATTACTGGTGATCACCGTTGCACTACTTATTTGAGTCAACGCTTAAATATTGCTATTCAACGCGGAAATTCAATGAACATTTTAGGTACTCTTTCCGAATCCAGCCCTCTGGACGAACTCTTTGTTCTGTAACATTTATTAAAAAAAATGAAGGTTAAGCTATTCTGTGTTTGATGTACAATGTTTTATTTTTTTCAAATAGAGTCCCTTTAGAGGAGGCTACATATAGAAACGCTTCTGCTTGTGAATAATGGATATAAATGGAGGCCTTCACACACAGCCACAGATAATGGCGCTGCTGCAGACGCTTTGCCGCTGCTGGCGGCCAAGTGGCGCTTCCCGTCGCGATACCAAGAATTAAATTGTAGGTTTCACACGGCGCCACAGCGACGCCACTATTTTAGTGACGCCTATTGTGCCACGGTGTCTTTTTTTCGGATTTCATTGTTACTTCCATCTAGAATCTCTTGAACTAGCTTTTTAGACATGCGAAAAAAAAAATTTATCGTCCTGATGTAAATCATCAAACAAAGTTTCGATTCAATCTTTCCAAACCAGTGGATTGGCCCAGACTCTTCTTCTATTTTTACGTTTATTCTTTCTCCGTATGAGCAAATTTGCCCAAAGTATAGCTCCTCCTATGTCCACGAAAAATTCTCTAGTGTGAAGCAGGGCTTCAAACGCGCAACGTCACTAACAAGCCATTATTTGCGCTGCTAAAGGTACGTTTTCTTCGGTGCGACTATTGCGATGATCGTTCAACGATGATCGTTGAAATAGTGCTCAACGATTATCGTTGCACGATCATCGAAATAGTCGCACCGAGGAAAACGTACCTTAAGTGGCTTCGTCTGAAGGGCCCCTTACTGCTCTAGAATATTTTATGTAAATATTTAGCTACTATCTAAGGAATAATTTTGTGTATAGTGACAATTTGAACTATGTAAGTCTAAATTAAGAAATTTAAAATTAATTTTGTGCGAGATCGTGCGTATTTGCTTGGTTTCCGCACAAAACCAATCCGCGGTAAGTCTAAAATTCCACATTCAGTATTCCCAACCTAACACACATAACAATTTCCCTCTTCTTACCGCTTAAGTGACATATTGATTTTACTGCTTTAGGCTTTTAACATATTATTTTTAGAGACGTTCAATATAGTAATAATTATAAAT
Source organism: Periplaneta americana (assembly GCA_025594305.2). Classification (NCBI taxonomy): domain Eukaryota; kingdom Metazoa; phylum Arthropoda; class Insecta; order Blattodea; family Blattidae; genus Periplaneta; species Periplaneta americana. The sequence continues at coordinate 32,081,978 of JAJSOF020000023.1, read as the reverse complement.
TGGAAACTTACCACTGCAATTTCACCTAAATTGCACTGTTAATTATTGTTTTTAAATATTTGCAAAAATTAAGTATACTCTACAACTCCACTAAAGTTACTGCATTCGTGATGCAAGTAACATTTAGGAAGCCGTGAAAAAATCAACTAGATTCCAGACTCATCATAGACTGGGGAAAAATAAAAGACAGACGTATATCACGGCTTGCTAGAGTATAGTAAACACAGAGAACATTTTAAAGCAACAATGTTGAAGATAGATATTTTTGTTTTGCAAATTTGCCGTCATTAAACAGAAACCAAGATGGAGATTTCATTGCAACTAATTAGAAATTCCTCTTTCAGGTATATAATAAACGATCTTCGCACAAAATAATGTACGATACACGAGCGGCATGTTTTCTTTCAATTCTCGGAAATTAAAAAAGCTCAACTACGTTTCGCTTTTTCAAACTTTTCCTCGAACATGAAAACTTCAACATACCGCTCTTGTAACGCATATTACTATTACATACCTTTGATTATCTTTTTAGGTCTCAGTTAACCGAGGATGGAACTGATGATGTTAAGCAGAGGATAAGATCCATCATCATATGTGTTATGGACGTCATCCATATCGATACTCCAGATCATAGCTTCTCCTCTTCCATTATTTGGACTACTCTGCAATTTGAGTAAAAGTTCAACATCGGTAAGTAAAATGTTATTTTTAAGATATGACTAAAATAGAGATTCATATCTTTCATTAAAATTTGTCATGGACTTTTAATATTTGTGGGACTGTTGATTATTAAGTGGTACCAGTACTTCTGCTGTGCATTGCCGCTTATAGACTTTTAAGAAGTCTGTTGTAATTTAGCATGGATCGTATGACTTTTCTTTTCAATAATTGAATTCTGATTTTTCTAAATTTAGTAACTAATTTCCTTAAAATATTTCTGAAAAGGACATTTTTACCTGGATACTTGAATGAAAACAGTCTTGTAGCTTCCTCAAGGGACTCAGTCCTTGCATATAGTAGGAACTGTATATAAATCTGCATATATTTTAGACAGAATTTATGTTCTACTATTACTGAATTGTATTACGATAGTTCGGCCATATAATCAGAATGTCGGCTGACAAGTTAGTCAAGGAAATATTTAAATGGTAACCAAAAGGAATGAGAGTACAGGGAAGACCAAAAATCAAATGACCTAAAAGAAATTAAGATTAAAAATTGGAGGCTATATATACAAGATAAGAAAGAATGGCGGAAAATTATAGAGAAGGCCAACACGTTCAGCAAATGAAGTTGTAGGGCCTAAGAAGAAGAAGAAGAAGTTACTGAATTTCACCACTTACAGGTTTTGTACTCGTACGGTACTCTATTGATTGACCAACTGAACATACTATGAGTTCATGTAATATTCTTCCCAACAGTGTTGAATTGTTACTGGCTGGAGGAAAGGGAAGGGAGGTTTTGCAAGAGCGGCACACCATGTAAAAAACACATACATTTATTGTGTTAGTTCTGTAGTTGTCGTCATTAGAACAATCACATACGTAGGCTATGTACTACTAAATTAATTTAACTTAAATTTTTCCAAAATCTTTTACTGTATAGTTTACATAACTTCAGATGTGTGGCAGTAAAAGTGAGAAATTTTATTTGCGTAAATTAGTTATATAATGAACAGGGATCGTACTTTGTCTCACTAGGCTACAAGGTTAAGTATTACTGTAGATTTAAGCAGACGCAATTGCATATGCAAGCGAAGTACTTGACTGGCTGCTCACGCGACTTCTATTTGGTCAAGTTCGGCAGAGCAAAATATGAATCACTTTAACAATATACTAATATTTTCGATTTAAATTATTTACACTAGGCCATGTATAGTGAGGATCACGTAAGAGTAGTTCCTAAAAGGCTAATTTGGCCGTCTTTTCAGTATAGCCAACTACTGCGTGTTCAGTTCAAAGTGTGTCATGGCTCACTGTATGACGTAATGTGGCTAGCCGATGAGCCTAGAGAATTCAATCTTCCTACACTTCCCCAGAGGCGTATTACCTATGTGCCAGAGAAGTTGCCTGGCAAGTACGGCGTTCATTCTGAAGAGAACTTACCGATACATACGGTAACTCCAGTAGTGGCAGGAATGTGAACTGTTTGGAAACACGTACTGGGGTGAGTTTTTTCTTACTGTCGGGATTTGTGGAAAGGGTTAAGACGATTACTTACGTACAGTATTTGTTGACATTAACTTCTACTGTCAACATGGACACGGAATATTTGATTTGTGTTGTGGAATGTTGCCGTACGCAACCGATGATAACAAATACCCTGCGTACGACTTGCCCGCGCGAAACACAGTTCGAAAGAGGTTATGGTAGCACACAGACCGTACAGACCGCTATCTGTTGTTACGACGTTCAAGTTATACCGTACATGTTCTCAAGTTCAGATTGAACGCCTTGATTAATAGGCAACTTCTCTGATATAAAAGCTGAAACTCGCTTCAAATCGCTGACTCACAACAGTGACGTCATGACACACTTTGAAATGAACACCCAATAGTACCAGATATGACCAAAGAGGGTAAAATGACAATGCCATGTACTATAATAATAATAATAATAATAATATTATTATTATTATTATTATTATTATTATTATTATTATTATTATTATTTTATTGTTTTCGGTATAGCTGTTATTTATAATATTTCCTCCGTATTTTTATATGGTTGTGTGGAAGAGAAGGCTTTAGGGCCTTAACTCTGCGAGTAAAAATAAATCAACCAAATCAATCAATAAAGAATTTAAATTATATGAAAGGTTATCATAGTATCAGTCTTTATCACTAGAATGCATTGTGATTAGTCTGTGGGGTCTAGTTTTGAGTCATGAATAGAATGTCAGCTGCCCACAAACAAGACGTAAATGTTCCTAATAGTAATACCTGTGTCGCGCGTGAAATATGGCGTCACGCATATAGTCTATGAACAACTAACTTTATCTGCCTTTACGCCTTGGGACAGAATGCGGTCCCTAATAATGACTTACCTAAATGAAAATTGTCAATTGGAGAAATAGTATTCTATCTTCCGATGCGTTTCCTTTTAGTATAAGTTTTGTCTACTGAGTGACAAAATTATTGTCCAAGTTTTCTTAACTAACTGAAATATTTTTGTGACGAGAATATTAATTAAAAAATAGGCCAATAATAGTTGTAATAGCTGTTTAAAGGTCAGATCAACCAGTTAACTTAAATGTCATCAGCCATTAAAATGATAACTTCAACAGTTTCAGAAACATTAATATTCTCGTAATGTTTCTATATTTAACCCTGAAAAGATCGCGTGGCGTCTGAGGGACTCCAGACTACTTCCTTTTTGTCATTGCAAGAAAGCATATAAGTCTATTGTTCTGAACTACCAGTACCAACTATCTTGCATTTTTTGCCTTTGCAAGGAAGCCTGTAATTCTATTGTTCTGAACTACAAGTACCATCTATCTTGCATTTTTGTCTTTGCAAGAAAGCCTGTAAGTCTATTGTTCTGAACTACCAGTACCATCTATCTTGCATTTTTTTGTCTTTGCAAGGAAGCCTGTAAGTCTATTGTTCTAAACTACCAGTACCATCTATCTTGCATTTTTTGTCTTAGCAAGGAAGCCTGTAAGTCTATTGTTCTGAACTACCAGTACCATCTATCTTGCATTTTTTGTCTTTGCAAGGAAGCTTGTAAGTCTATTGTTCTGAACTACCAGTACCATCTATCTTGCATTTTTTGTCATTGCAAGAAAGCCTGTAAGTCCATTGTTCTGAACTACCAGTACCATCTATCTTGCATTTTTTGTCTTTGCAAGGAAGTCTGTAAGTCTATTGTTCTGAACTACCAGTACCATCTATCTTGCATTTTTTGTCTTTGCAAGGAAGCCTGTAAGTCTATTGTTCTAAACTACCAGTACCATCTATCTTGCATTTTTTGTCTTTGCAAGGAAGCCTGTAGGTCTATTGTTCTAAACTACCAGTACCATCTATCTTGCATTTTTGTCTTTGCAAGGAAGCCTGTAATTCTATTGTTCTGAACTACCAGTACCATCTATCTTGCATTTTTTTTGTCTTTGCAAGGAAGCCTGTAAGTCTATTGTTCTGAACTACCAGTACCATCTATCTTGCATTTTTGTCTTTGCAAGGAAGCCTGTAAGCCTGTTCTAAACTACCAGTAATCTCTTGCATTGTTCTGAACTACCAGTACCATCTATCTTGCATTTTTGTCTTTGCAAGAAGCCTGTAAGTCTATTGTTCTGAACTACCAGTACCATCTATCTTGCATTTTTGTCTTTGCAAGGAAGCCTGTAAGTCTATTGTTCTGAACTACCAGTACCATCTATCTTGCATTTTTGTCTTTGCAAGGAAGCCTGTAAGTCTATTGTTCTGAACTACAGTACCATCTATCTTGCATTTTTTGTCTTTGCAAGGAAGCCTGTAAGTCTATTGTTCTGAACTACCAGTACCATCTATCTTGCATTTTTTGTCTTTGCAAGGAAGCCTGTAAGTCTATTGTTCTGAACTACCAGTACCATCTATCTTGCATTTTTGTCTTTGCAAGGAAGCCTGTAAGTCTATTGTTCTGAACTACCAGTACCATCTATCTTGCATTTTTGTCTTTGCAAGGAAGCCTGTAAGTCTATTGTTCTGAACTACCAGTACCATCTATCTTGCATTTTTTGTCTTTGCAAGGAAGCCTGTAAGTCTATTGTTCTGAACTACCAGTACCATCTATCTTGCATTTTTTGTCTTTGCAAGGAAGCCTGTAAGTCTATTGTTCTGAACTACCAGTACCATCTATCTTGCATTTTTTGTCTTTGCAAGGAAGCCTGTAAGTCTATTGTTCTGAACTACCAGTACAATCTATCTTGCATTTTTTGTCATTGCAAGAAAGCCTGTAAGTCCATTGTTCTGAACTACCAGTACCATCTATCTTGCATTTTTTGTCATTGCAAGAAGCCTGTAAGTCCATTGTTCTGAACTACCAGTACCATCTATCTTGCATTTTTTGTCTTTGCAAGGAAGCCTGTAAGTCTATTGTTCTGAACTACCAGTACCATCTATCTTGCATTTTTTGTCTTTGCAAGGAAGCCTGTAAGTCTATTGTTCTAAACTACCAGTACCATCTATCTTGCATTTTTTGTCTTTGCAAGGAAGCCTGTAAGTCTATTGTTCTGAACTACCAGTACCATCTATCTTGCATTTTTTGTCATTGCAAGAAAGCCTGTAAGTCCATTGTTCTGAACTACCAGTACCATCTATCTTGCATTTTTTGTCATTGCAAGAAAGCCTGTAAGTCCATTGTTCTGAACTACCAGTACCATCTATCTTGCATTTTTTGTCATTGCAAGAAGCCTGTAAGTCTATTGTTCTGAACTACCAGTACCATCTATCTTGCATTTTTTGTCATTGCAAGAAAGCCTGTAAGTCTATTGTTCTGAACTACCAGTACCATCTATCTTGCAACCAACTATTCGTAATTAATATATTATCAGAGCGATGTCACGCCATTTCTAGTCCAACTGTGTCATTGTTACCAATTGTCAGCAGGGTCTAAAAGAAGCCACGCGACCTTTACTGTTACAAATTAAGTCACTCTTCTGAAATACCAATTTCTTTACAGTTTGATCAGAATGTCGCAGATTGTATAATTTCTTACTAAAACTTACTTTATACCTCTGATCGAGGTTGTGGCATCTGGTACATCTATTAGCAGGCAGTATATCTCACTTGACGATGTGTGTCAGCGGAAGAACAATAAATTGTTTGTATACATCTGAAGTCTGATTAGTAATACGTAGCTAGTCGGCGATATATGCAATGGAGAGGGAAAGAAACTGACCACCCTGCCCCATTATCTTCTGGCCTAGTTGCCTCATGAATGGTGCCTGAGCATATAGGGAATTAATTCGATAGTTTTCCCAAAATGCGCTATGAAATGTTTCATATGAAATATTTTTTACTCGAGAAGGAAGTAAAAATGAGCAAAATTGTATTAAACTTTTTTTAATGTCTCAAAGAATAACTCTTTGAAATTAATTAGACTACATTACGTACTTATATATACACACACGCACGCACAGTAGAACCTGGATTATACGTACAGTCCGCTCCACCGTTTTTGGCGTGTGAAATAAGTAATGGGAACATTAAGTGCTAGTGTTTTACCTTTACCGTAGTCAGTCTGACAACAGTGTTTGGCAAATGGCTGATGTGACGTGTATAGGAAGTGGTACCATTCTCAGCTGCACTAGCAACACGCTCAAAAGCTTGGTAGAATACTCTGGGACACACGCCAAAAACGCTGGCGCCAGTAATCCAGTTATACGTAATTCTGGTTTGTACATAATTATGCACAAATCCTGGAAAAATTACAGTATTTCACGGCATATAGGCCTAAATTAATTTTGAATTGTAAGTAAATCGCTTTTGTAAGTAGTAATTTTTAAAATCGAATTTGAATTATAAGTTTTTTTCGCTTTGATACGTAATACATTTTCATTTATCTTCAAATGACTTGTCTTATGACTTCGAATACATTTTAATCATTACCCACAGTCCTCGAGGTCAGTTGCAGGATATTGCGAATACGTAAGCCACGTGACAATCAAGACCGCTGCCTGTTTACGTCAGTGATCTCAAGGTTATGGGATTCTTGTAGATAAGGCAGCAAACTCGCACAGCCCAGGTGAATATAGAGTCGGCATGCCCTGTGTTTACATGCTAGAATACTGCGGGCCAATATTTAAAAAAATATTCTTTTGGAGGGCCGCACACATCCTCCAATAATAAATATAATTTACGTAATTGTCTTATTAATTAGTGATTGCAGTAATTTATAGTGATTAATAATACAAGTCTGTTCAAATATATATATATTTTTTAATTTTAAGTTTGAAACTTTCCTATCGGCCGCAGCAAACATAGTGGCGGGCCGCGGATTGTGCACCGCTGTGCTAGATTATCTTCTTTCTCACGCTATATGTTCCAAACAGTTGCGGGCGACTCATTATATGTCTAGACTAGGCGGCATTTCGGAAGGCGGTCAGCTGCTACAAGCGCCGCGCCATAGCATTTCTGGTATGTGACGTCACAAACTTGTACAGTAGAACCAATCAGAATCAGTCTATAACAAGTACTTCCAGAGTTCGTTTGTTCACGTGTGAGTGTTTCAATACAATGAATAAGTAAAACTAACATTTACTGTATATGTGTAAGATAAATAAATGGAAGAAGAGACTGTAAAAAGACAAGTATTGCACAAGCAGGCGCTGAAAATAGTGTTTAAGGTGTATAATTATTTTAAAAACGTTGACGAGCAGAACGCTGCCGGCCATCTTGATGCTGGCTGCAACGTTGCCAACGCGCAAGAAACGACTGCAGAAGCATGTGGTGTGGGATTGAGAAACTTGCAAAGAATATTGTTAGTGAAGGAAAGAGGGTTTGTTTGGTGTCATGCTTACAGTAATCAGCGGCTAAGGTCATTATTGTCTTTTGATAATTTAAATTCTCTCCTGCGCATTTTGTATTGCACGTGCGCGTGAAGTACGATGTGGCAATGTTGTACGCTGCCTTGCTCTCTCTATCTGTCTCTCTCGACGCAAACGCTAGCAGACTACTGCCTTCCGAATTGCCGTCGACTCTAGCAGTCATATGTGACAGTAAAAGGAAGTACTACTCGATACAAAATAAAGTTATAGGGAAAGCAGTTGAGGCAAATTCAAAGAAAACAAAAACTGAAATTGCAGTAAGATTGCAATAAACATATATATAGTGAAAGAGAGAGAGAGAGACAAATCTATAAGGTCACGCATTGACTAACGAACATGTGCGCTGCCTCGGCCGAAGCGGGCGCTATCCTAGTTACATCGGTCCCGTAAAGATGGTAATAAAAATAGTACATTATGCAACGACCTATAATGGTACTAATTAAGACGCGAGTTTCATAATTTTCATACGAGCGTCTTAATTACCATTATAGGCAAGTTTCATACGACTTTTTATGCTCGACCATATTTCTAACTTGAAATTATTCATAAATATTCATGTTATTCTTATCTGACTGGGGAGCGGAACTGACCCTGTGCAATATCTCGTAAATTGTGAGATGTGCGCAGACGCGAAAGTATTGCTTTTTCCTAGAAACAAATGTCATTGACCTTGATATAATCTAGAGAGTAAAATAAACATTAATCTTGATATAACCTTGAAATTGATTTAGACAAATTGATGACAAATTGAATTTATTTGAATATTATTTACAATTAACGCTAATTATTATAGTAACAGAACATAACTTTCTGCGACAGTATTGGATTTCCAGCCTCCGTGACGTTTCGCTAGTTGTCTTTCGATTGCATATCCGAGAATAATCGATACTTGCGCTTTCATATTGCTACAATGGTGTTTTATGATTGGTGGAACACCTGAACTTTAATGAATAGGTGTACTTTAATGAGGTCCATTAAAGGGCTGCTACCAGGTGTATAATTACTACATTTCGGCATGGTCGAGCATAAACAAACTTACCTTATTTATTTACTGGTTTTCATTCATAAGGGTGGGAAAGACTCTCCATCATGCGTGATGTACAGTTGCAATCTCCAGAACAAATTTCCATTCACACTTCGAAGAAAATGAGCTCTAATATTTCTATGTCAGTTGTAGGCCCTAATATTTTCTTCCTGATCGAGTAATGTTCGTGGATTACTTCTGTACACTTGAGACTTAATGTAGCCCCATTAATAATGGTTCTAGTTTATATCGCTATCGTATACAGACGACAGGAACCATATCTTCAATTGAAAACTTATTTAGGCAAAAATCTGGTTATAATATGAATTATTGTTCCGTAAAATTACCATAACCGTAGTACTGTAATTTTAAAAACAGAGTCAGAAAGGAGCTGTATTTTAATTATTATTTCTGTAGCGGCTAGATTACGTTTATAATAAAAAATACGTATTCTGTTTTTGGGTAAAATATACTTTCCTATAACCTACAATTCGCAGAATTAGTAAGAATTTCTTCTTCGTATGAAATTATTTAAAAGCCAGACAAGATTGCATCACGTTCTTGGTTGTTTTTATGAAGTATTTAACAGCTCATGTATTTTGTCAAGACACTCCCCCACTCTTCCTACAGAGCTGCGCACGAGATCGGATGAGTCTGCTTACGAATTATAGAGGAATGGGTTAGTTTTTGACTTGAACTCGGTAAATACACGCCCAACCTTCCCTTCTACTCCTACCCCCTCCACACAGAAACGTTGTTCCCGTACTGCACATCGCGAGTGTCTTGACAAAATGCATGACATATTTGTATAAAAAGGAATTATATAAGCTACACATATTCAAATCATAAATTTTTAATTCGAGTGAAGTATGTTCTTTATTATAAAAAGTGTCTTTTGATGTGTAATACAGGAAACGAATGTTACTTATTTTTATTTTGATACATAGTAAATGGTTTCATTTCTGTCCTGTAAATGATAGTAAAATAATAAAGCACAAAGAACATTGTCATTGGTAAGATAAAAAAAAAAATTGAATTCTTTTGAAACTTGTAAAACGTTCCGTGAGATCCTGTGTATAACTTTATGATACACCATTTTTTATGTCTCCGATACATTATGTATACTAAACGTATTATAAGACTTAAGGGACGAATAGGAAAGTTTAAAACTTGGATTTCTCTAAGTCAGTGATCTTCAGCCTTCTGTAGGCGAGGCTCAAATTCAAATCAACCAATGACATGTGGACCAGATAATTCTTGAGAAAAGTACCTCTAAGCGTTTTTAGCAGAAGTAATCTTTGTAAATTTCTTATAGGTATTAGTTATTTATTTACTAGTTCATTCAAATAGACAGGAATAGAAAGGCAGAACTATCAAGAAGGGGTAATAATTATGTTTTATGCCACAAAATGACTTCGTACATCCGAAGACAACTGATCTAATTAAATTTATTTTTTTATTGTTACATTAGTGAAATATAGGCCTAATTTTAGAAAATTATAATCTATCACAATGCTTTCAAATTATATAACAACACATTATTTAACTGAGGACTTCATAGTAGTATTACGCCTGTTCCATTTCTGCAGAATTTTTTCGTATCCTGTAAAAGAAAAGAAACTTCTTGTAACAGTAAGCAGAGATTTTCCTACAACAGGCTAATGAGACCAAAAGTGAAATTCGTATATATATATATATATATATATATATATATATATATATATATATATATATATATATATTAACCAACTCATAAAATGTGATTACATTAAATAAGAGTGAAGCTTATTCTGTGATCTAACTTTGTTTCAAGAATGCTTCCATAGGCTATGATAAATTAATTTCAGTTTCATCGTGTAAATATTATATAGAGCGCCTGTTTTATAACATTACTGCAAAGTGGTAGGCCTACTAGTACTTCACTGATCACTTTTTTATTGAGTTTCCCTTACACACTTCACATTGTGTGTGATGGCTGAGATGGCAGTAAGATAACACAGAACAAACACAATACAGCTGGAGTCACCCAGTCCGTATGGAAGGGAGTTAAGCTCCTGGCACTCAGTATAAATGATCATTTCTTTTGTGTTGATTATAATAATAATAATTTATTTATTTATTTATTTATTTAATCTGGCAGAGCTAAGGCCAATAGGCCTTCTCTTCCGCCCAGCCAGACTCTAATTCTAATTGAATTATAATTGCTTACATAGTTATTACATTAATATCTAGACCATAAAACAACATGAAAGTAAATAATGAAAGTTGGATAAGTAATGTTAGTGTGACAATAATAAACATTGGTAAGAAATAGTGAATAATAATAATAATAATAATAATAATAATAATAATATGATGATGATGATGAGATACTTTAAACATTTATTCTGCGATATAAAACATTGAGAAACCTGAAACAGCTATTATTGTTAACAAGAATTGTTGGAAAAATATTTTGTTAGTCTAATCTTAAATTGGTTTGATGTCTGACAGTCCCTAACATTACTCGGTAGGAGTCGACCTGGTTGGCGCTGGCCTTCTATGCCCAAGGTTGCGGGTTCGATCCCGGGCCAGGTCGATGGCATTTAATGCTACAGGCTTATGTCAGTAGATTTACTGGCATGTAAAAGAACTCCTGCGGGACAAAATTCCGGCACATCCGGCGACGCTGATATAACCTCTGCAGTTGCGAGCGTCGTTAAATAAAACATAATTTTTTTTAAATTACTCGGTAGGAAATTTCAAAGCCGAGGAACAGCCACAGTGAAAGAAGATGAATATGAGGATGTTCGGTGGGAGGGAATGGATAATATTGAGGACTGTTGTGATCGTGTGTCTAGGTTATGATGGGTGGATAAATTTTGAAAACGAGACGCAAGATAGACAGTGGTGGAGAAATGCAATATGTGAAAGAGAAGGGAAAGACAGTGGATTTTCCTACGATCTTCTAGACGGAGCCATTTCGAGGGATGGTGTTACGTGATCAGCCCGGCGAATATTGCAGACGAAACGGACGCACATATTATGAACACGTTGCAGTCTCTGCGCCGAAGTAACGCTTAGGTCAGTAAGCAGAATATCACAGTAATCGAAGTGGGGCATCACGAGTGTTTGCACTAACATTTTTTTTCATGGAAAAGGGTAGAAAATTCTTCAATCGCCTAAACGAGTGGATTAATGAGAATACTTTTTTGCAGATTTCTGCAACTTGAATGTTCCAATTTAAACTTTTATCCATATAAATACCTAGATTCTTTACGGATTCACTGAACGGAATTTCTGTGCCGTATATTTTAATCGGGGACAAATTTGGTATGGTAATAGTGCTTAACAAACGTGAATGGCCCACAATGATTGACTGTGATTTTTCTGGATTTAGTTTAAGTCGGAATTTATGTGATTGGAATAACTTTTTTCAGTTCGCTGTAAAACAGTGAGTGTTAACCACCGGCGTAGCACGGCTGAAAACTTCATAACAGTTCTGCGCCTCATGTTTCCATTGCACATCATTTCTCGGCGCGCCGATATTTCCTGGCCTCCCCGTTCGCCTGACCACATCACCTGCGACTATTTTCTGTGGGGTTATCTGAAGTCAAAAGTGATCTGAAGACTGCCATTGCCCAGGAAATCGGCTACATTGATGACGAAATGTTGGAAAGAGCGACACGTAACTTCAGGGAGAAACTGAAGCGTGCATGGAAAGATACGGACTATATATTGAGGAACGTAATTTTCAGGAAAGCCTAAATGCATGTACCAATATCCAAATGGCATAAACTACATAGCCAGGCTTTTGGGAAGTAATAAATTTGTTCTGATTTACACACCCACTGTGTTATTTCCATTTGAGTCCAACTCCTCTTGATGTACTCTGTATACGATTTGCAAGAAATGTAACATAAACCATGAAATGCCACTGTATGGTATAGTAATGGCTAGTGAAATAGGAGTGCTCCAGGAAAACCTGCTTTAACCCTTTGCAGCATAGTGGTTATTCAGAAGAACCACCGTTTTCTTTCTTTCTCAATTTTATGGCACAGATATTCCACCAAGGAACCACCTCTTGAGTAAACATAGAGGTGCTATCTGTGTTTTGAATTTGTGCGCAGAGTTAAAATGTTGAAAAAAATTGATTGAAGCTTTGGTATGATCCATGATATGAAAAACATAAAAAATTAATTTGTGCTTCAAAGGGTTAAAGCCATTGTTATCTATCACAAAACCCAGTTGGATTCGATATAAATGAGTGTATGTGACAAACTTTGGAAAATGATGGATAGTCTCTGTGGCCAACGAAGGCCAAATCGCAATATAGCGAACGTAGAAGCTCCGCCCACGACCGCTTCCACTTTTCCCCTACTAGCTCATCAGACACACTACGTGATAGGCGAGTGTTGTGTCGAATACACATTTCATGTGGGTGGGGATAACTTCCCCTACTGGCGTTCGCTATATTGCGATTTATCCTCAAAGAATACTTTACGAACATTGTAGCTTGAATTATCAACATCCTGCGTTTACGACCGGTATAATCTTTCGGTGCATATTTTGCAAGTTCCCTCTTTATCAACGTATTTGGAAATATTCGAATTATGTATAAGAAATACTTTCGAAGTTCGCGAAGAAATGCAGAGCTGTAGGTAGATACATTTGACCTACCTGTAGCATAAAATCATCAGTTTCTTATCTTCCTTTCTAATTAAGCGATATAAGTTTTGATAGTGTTCAACAGAGGGTAATTTCCATCACCGCATGTGTTACGGAAGTCATCCATGTCAATACTCCAAACCATAGCTCCACCGTAACCGTTGTCCTTGATGTATTGAGCCTGAAAATGGTAAATAATAGACAAAACTATATGCCTGTTGCTTTTCAATCAATACTAGAAATAGTGTGTTATAAGTCTGTGACTCAAAACACCCAGTTCTTATTACATAAAAGAAATCTGTCACCTTCTTCCACGATTTTAAGCCACAAAATTCCAAGAACTCTATGAGAGCATTTAATTGGTGTATAGATTACAGAGATCTGCATCGGACGTTTTCGCTCGAGCGCCAAGTAGTTCATAGCATATCCGATAGGTAGCGCACATACATGATGGGTAAAATTGTCGCGAGCGATAAATCCTCGAACGGTGTAAGCCGAGCGTTAGACATTCGTTCTTGTTACAGTTGTGTAATAACATTATAGATGTTTATCATTTCAAAACTTTGCAGTGTTTAACTAACCTCTCCATAGTACAAGTAAAAAACGTGCTTTAAAATGTAATATAAATGTTGTAGGTAAATGTTTTTTTTCCCCCCACACAGGAGTTATTTTGTTTTAGCCTCATCTGATAGATGTTATTGGATGTAAATGTAATTATTATAAACAGAGAACACAATCACGATAATGCAAGAACCGTATCAAGTTTTCTAGTATTAATAATAATCTCTAATAAATAGTGTATCAATCTTTGCGTCTGTAACAGTTGTGCAGCATGATTATTCGTTTTGTTATATCTTCTGTGACGTTATCTCTGTACTAATATTGTTATTAATCTACTGCTATATCAATAATATTTTGTAAAACGTTTCTACATTGTCGCAGTATATGGGCGGAACACTATGTATGGACCTATCATTTTATATATATATGTGGTAAATCAAATATTGAATGATTATTAATTAGCAATAATAACTGTATATCGAAGTTTTTCATACTATTTTATTTATAACTTTATGTTACCGTTTTGGTACGTTCCATTAGACTGTTCCACTAAACGTTTGTCATAAACGCAGAAAATAAAGCCTTATTTTTACCGTGTGAGCAAAACATATGTGTATCTTATCTGTCGCTTTCCATATAAGATAAGACATGTCGGTGAGATGACCTTGTACTGCGCTTCTATTTATTACGAGCGTATCACGACCGATCTTACCTCACTCGAGTGTACGACATTCGACGGAGTTCAAGCGAGCGATTTAACTCCAATGCAGCACTCTGATAGATTATGCCTATTCTCAAACAATACAAATATTGTAACAATCAGTCATATTATAATATTTACTAATTTAGATACTGTTGTTAGTTTTCATTCTTGAAAGTCAGTATGTAAAGTAAGATCGACTCACCTTAATTTTTACTGCAGCAATGTTGTCAAATCCAACCCATTGATTGTCATGTACAGCATATATACACTTCTGTTCCTCATTCCAATGTTGTGTCCATAGTCCAGCGTTGTGTTGTTCACAAATCTATAGATTAAAAAAAAAGACATACCGGTACACATGTTATAGTTTTCACATAGTGCTTTAAATTGGTTTGAGCATAATAAAAGTAAGTGTATCTCTTTTTGCAAAGTAATAGTTTACATAAAGATGTTAATAATGTTAGGTCCCTGCTTCTGAGAAAGAAAAATCTTAAAGTACTGTGTATGTTTCTATAAAATTGAATTTCTTGTACTCATTTTAGACTTGCTAAATGTCTTAATTTGGATAAGTTATTAAAGGTAAAGGTATTCTGTATACTATAAGACACGTCAAAACTTTAGGGAAACATTTTACGCGTCTAGAGCAGCGTTACTCAACCTTTTTTTTTAACATGTGGTACAAGGATCTGTTCTATCACCATTACTATTCACTATTTACGTAAATGACATCCCCTCGACTCTACAGCGCTGTAAGCATCACCTTTACGCAGACGATTTGCAAATCTATATCCATACAACCCCTGACTCACTCAATGACGCAATACACAATTTTAACGAGGACCTTGAATCTATATCTGCATGGGCCAGAAAGTTTGGTTTGACTTTCAATGCAAGAAAATCACAAGCAATCCTAGTGGGACATCAACGTCTATTATGCAACATTACTCCTGCTCTTTCAGTCAAGTTAAACGACACAATAATCCCTTTTGCTTCCTGTGTTAAAAACCTTGGAGTTTACTTTGATACGCATTTAAACTGGAATAACCAAGTAACCCATATTACCAAAAAAGTGCTTTCCATACTACATTCCTTAAACAGCATTCGAAAATTCCTTCCACTATCACCCAAGAAAATACTAGTGGAAACACTAGTAATGCCCCACTTCGATTATTGTGATTTTCTACTGACTGACTTCAATGTCAACCAGTCACAAAAATTACAACGTGTTCATAATTCTTGTGTTCGCTTCGTCTGCGATGTCCGTCGTGCTGACCACATTACCCCATCCTTCCAAACTCTAAACTGGCTACAGCTTAACGAACGTAGAAATTTTTATTCTCTTGTTCTCCTTTTCCAAGTCCTTCACACCTCTACACCTACCTACCTTGCCTCCCGTTTCAGTTACCTGTCATCATATCATAATCTCATTTTTGAATCAACTTAGGGGGAAATGATAATATGATGAATGGTGAAAGGGCGTATGGCGCAAAAATGATTGACATGGGAAACAGAATGGGAAGGGAAACAAAGTGTTGACGTACCTTTAAGTCACATCGTATATACGCCATAAATAGGTTGGGGGCATGGAGGTAGAATTGCATGCTTTTTTGGCCTGGACACTAGAATGAGGTAGTGTGGTTGGCATCACACTTCAACCCCATTTACGACCGGGAAAGATCCGATACTAAATTTGGTAGAAGGTTGAATGAAACTTTGGGCCGTTTTAGAAGTTTTTGCTACGAAAAAATCCCGTCACCGCCCGGTATTGAACCCGGGACCTTCCAGCCCGTAGCCAGCTGTTCTAGCAACTGAGCTAACCAGTTGCTTGAATATATTGACTAGCCTTCATCATTTATAAATACATTTTTTCCGGATTTCTTCACAATACCGTGATCCTCTGTTATGTCTACAGAAGGCACGTTTCCAGATGTGATTACGGATAGATGGCAGGCCTACTACAGCAGATGATCTAATGGTGTATGGAAAATGATGGTGAAGGTTATTTGGGATTGGAAAAGAGGCGAGTCGTGATCCTCTTAATTTGTTCTATTCCAGCATTTACCTAGAAGAACTTCTTCTTCTTCTTCTTCTTCTTCTTCTTCTTCTTCTTCTTCTTATCTTCAAGTATTTAGGCTTATCGCTTGTTAAGCCTCTATTTGCTGGTCTACCCAGCGTTTCCTTGGACGGCCTAAACTTTTCTTCCCTTTGGCTTGTATTCCATTATTTGTTTCAGAAGACGGTCATTATTCATTCTTTAAACATACTGTGACCAAGAACTTCTATATACTTATACTTTTTTTTATTAAGCTTTCAGCATTGAGTTCCTTTCTAATATCTGTATTCCTTTTCCTATCCGTTAACATATATCCAGCCGTTGCTCTTAGGAATCTCATTTCTGCTGCCTTCAATCTAGTTATCTCTCTCTTCGTCATGGTCCATGTCTCACTGCTGTATAAGCATGTTGGTATCGCTATCACTTTATGAAACTTCATTATAGTTTCCTTCCGTACTTTTCGTTTAAGTGTTCTTCTAATTGTGCCGTTCATTTTATTAAATCTGACTATTTTTCCGTTAATGCCAATTTCGCCATGTTAAGATATATAACATCCCAAGAAAGTGAAGAGGTGAATTTGTTCAATAGGAGTGTTATTATTGACTATCTTGGATCTTACAGGATTTATACCTTTGAATGCCATTACTTTTGTTTTTGATGTCGATATTTTTAAATTATAATTTCAGTTATTTTTTTAAGTTCATGTACCGCTTTCTGTAAATTATTCTCATTATTGGCTATGATTACTTGGTCATCCGGATATAATATAAACATTATACTTTTTCTCCTTATGTCAAAAACATAATTATTTCATTTAATTTTCCACTCTCTTAGAGCTTCGTCTATATACAAATTAAAGAGAATAGGGGATAAACTGCATCCTTGTCGTAATCCTTGATCAACCAATTCTTTGTTATTTTGATCTCCAGTTATACATATCTTTGATCCATTAGAGGAACTTAGTAAACGAAAAACTCAAAACAAAATATCCGTCCCTCAGGATCAAACCCCGGACCTCTCGACTACAAGGCATGAATGATAACCATTACTTCACCATGCTCGGTTATAAATTAAAATAAGTGACTATAAGTATATGGAATCCAATTTTACTTTGTTGTTTATCGTTTAACAACATTTCAAACTGCAGTCATTTTTCTGAATATTTGAATGGATCTGAATTATTAACAGTTACGTACACAATACAACTGATCTCTTTAAGATAATATTGTGTCATTGCCATGAGGTAATTAAGGAAAACTATAAGAACTCTCAATGCACTCGAATTTTGATCATTCCAGTTTAATTCTATCATAACGTCTTACGGAAAACCTATTCGATCATTTACTTCTGTAACGTCCCCTCTATTACTAAACCATCAACATGTAATAAATGTAATGTATTCAGCTTTGATCTCACCTCATTGTATGCCAGTTCACCCGCCTCTTCAGTATAAGGACCAGGGTTTCCTGGACCGGTGCTAGGGGCACCAACACCATTGTTGGAAGCGCTCTGCAGAGTGAATGTATTACCATATGTTCCCATACCAAGATTAAGCTTCGACTTTGCAGCTCCTTTCTGAACCCAGTATTTCATGGCGTAATCCTGTAAAGATATTATTATTATAAATATTAGATAAATAGTATAAAATCAACATAGAGCGATTGTCGATATATTATTTTAAATTAATTTCATGTTATTTTACGTGAATAATTTTCTTTCAATAATTCATTAAAATTCATGGCTTTGTAAGTAGGCTACATACGCTTTGAGGAATTTTCATCCAATTTTTTTCGTCCAAAGAAGAAATGTCCAGAAACGTTCGTCCATTCTGCGTACATCCACGATTCATTCATTCATTCATAGTGTTCTGCTCAACGGAGGTCTTTCACTGCAAACACAGCATTCTTTAGTCTTTCATATTTTCTATCTTCCTCTTTGTCTCATATGATCGATATATCTTAATGTTGTCTATCATATCAGATTCTCATATCTTCTTCTGCTCAGAACTTTTGTTCCGTTCACCATTCCCTCCAGTTTATCCTTCAGTACGCAGTTTTTTCCTAAGCCAGTGACCCAAACAATTCCTCTTTATCTTCCTGATCATTTCCATCATTATTCATTCTTCACCCACTCTTTCCAAGACAACTTCATTTCTTATTATGTCTGTCAATATTTTGTTCGTGTGAAGGAATATTCCTGTTACACTATGAGTAAAGCAAGTAGTAGTGATAAAATAGACACAAAAGGTTATGTTTTATGGTAACGACCACGCATGACAACATTGACATTTAGAGTATACGAGTTTTTTAATATCCCAGCATTCTCTCTCTTTTAACAGATAAAATGTTCTGTCTTGACTCTTTCGCCAAGCGAAAACGCACCTTTAATTCGCCATAACTCGGAAACCAGTAAAGATTTGAATAACGTCAACCTTTAAAAGCAATTTATATTCTTTCTCAACATTACTGGTTCACAATAAACCGGGAACGAGAACCAGAATGAAAACGAGAAGCAGAGGACGTGAATATGAAAATTTTTGATTCACAATAAACCGAGAACGTAGACGACTATGCATATCGATATGTATGTCAATAACAATATGTAAAGTCGATATTACGCATTCTGATGTTATTTGTGTATAATTGACCAATGACGTTCTCTCATGAGTACAAGGCAGCCAACATAAACATAGGTTAACCAACTTAGAAATTTCAACTGAAACATTTCATTAGGTACGGTACTATAAATATGCCCATGCATCTTTATTATCACAACCTATTTTAAGTCTACCATAACGTAAAATAATTAGAGAAGAAACATTTGTAATAGAACAAAAATGAACACAACAGTAGTTATTGAATTGAAGCGTGAATATGTAGTGTGTAATATAACCAATACAGTAATAAAATATGATTCGTTTCCAATCGGTGTTCAAAGCCACGTATTCTCCTTCATTTTCTCATCTTTATACGAGGCACGCCGCTTATCGTAAATGTGAGGATTTCAATATTAGAATCTCATCAAATAAAACTTGCTCCATGATGCACAGCACAGAACAAAATAATGCATAGGTTATGTCACGGTCTTCTTGCTGCAAAATATACTTACTTACTTACAAATGGCTTTTAAGGAACCCGAAGGTTCATTGCCGCCCTCACATAAGCCCGCCAGCGGTCCCTATCCTGTGCAAGATTAATCCAGTGTCTATCATCATACCCCACCAATATACGACGACAAAATAGCTTTTAGATGACAATAGAATGATTCTAGTGGGCTGTGATCGGAAACGTGACCGCCGAAGTTGAAACTTGGCCAACTCTCCGTTCCCGATCCCGGGCTCCGGCAAGCTTTTCGTTAATTGTAAATGGTTGTCTCCTCCCTCTCACTCCGGTATCGCCGTCACTCTCTAGCACAAGCCATAGATATTGCAATGCCGCAGCGATCTTTTATTGGTTCTCGTCATATGCAGGAGATTTGCTGCTGAGAAAATAGTGTTACTTACTACGTTCAGGGTTTTTTCATATTGTGTTGTATCACTGGGTCCAGCATACATTGGTGAATTTTCTCCAGTTCTTGAATCCCAATACCCATGGAGATCATATGTCATAACGTTGATGAAATCCACATATCTGCATAGCAAGAATAAAAATTAATTCGATAAAGGCCTTTCGAAAAAAAAGTTGACTCAATACAAAATTCTTAAAAAAATTAATACACATTTATTCTGAATCTGAATTTAAACATCACTCAAAATTAAGGTCTTCTTTCTTGAGTGCTGATCTCTTTATTGTATTGTATTTATTTACATTCCATGGTATTCGTACATCGCTTCACAGCTAGAATATGGAACATGTCAAAAAACGTAATAGTAGATACTGTGAAGTCTTTATTATAGTCACACGTCTAGTTGAAATATAACACTGACGAGTTTTACAATATAGTCTACTAGTACAACACAAAAGGTTTGGTATCAATACTTAATACAAGACAGAAATATTCATGAAACGTTGTTGTATATCATGAATTCACCTACAGAATAGAAGGCTTGGAAATTAGACACTTCTTTAATTTGGCCTGAAATAATCTTATGTTTTGAATTTGATTTTTATATCCAAAGGGAGGTTACTGCAATATAACGCACTCCTTTTTGGTAGCACGATAGACTTGCTGATGGGATATGAAAGTCATTTTTATGCTATGAACTGTTGAATTAGTTACAAAGATTTTACGTTTACATACTAGGAAGTTTATTAATGGAAATATATACTGACAAGCCATGGGCGTTATTTGTAGTTTTTTGAAAATAGTCCTGCATTATTCCCTAGATTTAGCACCTACTATTATTCTAATTACTCTTTTTTGTAGTAGGAATATACTGTTACTATTTGTAGAATTTTCCCCAGAATGTTGTTCCAAAACTCATTACCGAATGGAAGTATCCAAAGTATAATGTTTTTAAGATAGTCATATTTACTATCTCTTGCATAGACCTAATAGCAAAATATGCTGAATTTAGTTTAATAGTAATTTCTTTCATATGATTTTTCCAATTTAACACATTATCGATTTGTAAGCCAAGAAATTTTGTTGTTGTTGTTGTTGTTTCTATTAGGGACTTATTGTTAATTATTGGGCTTGAAATTTGCGAAGTTGAATTTAGGCAGGATTTAAGTAGAATTATCTTAGTTTTGTTACAATTTAATATTAATTTATTGGCTGAGAACCAATTATATGTGTATATTTTGAGAATTGCCTCAGTTGAAGATTGGAATGTGTTGGAGTTATTTGCTATAATTACAGTACTATACTTGTGTCATCTGCAAATAATATGGGATAACCCACATCTTTTATTAGGTGGGTAAGATCATATCTTATGAACACTAGAAAAAGTAGGGGACCTAATATTCATCTAATAAGCAGCAGAAATGCATAGCAGGTGTGCACAGATTATGTCGTAGTCTTTACAAAACAAGCTATTCAATAATAATAATAATAATAATAATAATAATAATAATAATAATAATAATAATAATAATAATAATAAGCATTTTCACAAATTATCCTTAAAACTGCAGGGATTATCTTCCATAATTGGGTTAAATAGTTATATGGCAATGGCAATGAAAGACAGAATAGTTGACATGTAAATTATAGGTGAGATTTGGATTTTGAAATAATTTCAGTAACACTTTCTGTATAAAACTTACTGAGAAAGTGATGGGACATCATAAGCAGAGTCAATAGTATCTACACCCGCCGAAACAGCTGCTGATAAGATGTACCCATGCTGATCAAATTGTGCTCGAAGTTCTTTGAGCAGTTCTGAAAAAGCACTCTGAAATACAATTAAGACTACAAATTAAATACATACAATAAGTCACAAAGCTTAGGCTAAGAGCTTAAATTAAGCACCTGGAAGATTTGCCTTATGATTAATAATCGACTTTTTGTGGTATCCATTTAAGGGGGGAGGTACACCATTGGCCTGCAAAAATTGAGTGAAATTCTATTTTTTTATATCTCAGCTACTTGTAAAAGCTCAATGAACAGAAATTTTCATGCTTAATATACTACGAGTACATACATTACACCTTATACGAGTAAAACACAATTCAAAACATAAAATAGCTAATAATAACGTGTAAAAATAGTATCAACCCTAAAGCATTTACATAATAAAATATACAATTCATTAAATATCTGCATGATTCTTTTACTGGAATGTTTTAAAAAACCTACATCAACAACATAGTCAAGGATCTTTTACCTATTTCTTCAGGAAATAAATTTTTCTTGATAAAAAAATTTAGAAAATTTAATATTGAAGGCAACGATTAGGAAACAAATTATTTATTCCTTATATCTGGCACTAGGCATTAAAATAGTTTATGAGCCGTCACTTGTAGGTACTGTATAATAATTCATAAACTTACTTATACTCCATTCATTCTTAGAATGAGTCCCAACGTAAAAAAAGCAAATTGCATCAAATCGCCAAAAACTAGACTTGTACACACCAGACCAAAAATAAGCAGATAACATAATGTGCACTACTTCTCTGTGAGTAGAGTCATATCGCACAGATGCTTACTTTTTGCGAAGAGGATGGAAATTCCCAATCTATATCAGCTCCATTAAATCCATATTTCTGTATAAATGCGACAATATTGTTTACGAATGCACTTCGTTTGTTTGGATCAGTTACAACCTGTGAACAACAGAAAATTAATCATAATAAATTATGTTTATCTAAATAATGACCTGGAGAAATATGATATGCAATTCTACATCAAAATATGTAGGTATTAATTTTCTGACTGAACAAAGGAAAATAATTCAAGAATAATAATTAAGAAAGAAAACAAAAAATCAAGTTAAAACATATAATATAATAGTCACGAAAAATCCACAGAAATAGACAAAATATAATACTGTTCAAGTTACATTATCTACGGATTACTTTCTGGTGAATAATAGGCTACATTAATACAAGTTGAGCTAAATTCAGTTATATGATATGATATGATATATGATATATGATATGATATGATATGATATGATATGATTGATATATATTATATGATATATGATAGATATGATGTGATATATGATATGATATGATACGATATATGTGATGTGATATATGATATGATATTTAATTGTCACTATAACAGATATTATTCTGTTGGACCAATTAATAACGTCTTTAGTAAATGATATGATATATATGATATGTTATGATATGATATGATATGATATGATATGATATGATATGATATGATATGATATGATATGATATGATATGATATGATATGATATGATATGATATGATATGATATGTGATGTGATATGATATACTGTATATGATATATGATATGATGTGATATATGATATGATATGATATGATATGATATGATATGATATGATATGATATGATATGATATGATATGATATGATATGATATGATATGATATGATATAATCAAGTTAAAACATATGATAGTAGTTACGAAAAATCCACAGAAATAGACAAAATATTATGCTGTTCAAGTTATACTATTATCTACGGATTACATTCTGAAGAATATTAGGCTATATTAATAAAAGTTGAGCTACTGTAAATTCAGTTGTAAGATATATGATATGATATGATATGATATGATATGATATGATATGATATGATATGATATGATATGATATGATATGATATGATATATGACATGACATGACATGACATGATATGATTTATTGTCATTAAGCAAAACATCGCAAGTGGTTGATGGCCCTTCACATTTCTAAATTCAGTTAGGAGAACAGTTGGTTGGGAATTGTAAGTTAATTTTATTATTAGTCTTATCTACAGACAAAAAAGATTGTTCTTTTTTGTCATAGTTAACAGGACTGCTCTGATGCTCTAATTATTATTGGTTTCTTCTGTAATAGGAATGAGATAACTCGTCTGGAAGAAGGTTACCATACGTCTTCACGTTGAAATAGAGTAAAATAAAATTATACCAGCGAAAGGTGTAGAGGCCTATCTCCCCGCCCCCAAGCGTTATATGGTGTTTGGGTAAAGGGAGATAAG
Organism: Periplaneta americana; assembly: GCA_025594305.2. NCBI lineage: Eukaryota > Metazoa > Arthropoda > Insecta > Blattodea > Blattidae > Periplaneta > Periplaneta americana. The sequence continues at coordinate 32,057,882 of JAJSOF020000023.1, read as the reverse complement.
TCATAAAAATGAGTCTGGAGATAAATGAAAATTAAACTTAGAACCCTTATTACAAATAATTTTATACACAAATAAAACACATAAACTGCTTGTATTCTTTGATTTTTGCACACCCACTTGTATAATTGAACTTGTGTGTTCATCTGGGGAACAAAATTCCATATGGACAAAAAAAATGACGTATACCCCTTTATCCGAACACCACAGTTATAAATGCTAATGCCGTAACAAGAAAAGAATATAAGATAGCTTACAGTTGCGAAAGTTTGTGAACCAGCGCTAGCTCCACCAATGGCAATCATAGTCTTAATGCTAGGATTCTGGTTTCTCATTGCGTTGAACTTGCTGTAACCACCTAAGAACCACAGACAATTAATTACCGGTATGTTTTTTTTTTTTTTTTTTCAAAATTATGTATTATTACAATCATAATTGGTTTCTTGATCTTTTGTTATGTGGTAATCTTATTTTTTCAGGTCTCTCAAATTTTGTGACCTTGCATTTTGTCCTGAATCTGCGGACTTAGAACACTTTCCAGACATTTCAGTCTGATCGTCACATTGAAACATGGGGCCGTCAATCCACAAAACAAGCAAGTCCTAATTGTAGAGCAAGTAACAACTATAGGCATCCAACAAGGAAAACTCGGTGCGCAGAAACCAGCGGGCGTGACTGTATCGCGCAGATGACGTATGCTTCCGTTTCCAGCATGCTCTCAAGCCTACTGCACGGGAGTAGAGGGGTATAGCATGCGCGCCGCGAGGAGCCGAGCTGAGTTTTGTTTGTAGGATACCTATAGGGTATAAGTCAATCAAGCAACAGAAAAACGAGTGACAAAACACCTTTATTTATAATTCCTGGTTCCCGAACACGGAGATATGTAGGTAGGGACGAGTAACAAGTCAATAAAATTATAAGTGAGTTTTTTAACTTTTGATTAATGTTTAAATTCTTAAAGACACTTACTATTTTTCAGATTCGTCTGTAAACTTTTGACATAATTTGACAAATGTATAAAACCCCAATACCGTATATATCAGATTGACCACTCCTGTGTTATTAAATGGCAACATATAAAAGAGAACAAACACTAGGATCTCCACTGTCGAAATTAATTTTTTGGTAATGAACGCTAGATGGAAGTATTGCTATAAGCTATATATTATAACGTGATTTCTTTTGCAGTTGCTCGAAGGCAGCATCGTGAAATTGATAAAAGTCGTTGTCTTGAAATTGCATTAGGCTGATCAATGTGTTAATGTTATCAGGGATAAAACTTCATCAGATCAGTTTTTATTATTAACACAACATTCATAACAACTACATAAACGGTCTGCTTGTCTGTTTCCAATTGCAGAATCTTGACCTGACTTTACCAAACAAATTTCTATGCTGCTTTATAATCCAGCACTCTCGATTTGGTTTGAATCTCTGGATTTGAAAGTTAGTCACAAGCTGGTAATAATTAAGTATACCATTGATAACTTTCACATTTGTCTGTTTGTGTAAATATAAATACTGTATTGTTGATGTATTTTTTTTACAATTTGTTTAATATAATTTACGTTTTTTAAGTAAATACAGACAGTATGTTTTATCGTTAGTGAAAAAAGTGACACTTTTGAAAGCATTGGAAATATAGTTCCATTTATCGAATTAAAACCACACTTGAAAGAAATTCAGTTGTGGATTATATCTTTCATTGGTTACATTAAGCTTACCTAAGTCAATGTCAGCATAAGAGTCTTCAATGGTGACCTCGCCATTAGAATTAAGACTAGCAAAGGCATAAATATGATGTGTGCAGAGGCTGGAATCAATATCAGCTATATTGAAGAGACCTTTGCTAGGCCGATAAACTGCCCAACTTTGGAAGTAACATACTATTCTGTCTATAAAGGGAAAGAAACATTTTATTACAAATTAAGCACTGGTAATCTTTTCTTTGTTAGTCTGTATAACATTTACATATAAATTTCATAATATAACAGCATTCACGTAATAATTCGTAGGCGGGTGTGTAAAGTTCATTGACATTGAGAACTGCGCTACTACTTTTCATTCGGTAGAGATATAGTCCAAGCTCACATAACTTAACAGTTTCGGTACAGACTTCCTACCTCTGATCATCGCTATTCAAAAATATGAAATTTATTTTGGTTGAGAACAAAGATACTGGTAGTAGCCTATTCATTGTTGACATAGTTGTGAAAAAATATAAGTGATTTTAAGGAGTTTTCATGGAAAGATTAGTAGACAATTCCATATTTTAAGGTTTAAAACTATTAAAATTAATTCGATTACCAGCTTACTATCAGCACATTGGTGTCAATAAATAACTTGTTCTTAACAATATTAGTTACCGGACTGTACTCACATGCATGTAGTTCTGCAGTGAGCAAGGATGCAAGTAGTAGTAAGGAGGTCAGAAGATAATTCATTTTCGTAACCTGTTAAACAGAAATGATCATTATTATTTATCTCTGTGGAGAATTTTTTTGACCACGTAATTGTGTTCTCTACAAGCCATGTGAGCAGCCATATTTAAAGGAAGAACCGAAACATGCAATATATATATATATATATATAGGTTGGATAAAAAGTTATGGCAACACTGCTGTCTCGTGACGATGGTGCGTTCGAGAGCTGCCTGCTGTGTGGACATGAACAAGGACTGTTAGGTGAGTTAGTGCAGCCAGCGGCGACAGTACTCTGTCAATCTACTGCAGTATGTGGAACGTTGACTTTCATAGGGATAGAGCGAGCGCCCTAAGACCACGTTTACAAAACTAGAGCAACGTTCCTGGATCAAAATTGAAGTGGCACGAGGTCGTAGTGCACAAGAATGTTTTCAGGGACTGCGTGAAGCATGTGCTGATGCAGCGTTGCCATATCGCACAGTGGCACGATGGGTTAAAGCGTTCCGGGAAGGCAGGAATGCCGTTCAGGACAACCTCCGTACAGGACGACCCCGCGTGGAGGACAACACAGTTCAACTCCTTGCTCCCCTGTTGGATGCTGATCGCCGATGGACTGCGCGTGAGTTAGCAGCAGAAGTCGAAATATGTCGCAAAACTGTGCTCCCCATTCTGCAAGACATTCTGGGTACCGCAAAATTACAGGGCGTTGGATATCCCATGAAATTTCCGAGGTTTAACAATGACACCGCTATGCAGTCGCACAGGCCTTGTTGGACCGGTACCAAACGAAAGATGACGATTTTTTTGGACGAATCGTCGCAATGGACGAAACCTGGGCTCGCTCATACGAACCAACCAAACTTGAAACGCCAATCAAATGAATTGAAGCATCCAGGTTCTTCTCGTCCGAAGAAAGTGCGCCCTACACAAAATGCTGTGAAGGTGATGTTCGTTGTGGCGTATGACATTGATGGGGTAATACTGCACCACGCTGTACCTCCAAGGCAGACGGCAAACGCGGACTACTACTGCAGGTTCCTGCAGCTCCACCTTCGTCCAGCCCTCAGGAGGAAACGACGACACTTGTTGGTACAGAATCCCATCATTCTTCATGATAATGCAAGGAGTCACACCGCTGCTGCTGTCAAGGATCTCTTGCGCCTCTGACAATAGGAGATTCTGGAACATCCACCGTATTCACCCGATATGAGTCCATGCGATTACGATCTTTTCACCAAAGTGAAAGAACCACTCCGAGGGACCCGGTACAATACCAGAGATGAACTTATCCGTGCTGTAGGGCGGTCAATACGGAACATCAACAAAGATGGACGCGCTGATGGTGTACGATGCCTTCCAAACATTTGGCAAAAGGTAATAAATAAGGGGGGCGACTATATAGAAGGTACGTAAATATTGTACCCCTGTGAATAAAGCCATGTCAGAAATATCGAACTGTTGCCATTACTTTTTATCCAGTCCTAGTATATATATGCACACACCGGTACATATCAGTAGTCATATGAGAGTTTAGAATTTTATAACAGTTCATTTCAGTGAACGATCGTATCACCAACACATTAAACGCATAATTAAATAAACGCGGATAAATTAATGCATTCAAGTAGTGGGATGGCCGTAATTACCGCTCTCATGTAATTACAGATCCCGGCTTACGCCTCGTTCTTGCAAAGCATATTCGAGCGCTAATGATACTCATATCCCACTAGTTCCATAAATAACTATTTGTATTATCATACAGTTGTGTTAATACTTATTTTTCTTATCCTAGTGACAAAGTGTACTGTTTATTAAACCGTTAGCAACTGTCAGGAATAGCTCATTACTTCACACGTGAAATATTGGTTTCTCAGATATCACTATTTCATTGTGTGAATTAATTTGGGGAGCAAACATTCAAAAGCTGATAGTCCATTTTCATAAAATGCGCTTCAGATGACAAAAATCTACATCTCTGCAATGAAAAAATATTTTCTGTGATGAAATATTACAGATGTTTTTATCGATTCATATAAAAGTTAACCGTTGAGAATAATCTTCTTTTATTACAGAGACAAATACTTGTAGAATTTTCTGAAAATGGACATGTCAGGTTTTGAATGTAGTATGTTCCTCATTTTTAATTAAAAACAAACATTTCAACTTACCAAGAAAGGAATTTTTACATCATGCTAGAGCTTTAAACAATAAAATTCGTTATGGTTAACTACTGTAGTATTAAATAAGAAAGAAAATAATTACTAAGATAAAATAAAACGTTGTATATTACACGTAGCTAAAAGCCATTAGATCTTCATGAGAAATTATGACACCCACGTAATGTGTTCATATCCTAAGCATGTCACTCACAAATAATAGCCAATTTAAGCCACTTATAAGATAAATAACTATTATTTGACAGTGTTCAGAAAATTATATTATTTATATGCGAAACTGATTAGGGAAGCCCTAGTTTTTGTTATGGTAGCAAATTAATTATTTTCTACTTTATAAACATTTTCCTGTATTTTATGAAAGAGCACATTTCAATATTCACATATATCCAATGCTCGAATATCATTTCCAACTTTATTTTAAAAAATAATTAATTTTTGTCGGAGTATGTTATAACAAATAGGAAGAGTCGGGTAGTATCGGACATCGGGTAGTATCGGACAGTGCGTTTCTTTCATCTACCACCATATGGTAGTACCTGAATGACATGGTTACGTTTCTCTATGCGACATCACAGAAACGTAACCATGTCAATCAGGTACTATCATCGTGTGGTAAATGAAAGAAACTCGCTGTCCGATATTACTCGATGTCCGATACTACCCGACTCTGCCCTAACTATAGGCCTGCTCTTAGTTAATCAGATCTAAAGACATTTCAATCTTACGGTAAGGTCGAAACTGGTCTCGGAATGTCTCAACATATTTTGGGACATGAACGAATTTGAGGCAATGAGACGAGACTAACTTGTCAAGAAGCGCACCAAATTCCAGGAATAGAATACAGTATGATAGAATGGACATAAAATCCGGACTAATCAACACAGAATGTTACTCTTAAAAAGTAACTCCATGGATATCGAGAAAGAATTTTACTCCAACTAATACGAAAGCTTGTGGACGCTCCTTTCTACACACACACAAATTCTCTGAATTCATACCTCCAAGCTCAGCAGCACCTTCGGGAATATTTTGATCTAGAAGGTTCCTCGTATATATAGCCTACAACTGTTTACGTAAGAACAATTGGGCTACTTCGTTGTTGCGAGAATAGCGTGTTATTGAGGATACGAAGAACGACATATGAAGGCTATGAATAACATAATGAATGATTAATAGCTATTTAGCAGTTATAAATTATCAGCCTACTCACATAATTAAGCAGAGGTTTTATAGTTTATTTCGCATTGGAAAACTTCCAAGCTTTCAACCTATAGGAAAGGAAATGAAAAAGTGAAACAAAAATAATTGTGGCACTGACCGATTTTAGAAAAAATATTTACTCTAAATTTAAAGTACATAGAATAGTAGGTATCTCATAACACTACGTCGCAGCACATATTCTTCAAGACTAGATTCTGTGTTTCCCATTACATGACGCAAAATGTCCACAGGAAATTCGTATCAATTCTTTCTTTGAGTTGAGTTAGATTTTTCGTGAAGGGTGGATCACTAAATCAAATACCCTTACAATACCCTTACAAGAAGAAAATAATATTGCTTACTGTCAGATCTGGCGATCTCGCAGGTCACGGAATATCGCCATATCTGGAGACACTGTGGCCCGAAAACAAACCTATGACTGCATTAACTGATTGTTTAGGCCTGTAACTGGTCGTTCCATCGTGTTGAAACCATATGTGTGGATTGATTTCAGGTTTCTCCGGAATATGAAAAGACAAAAATTCTTAAATCCTTCAGACATATCACTGATGTGATGCTAGAAGAATTCCCATTATCATTCTCAAAGGAATAAGGACCAGTGATTCGAAAGGACGCTTTTGCACACCATAGATTAGATTAGATTTTTTTTATTACCCATAGGAATTATAAGTATTCTTGACATCGTCAGTATGCAGGAATAGTGAAGTATAGTACAAAACTAACTTACGTCTAAATTTCATGCATAACCTGAAATCTTCGTTAGAACAAACCAAATTCTTTTGTTTGTACTATGTTGTTTCCCTCTAGTTTGTCTCTAATTCTTTTACTGCTTCTTCGATTTTGCTGGAAACCTAAAACATAAATAAGGACAGTATCATCAAGAAGTGAATGGTAATTGATTACTAAATTTTTTAAATTTTAGTTATTCTTTAGTGTAAAGCGACATGTGTGTTAATAGTATGTCCCTTACCTTTTCTTTGATTTTTTTTCTGTTGAGTTCTTTAATGTTTTATAGAAGTTTATTACAGACGTTGAAACCTGTATGTAATACAGTATTAAGACTTCTGGTAAGCCTATGGTAATTTAAATGTTTATTATAGAATGTTTGGTATTAGAGTCATGTACATTGATTTTTTGTGGGAATTTATATCTGATGAATAAAGCATTCGTTTGTTCATTAAAACATGTATGCACGGTGTAGGAAAAATTCCGAGTTGTGTGTTTTTTACTTTCTGCTCAGATAGTGATGTGTTTGATAATTTTAAGTATGGTATTCTTTTTTGCAATTTGAGTACTTGTGTCGATTTTTATGAACATAATGCCATAAGATTATCGAATGTACATAACCAAAGCAACCTGATTTCCTTCATGGGTAATATTTTAGCGAGGACTCTAAAAGCATAAGATAAACAACTTACCATCTCTGATAGATGTTGCATATGACTTTTTCAAGTCAAATTGGAATCTATCCATATCAGTGTCGTAGCGTGGCTTCCGAAACAGGGAAGCAGTCCAAAAGTAAGTTAGTAATATTTATAAAATAAGAAAGATTTGAGAATGCTGGGTTTCCAGTAAAAAAAAACCTGCCCTTGAGCAGAAAACTATGAATGAATATGTTTAAGTAAGCATTTAGTATTTATAGTTACATAAAATACAAGCCCACACCTGTGGACTAACGGTCAGCGCATCTGGCCGCGAAATCAGGTGAGCCGGGTTCGGATCCCGGTCGGGGAAAGTTACCTGGTTGAGGTTTTTTCCGGGGTTTTCCCTCAACCCAATACGAGCAAATGCTGAGTAACTTTCGGTGCTGGACCCCGGACTCATTTCACCGGCATTATCACCTTCATTTCATTCAAACGCTAAATAACCTGAGATGTTGATACAGCGTCGTAAAATAACCCAATAAAAATTATAACAATAAAATACAAATAAATACTACATACTATTGACGTAGCGCACACACGTTTGAGCAAGCTCATGTTGGGGCGGTTCCTGTAAATAGCTATTTGTCTTCTTCATTGTTCTATATACACTTTTAACACATGTATAATCACTTATTAACTTTGTAACTTCATTACTGTGTTAATATGAGGAATTTTACCTTCCTGACTAGTTTCGAAGTGTTATTCTTCATTGTCCTAAGCCTAGTGAAGATTTCGTACTATGTTTTGGTTTTCTGTTGTGGTGAGGTGTGTTCATGATTGTGTCGAAAAGAGTGTGTGTTTTGAAATTCAGTTGAGTGTTCAGGATATGCTGTGGGCGTGTTTTTGTATGTTTGTAAATTTCATATTGTTCTAGAGTGTCAAGTTTCTGGTTTTTTGGCTGGATGTATAATATTTTCATGTCAGTGTCTATGTTGCTGTAGTTGTGATTGGAGTTTGTGATGTGTTCTGCGTAGGTTGAATTGTTGTGTAGATTGGTTATGGCTGTGATCTGTTACTTGTAATATGTTTGAAATGATCTTCCAGTCTGTCCAATGTAGAAGTCGTTGCAACTGTTGCATGATAGTTTGTATACACCTATTTAGTTGTATTTATTTGTATGTCTTGTCTGTGTGTTAAGCTGTTTTTGTAGTGTTTCTTGTGTTCTGTATGCAATGTTGTATTTGAGTTTCTTGAAAGATGGTGCAATCTTGTATGTGTTCGTGATTTCGTATGTTACTGTGATGTATTTGTTTTGTTCTTGTGTTTGTGTTGCGTTTAGCCTTTTTATGATGTTGTCTATTATGTTGGTGTTGTATCCATTTTCCTGTGCTGTGTATTTGATAGTGTGCATTTCTTCCTTATAGCCTTGTTGGCTCATAGAAATATTGATGAGTTTGTGTATCATGGATCGGAGTGCTGAGAATTTGTTTTGTGTGGGATGATTGTAAGTAAATCCCGAAATGACTAAGTATATGATTATGTCTCGTGACCAGAATAGTCCACGCCTGTGGAGTAACGGTTAGCACGTCTAGCCGCGAAACCAGGTGGCCCGGGTTCGATTCCCGGTCGGGACAAGTTACCTGGTTGAGTTTTTTCGGGGTTTTCCCTCAACCAAATATGAGCAAATGCTGGGTAACTTTCGGTGTTGGACCCCGGACTCATTTCACCGGCATTATCACCTTCATCTCATTCAGACGCTAAATAACCAAAGCTGTTGATAAAGCGTCGTAAAATAACCTACTAAAATAAAAAATAAAAAGTGACCAGAATATTGTACGAAATGGAACTATAAAAATTGGGGATTTATCCTTTGAAGAGGTAGAAAAATTCAAATATCTTGGAGCAACAGTAACAAATATAAATAATACTCGGGAGGAAATTAAACGCAGAATAAACATGGGAAATGCCTGTTATTATTCGGTTCAGAAGCTTTTGTCATCTAGTCTGCTGTCAAAAAATCTGAAAGTTAGAATTTATAGAACAGTTATATTACCGGTTGTTCTGTATGGTTGTGAAACTTGAACTTTCACTTTGAGAGAGGAACAGAGGTTAAGAGTGTTTGAGAACAAGGTGTCTATGAAAATATTCAAATATCATGGAGCAACAGTAACAAATATAAATAACACTCGGGAGGAAATTAAACGCAGAATAAATATGGGAAATGCCTGTTATTATTCGGTTCAGAAGCATTTGTCATCTAGTCTGCTGTCAAAAAATCTGAAAGTTAGAATTTATAAAACAGTTATATTACCGGTTGTTCTGTATGGTTGTGAAACTTGGACTTTCACTTTGAGAGAGGAACAGAGGTTAAGAGTGTTTGAGAACAAGGTGTCTATGAAAATATTTGGGGCTTAGAGGAATGAAATTACAGGAGAATGGAGAAAGTTACACAACGCAGAAGTGCACGCTTTATCTTCTTTACCTAATATAAATGAATTAACGAATGAATGAATGAATGAATAAATGAATGAATGAATGAATGATTGAATGAATGAATGAATGAATGAATGAAGCCACTGTGTCCCATGAAGGGCTAGGGCCTCCTACAGGAGGGGAAGCTCGGTTGGTGTGGTTCACATGATGAGCTATTTCACGTGAACAATATTTACATTCACATTCACTATGTGAGATACACTAGAGTTTGTCAAATTTTAGTTCTATATGAGTTTGTTCACTATCTGTCTCCACTCGTTCCTGTTGCGGGCGATGGTTGACCAGTTCCCTCCCAGCTGCTGCTTGAATGTATCTGCCCATCTTCTTCTTGGCCTGCCTTGTGTTCTCCTTCCTATGTACGGGTCCCACATGGTGGTTTCTCGCGCTCATCTGCCTTGTTGCTGCCTTGCTACATGACCACCCCACTTCCACTTCGTTATGAGGGCTTTTTCTGTGATGTTCTCAGAAGCTGTAATTTTCTGCAGTGCCTAATATAATTAGGAACATTAAATTCAGACGTTTGATATGGGTAGGGTATGTAGCATGTATCGGTGAATCCAGAAATGCATATAGAGTGTTAGTTGAAAGACCCGAGAAAAAAAGGGCCTTTGAGGAGGCCGGGACGTAGATGAGAGGATAATATTAAAATGAATTTGAGGAAGGTCGGATATGATGCTAGGGAACTGGTAATCTTGCTCAGGATATGGACCGTTTCCGGGCTTATGTGAGGGGGGCAATGAATCTCCGGTTTCATTGAAAGCCATTTGTATGTAAGTAAGTAAGTAGGTAAATATAACAAAAATCTGAATTTTTTTAAACTTGTAAATTGTTCAGTGAGATATTGTGTGTCACTTTATGATAAACCTTTTTTATTACTGCAGTACATTATGAGTACTAAACGTGTTAGAAGACAAGGAGACTTAAGGAATGAATAGAGAAGTTTAAAACTTTCATTTGTATTAAGGATTTATCTAAGTCGGTGGCCTTCAGCCTTCTGCAGGCAAAGGCCCGAATTCAAATCAACCAATGACATGTGGACCAGATAATTCTTGCGAAAAGTATCCCAAAGCGTTTTTAGTAGAAGTAATCGTTGTAAATTACTAATAGGTATTAGTTATTTATTTACTAATTCATTCAACTAGACAGGAAGAGAAAGACAGAACTATCTGGAAGCGATAATAAGTATGTACTTGGGTTGGATAAAAAGTAATGGCAACAGGTCGATATTTCTAACATGGCTTTATTCACAGGGGTACAACATTTACGTACCTTCTATATAGTCGCCCCCCTTATTTATTACCTTTTGCCAAATGTTTGGAAGGCGTCGTACACCATCAGCGCGTCCATCTTTGTTGATGTTCCGTATTGACCGCCCTAAAGCACGGATAAGTTCATCTCTGGTATTGTACCGGGTCCCTCGCAGTGGTTCTTTCACTTTGGTGAAAAGATCGTAATCGCATGGATCATATCGGGTGAGTACGGAGGATGTTCCAGAATCTCCCATTGCCAGCGACGCAAGAGGCTCTTGGCAGCAGCAGCGGTATGACTCTTTGCATTATCATGAAGAATGATGGGGTTCTGTACCAGGGCTATAGAAGGAAGGGCTGGCTCATAGCGAGTCGGAAAGTGATGCTGTCCTCCCAGCCGCTGTGACGTCATCACGGTACACAGCAAGTCCGCTCACAAATACAACGTAAAACTCCGTTGCAATAAGTGCTGGAATTATCGACCAAAAATAGGACTAAAATCAACACCCCTCAATAACAAGTTATAAAATTGAACCCTAGGCATATGGCCTGTTTCATTCAATATTTTATAAACGCTAGTTGTCTTTAAAGACTTCAGTTTTAACAATTTCGTCGCTTTTCAAACTGATGTGCCTACTGAGCTATTGCTTCTTTCTTAAATATTTTGTGGTAGACTTTTATTTCCTTTCACGTGTCACATTTCCCTGCTGATTAAATTTTATATCCTAGGTCAAGGAGAGGCATTCATTCATACATGGACAAGGTTGCTATATAGTATGGGACATGTGGACTGAAGCTGCGCGCCAGAACACATCAATGACGATAATGATAATTAGACTATTATTATAATATTAGTATTGTTAAATATTATATTATATTATATTATGTATTATAATTATATTATAAATATACGTGACTGCTGGGTTTGCAGTGAAAGATCTGCCCTTGGGCAAAAAATCGATCAAGAATGAATATTATATCTGGAATGGAGCGTATTAAATGGACAGACAAAATAAGAAATGAAGCTGTGCTAGAAAGAGTGGATGAAGAAGAATAACGCTGAAACTAATCAGGAAGAGAAAACGAAATTACCTGCGTCACTGGCTAAGAAAACTGCTTACTGAATGAAGTAAAGCTCGGGACAGAAGATATCAGATTATAACATTAAGATATAGGGAAGAGACTAAGAAGGCGGAAAATAGGGGAGATTGGATAATTTTGGGTTTGCAGTGAAAGATCTGCCCTGATACAGAAAACTCTGAATGACTGTATATTATTATTGTTATTATTATTATTATTATTATTATTATTATTATTATTATTATTATTATTATTATTATTATTATTATTATTATTTCGATAACCAATAATTTCACTCCTGGTGGAAGTGCATGAAATCAAAGGGTTTTAAATAATCAGTTAACTACATTATATGGAAATAATGGAACAAATGTTTACCTTTTGCTAAGTAATAGTTAAAGATGTATATTGGTGGCAGAGTAATCTATTTTCATAAGATTGGTAAATTATCAAGTACATTTCATTCTATAATGATTCAGCTTATTTTATTTTTTCACTCATCTAATGAAGTTGCTGTTTTCTAAATGACTTCATCCACTTGGCATTCTTCTTAGCGCTGTTCCTCAGGAATTCTGCTCTCTGCCCCCGATTCAAGGACCTCAATCTCACAAATGTTCTCACACGTGCATATTGTTTGATAGCCTCGGAGCACACGTTTGAAAACTTAGTTTCTAGCAATATTTTGAAACGTTGTATTACTTGTTGCTCTTTGTCAATGGAGTTCCCGTGCATAGTTTTAAATTCAACTTCAAACATTTGTATAAAATTAAAATTAATAACAAGATTAGTTTAACGACTAGGATAACAAATCAAAGCGTAAAACAAGGTTGTCCGCTGTCTCCTTGTTTATTACACACATATATATATATATATATATATATATATATATATATATATATATATATTAATGCACTTATTAAGGATTTGCAAATTGATTTGGCCACACTTTTATGATCGATAACAAACCCTTAATACTCTGCTCTACGCAGATTATTTAATTATTATATTAGCTAACACCGAAGACAACTTACAAATGGCAATTCATAGGCTATTTCAAAAAGAAAAAGAGTACAATTTAGAAATTTCTATACACAATACAAAAACCATGGCCTTTATTGGTAAAAATTCTATAAGAACTGAAATAGTTATCAATAACTTAGGAGTAGAGCAAGTAAATGCTTTTACTTATCTTGGCTGTAATCTCTCCTATATTCATTCTCCAGATATAGATAATAAATTAGCCAAATTTCAACAGCTGCTAACAACAATTGAGGAGTTTGCCGGAAGAAGGGCGTATACGTCAATATGGCGAATTGAGATATATGCAATCTAAAATTTTTAACGCACCTGAATAAAATGTTATACACGCACGCAGCCCTGTCCTGCAGGTATGTACAGTACAATCAAAACAAAATTTCGCTACTATAATTATTCACTTCATTTTAAACCATTTTCCCGAAGAAGGGCGTATAGGTCTATCCGCCTTTCTTCCGGCAAAGCCCTCAATTAGAAATACTCTGTTTAAGAAGATCCGGCAAGACACAATTTTGAAATTCTACAAAACAAAGGCCATTCCAACTTTGCTATATGGATCAGAAGCTTGGACTCTAACAACTAGTCAACTGAAAAGAATAGAAGCAGCTGAGATGAGATTACTAAGACCGCTAGCAGGCTACACTATGACCATAAATATAATGAAGACATCCGACAAGAACTAAATATCGCAGCCATTACAGAGACAATCGACAAGTATCGGAGCAACTGGCATGAGCATGTTCTACGGATGCCGAATGATAGACTACCCAGGAGATTATTAAATTACAGACCCCTTGGATACAGAGATCGTGGACGCCCGAAGAAGCGATGGAGAGACCAGCTTTTCACCTGAGTCGGAACAGGCCAAATGACCTAATCCTGATAGCTATTGATGATGATGACATTTGTATAGTTTTTTCCACTCTTCGGAAGGTTTAGTTAATCCACCGTAAGACAAAATCCCTACCCAAGTGTTTATAAAAAAATAATTTTCTTGTATGTAAGAACCAAACCAGAAGATTTATTACCAATAAGAAATCTGAGTGCAAGGAGTAAGCAGGAAATAATTTAAAAATATGCAGCTGAGAGAAGTAAGCTTGTTTTTCAGTATTTTATTGCTTGACTGCAAAGTTTAAACACTGTATTCTAAAACATTTACCTTTCTCTTCAGTAAATAAATTTGTTTTCCGCGTTCATCACACTTCAGACAATGTACTTCAGACACTACAGACGTTTCTTCAGATCCCTGTGTAATATTTACATATTCTGAGCTGCCGATGCTAGGTTCTAATCTTGGCTTCTTTGGACTCAATGTCTGAAGGTGATTAAAAGCAGCTTTTCGAATATTTCTCGTTTGATATCTATCTTCTCGGTTTGAGTCACTTGCAGCCTTGGAACTTGGGATATTTAGAGATGGGAGCGCATTTTTCTTCAATATCTTCCTTTCTTTTAACCCCAAAAGCCTGTTCTTCATATCATCTTCATAATCGGTCACACTTTCGAAATGATCACTACAGATACGTGCACACTTAATATTCACTTGGTCCTGCCTATGACACTTGCTTTCCCACTCTTTAGCTAAAAGCACATCTTTCGGAAAACAGTGATAAATTACTTCGTGAGTGTGACGAGAGTCATTCGAGCAGTTCGCTACAGCACAATTCACCATTTGTAAACTTAAAATACTATCATTAATAATTTAATTATTATTATTATTCAATACATAAAGAACTGTAATATACGCTAATTACACAACCAAATAGGCCTATATTACGAAACGGTGCACGTGAACTTGAATTACAGTCAACACTCGTAACTCTGCAACCCTCACCGAGACCAACTGTACCTCAGTGACGTCAGAAAGTGGTGGGGTGGCTAGAGGGAGAGACTCAAGGCGGCAAGCTGAACAACAAAGCATTGAGCCAGCCCTTCTTTCTATAGCCCTGGTTCTGTACCCCCAAGTGTCGTCGTTTTCTCCTGAGGGCTGGACGAAGGTGGTGCTGCAGGAACCTGCAGTAGTAGTCCGCGTTTACCGTCTGCCTTGGAGGTACAGCGTGGTGCACTATTACCCCATCAATGTCATACGCCACAATGAACATCACCTTCACAGCACTTCCAACAAGGCCTTCCCGAAACGCTTTAACTCATCGTGCCACTGTGCGATATAGCAACGCTGCATCGCCACATGCTTCACGCAGTCCCTGAAAACATTCTTGTGCACTACGACCTCGTGCCACTCCAATTTTGATTCAGGAACGTTGCTCTAGTTTTGTAAACATGATCTTAGGGCGCTCGCACTATTCCTATAAAAGTCAACGTTCTACACACTGCAGTAGATTGACAGAGTACTGTCGCCGCTGGCTACACTAACTCATCTAACAGTCCTTGTTCATGTCCATACAGCTGGCAACTCTCGAACGCACCATCGTCACGTGACAGCAGTGTTGCCATTACTTTTTATCCAACCTATGTATTATGCCACAAAATGAGACTTCATACATCCGAAGAATGAGGAAAAATGTTGTAATTTAATATATTTTATTATTTTTTACATTAGGAAATATAAGTTTAGCAAATTATAATTTATCATAATGCTTTGAAATGATATAACACATTATTTAACTGTATTGTAAGGACTTCATAGTAGTATTACACCAAGTTTCATTTCTGCAGAATTTTTTCAGGTCCTGTAAAAGAAAAGAAACATCTTGTGACAATAAGCAGAGATTTTCCTGCAACAGACTAATGAGACGAAAAGTGAAATTCGTATAGTTAAGTTTCCTGGCATTCAATAGAAACGATCATTGCTTTTGTGCTGATTATGTGATTGGAATTACTTTTTTCCAGTTCACTATAAAACAGTGAGTGTTAGCACCGACGTAGCTCAGTCAGGTGAGGCGCTTGTCTGCCATTCCAGAGTTGCTCAGGCGTGGTTTCGGTTCCCGCTTGGGCTGCTTACATGGTTGGGTTTTTTCCGAGGTTTTCCCCAACCGTAAGGCGAATGTGAGGTAATGTATGGAGAATCCTCTATCTCATCTCGCCAAATACCATCTCGCTATCACCAATGCCATCGACGCTAAAGAACCTCCTAGTTGGTACAGCGTCGTTAAATAATCAAGAAAAAACGATGACTATTTTTGTTTTTCACGTACCTACTCACTAATCGTTCCTACAAGGCCATATAAGTTTTATGTTTGTAGAGAATTTTCCACTTACAAAAGTTATAAGATGTCATACAATATATACTGTAATCCTGTTAAAAATTTAGAAAGGAAGTGTACAAGACAGAAAGCATAGGAGAAGGGGACATGTTTTGACGCAGGAGTCCCTTAACGATGTAAAACTTTGTGTAGAAAGTTCATTTAATGAAGCTGCGTATTCTTGTTTATGTAATGATACAGTAATTAACGGTAATTATGAGTGATTGTGCAAGAGATTAATTTGTGACTACCTTGCGAACTGCATAACAGAAACCGGTAGCGCACTTACAGACAGTGAAACTGCCCCTTGGCAATAAGGTTATAAATGTGATACACTGTACAATTAAAGTACTTCTTTTTTTTCTTCTTCTTTCAGTGCACTCTGGATATATTTCCAAATCGTTAATAAAAATACAGCGCTTTTAATACTAATTAGCAATTAATTAAATAAATGTACAGTAGGCCTACGCGTTTTATTCGTTTTTCATTTACTCATTTATTTGCTAATTTATTCAGACTTAAAGAATTGAAAAACATTTTGGGTGTTTGAGAAACAGAATAGAGAGATTAGCTTTACAGAGGCAATTTCATTGTTGCTATATTATAATATGCATTCTTACTCCAACCAAATACTCTACATAGAGTATTTGCTCCAACCTTCATACCGTCAACACTTTGTATTTACGTGGAAATTTTGCCTTTCTTCAACTATATGACCTTGAAATGTTCAATGTTAATAATGCCCATGCAAGGTTTGAGTGTGTTTTCCTTTTTCCCTATTTATGATTGGTTTGTTACTGGTCGAGCGTGTATAATGTATCAGAATAATTCGTTACAATTCTACTACAAATAAAAAATAATCTATTACGTTTAAGTATGATGGAAGTGTTCTGTAGAAACCATTGATCATTAGGTATAAGATATGAAAGAAATGTAACCTAAATCACGAAATGCCACTGTATAGTATAGTAATGGCTGGCGAAATTGGAGTACCCCAGGTAAACCTGCTTTAACGCCAAAACCCATTTGGATTCTATACAAACTCAGTGTATGTGACAAACTTGGAAATAAAAATGGATAGCCTCTATGACCAATGTGCACGGCTGTACAGTAAAATGCATGTATACTTTACGAACATTTATTTGTAGCTTGAATTACCACACATCCTACGTTAAAGCAATAATACCGGTATAATCTTTTAGTGTATACTTTTGTTAGATCCCTCTTTATCAACATATTTGGAAATATTCGCATTATGTATAAGAAATACTTTCGCAGTTTGTGAATAAATGCAGAGCTGCAGACAGATACATTGTACCCATCAAATCATTAGTTACTTACCTTCCTTTCTAATTAAGCGATGTAAGTTTTGATAGTGTTCAACAGAGGGTAATTTCCATCACCGCATGTGTTACGGAAGTCATCCATGTCAATACTCCAGACCATAGCTCCACCATAACCGTTGTTCTTGATGTATTGAGCCTGAAAGTTGTTAATAATAGACAAAACTATATCCTATTAATACTAGGAATAGTGTGTTTTAAGTCTGTGGCTCAAAACACCTAGTTCTTATTACGTATTACCTTCTTCCAGGATTTTAAGCCACAAAACTCCAAGGACGACAATGATAATAGATATTTTGCATTTAATTAATAAATATATTATTCCTGCTTTCAAACAATATACATACTGTAATAAACGATCATATTATATTTACTAATTTGGATACTGTTGTTAGTTTTCAGCCTTGAAAGTCAAGATGTGAAGTAAGATTGACTCACCTTAATTTTTACAGCAGCAATGTTGTCAAATCCAACCCATTGATTGTCATGTACAGCATATATACACTTCTGTTCCTCATTCCAATGTTGTGTCCATAGGCCAGCGTTGTGTTGTTCACAAATCTATAGATCAGAAATAAGACATACCGGTACACATGTTATAGTTTTCACATTACTTACTTACTCACTTACTTACTGGCTTTTAAGGAACCCGGAGGTTCATTGCCGCCCTCACATAAGCCCGTCATTGGTCCCTATCCTGAGAAAGATCAATCCAGTCTCTACCATCATATCCCACCTCCCTCAAATCCATTTTAATATTATCTTCCCATCTACGTCTCGGCCTTCCTAAAGGTCTTTTTTCCCTCCGACCTCCCAACTAACACTCTATAATGCATTTCTGGATTCGCCCATACGTGCTACATGCCCTGCCCATCTCAAACGTTTGGATTTAATGTTCCTAATTATGTCAGGTGAAGAATACAATGCGTGCAGTTCTGTGTTGTGTAACTTTCTCCATTCTCCTGTAACTTCATCCCTCTTAGCCCCAAATATTTTCCTAAGTACCTTATTCTCAAACACCCTTAACCTATGTTCCTCTCTAAAAGTAAGAGCCCAAGTTTCACAACCATAAAGAACAACAGGTAATATAACTGTTTTATAAATTCTAACTTTCAGATTTTTTGACAGCAGACTGGATGATAAAAGCTTCTCAACCGAATAATAACACGCATGTCCCATATTTATTCTGTGTTTTATTTCCTCCCGAGTGTCATTTATATTTGTTACTGTTGCTCCAAGATATTTGAACTTCTCCACCTCTTCAAAAGATAAATTTCCAATTTGTATATTTCCATTTCGTACAATATTATCGTCACGAGATATAATCATATGCTTTGTCTTTTCGGGATTTACTTCCAAATCTATCTCTTTACTTGCTTCCAGTAAAATTCCCGCGTTTTCCCTAATCGTTTGTGGATTTTCTCCTAACATATTTACGTCATCCGCATAGACAAGCAGCTGATGTAACCCGTTCAATTCCAAACCCTCTCTGTTATCCTGGACTTTCCTAATGGCATGCTCTAGAGCGAAGTTAAAAAGTAAAGGTGATAGTGCATATCCTTGCTTTAGCCCACAGTGAATTGGAAACGCATCTGATAGAAACTGACCTATAGTTTTCACATAGTGCTATAAATTGATATGAATATAATGAAAGGAAGTGTAACTCTTTTTGCAAAGTAATATCTTACATAAAGATGTTAATAATGTTAGGTGCCTGATTCTGAGAAAAAAAAATGTTAAAGCAATGTTTGTTTTTCTATAAAATTGAATTTCTAGCACTTATTTTAGCTTGCTAAATGTCTTAATTAGAATAATATATTAAAGGTAAAGGTATTCTGTATACTAAAAGACACGTCAAAACTTTGGGGAGACATTTTACGCGTCTAGAGCAGCGTTTTTCTGCCTTTTTTTAACATGTGGTATCCTAAAGTTGTAATTTAAAATCCCGCGATGGTATGGTATGGTTCCCAATCTGGCGGGAATTTTGAGGAAAATTTCCTCATTTAATGAGGACTACAAAGTATAAATAAATGTAAATAATTGATTAAATGGCGATCTTACTCGTGTTAATTATATAAGCATGTGCGACTTACAGCTGTTTCGGTGCTACTTGACACCATCCTCGGAGCCTACTAGATCTCGGCGCTATCTCAACTTCGCAGCCGTTAATTATGTAAGCATGTGCGGCTTACAGCTGTTTCGGTGCTACTTGACACCATCCTCAGAGCCTACTAGATCTCGGCGCTATCTCAACTTCGTAGCCGTTAATTATGTAAGCATGTGCGGCTTACAGCTGTTTCGGTGCTACTTGACACCATCCTCAGAGCCTACTAGATCTCGGCGCTATCTCAACTTCGCAGCCGTTAATTATGTAAGCATGTGCGGCTTACAGCTGTTTCGGTGCTACTTGACACCATCCTCAGAGCCTACTAGATCTCGGCGCTATCTCAACTTCGCAGCCGTTAATTATGTAAGCATGTGCGGCTTACAGCTGTTTCGGTGCTACTTGACACCATCCTCAGAGCCTACTAGATCTCGGCGCTATCTCAACTTCGCAGCCGTTAATTATGTAAGCATGTGCGGCTTACAGCTGTTTCGGTGCTACTTGACACCATCCTCAGAGCCTACTAGATCTCGGCGCTATCTCAACTTCGTAGCCGTTAATTATGTAAGCATGTGCGGCTTACAGCTGTTTCGGTGCTACTTGACACCATCCTCAGAGCCTACTAGATCTCGGCGCTATCTCAACTTCGCAGCCGTTAATTATGTAAGCATGTGCGGCTTACAGCTGTTTCGGTGCTACTTGACACCATCCTCAGAGCCTACTAGATCTCGGCGCTATCTCAACTTCGCAGCCGTTAATTATGTAAGCATGTGCGGCTTACAGCTGTTTCGGTGCTACTTGACACCATCCTCAGAGCCTACTAGATCTCGGCGCTATCTCAACTTCGCAGCCGTTAATTATGTAAGCATGTGCGGCTTACAGCTGTTTCGGTGCTACTTGACACCATCCTCAGAGCCTACTAGATCTCGGCGCTATCTCAACTTCGCAGCCGTTAATTATGTAAGCATGTGCGGCTTACAGCTGTTTCGGTGCTACTTGACACCATCCTCAGAGCCTACTAGATCTCGGCGCTATCTCAACTTCGCAGCCGTTAATTATGTAAGCATGTGCGGCTTACAGCTGTTTCGGTGCTACTTGACACCATCCTCAGAGCCTACTAGATCTCGGCGCTATCTCAACTTCGCAGCCGTTAATTATGTAAGCATGTGCGGCTTACAGCTGTTTCGGTGCTACTTGACACCATCCTCAGAGCCTACTAGATCTCGGCGCTATCTCAACTTCGCAGCCGTTAATTATGTAAGCATGTGCGGCTTACAGCTGTTTCGGTGCTACTTGACACCATCCTCAGAGCCTACTAGATCTCGGCGCTATCTCAACTTCGCAGCCGTTAATTATGTAAGCATGTGCGGCTTACAGATGTTTCGGTGCTACTTGACACCATCCTCAGAGCCTACTAGATCTCGGCGCTATCTCAACTTCGCAGCCGTTAATTATGTAAGCATGTGCGGCTTACAGCTGTTTCAGTGCTACTTGACACCATCCTCAGAGCCTACTAGATCTCGGCGCTATCTCAACTTCGTAGCCGTTAATTATGTAAGCATGTGCGGCTTACAGCTGTTTCGGTGCTACTTGACACCATCCTCAGAGCCTACTAGATCTCGGCGCTATCTCAACTTCGCAGCCGTTAATTATGGAAGCATGTGCGGCTTACAGCTGTGTCGGTGCTACTTGACACCATCCTCAGAGCCTACTAGATCTCGGCGCTATCTCAACTTCGTAGCCGTTAATTATGTAAGCATGTGCGGCTTACAGCTGTTTCGGTGCTACTTGACACCATCCTCAGAGCCTACTAGATCTCGGCGCTATCTCAACTTCGCAGCCGTTAATTATGTAAGCATGTGCGGCTTACAGCTGTTTCAGTGCTACTTGACACCATCCTCAGAGCCTACTAGATCTCGGCGCCGAGATCTAGTAGACTCTGAGGATTGTGTCAAGTAGCATCGAAACAGCAGTAAGCCGTACATGCTTACATAATTAACACGAGTAAGATCGCCATTTAATCAATGATTTATATTCAAGTGTTAAAAGTAGTGTACGAAAGATTCAACATGGATAAATAAATGAGATAAATATAGTTGCAATATACCTAATAATGTAAAATAAAATATTTTCGATTTAGTATGCATCATTTTTGTATCAAAAAGGGGGGATGATAATATGATGAATGGTGAAAGGGCGTATGGGACAAAAATGGTTGAGATGGGAAACAAAATGAGAAGGGAAACAAAGCGTTGACGTACCTTTTAGTTACATTCTGTACACGCCATAAAGGGGTTGGGGGCATGGAGTTAGAATTCGCATTAGAATGAGGTAGTGTGGTCGGCACCATTCTTCGGCCCCATTTACCATCGGGAAAGAACCGATATTAAATTTGATAGAAGGTTGAATGAAACTCAAGGTCGTTCTGGAACTTTTTGCAACGAAAATGTCCGTCACCGCTCGTCACCCGAAACCTTCCAGTCCGTAGCCAGTTGTTATACCAACTGAACTAACCAGCTGCTTTAATATATCCTTACCATTTATGAATTAATTTTTTCCGGATTTCTTCACAATACCGTGGTCCTCTATAATGCCTACAGAAGGCACGTTGCCAGAGTTGATTACGGGTAGGTGGCAGGTCTACTGCAGCAGATGATCTAATGGTGTATGGAAAATGTTGGTGAAGGTTATTTGGGATTGGAAAAGAGGCGAGTCGTGATCCTTTTAATTGGTTCTATTCCTGCATTTACCTCCAGGAACTTAGTATATGAAAATAGCCGTCCTTTAGGATCAAACCCCGGACCTCTCGACTACAAGGCATGAATGATAGCCATTACTCCACCATACTCGGTTATAAATTAAAATAAGTGACTAAAAATATGGAATCCAATTGTACTTTGTTGTTTATCATGTAATAACATTTCAAACTGCAGTCATTTTTCTGAATATTTGAATGGAGCTGAATTATTAACAGATATACAATACAACTGATCTTTTTTAAGATAATATTGTGTCATTGTCATGAGGTAATTAAGGAAAACTAGAAGAACTCTCGATCAATACAGCAGATTTCTGAACTCGAATCTTGAACATTCCAGTTTAATTCTGGCATAAAGTCTTAACGGCAAATTTGTTTGAACTTTTACTTCTGTAACGCCCCTCGATTACTAAACCGTCAACTTGTAATAGGTAAATGGGTAATTTGCTAGGAGACGTCGTTGCATATAGACCACTTTTACACTAAACCTAAAATTTGTTTTTGCAAGATATACTAAACCCTAAACTGACCTAACCTAACCTTTTCCTTAATCTGTGACAGGTTACGTTAGGTTAGTGTTTTATTATATGTTGTATACACTAAGGTTAGGTTTAGTGCAAAAGTGGTCTATATGCAACGACGTCTCCTAGCGAATTGCCGGTAAATGTAATGTATTTAGCTTTGATCTCACCTCATTGTATGCCAGTTCACCCGCTTCTTCAGTATATGGGCCAGGATTTCCTGGACCAGTGATAGGTGCACCAAGACCATTGTTGGAAGCGCTCTGTAGGGTGAATGTATTACCATATGTTGCCATACCAAGATTCAGCTTCGACTTTGCAGCTCCTTTCTGAACCCAGTATTTCATGGCATAATCCTGTAAAAAGAATAAATTTTCCAAATTATTAGGTAAGTAGTATAAAGGCAACATGAACGATTAGCGATATATTATTTTAAGTTAATTTCATGTTATTTTACGTGAATAATTTTCTTTCAGTAATTCATTAAAATTCATGGCTTTGTAAGTACGCTACATAACCCGACCTATATGATTCTGCATAATCGGGCTCCTTCATGCGCTTTCAGGAATTTTCGTCCAAAGAAGAAATGTCCAAAAACGTTTGTTCACTCTGCGTGCGTCCACGTTTATAGGTCCAGAATTTCTTTGTCCACAAATCGTTAATATCCAATAGACTAAAACTAAAAGCAGAGCAAATGATTTGTAACAATTTATGTGTTTCCATAATAACTAAAGACATTAAACAATGCAAATTATGCGTAATGATTTGTATGTTTCCATAAGAACTAAAAACAGTGCAAATAATACGTAACAATTTCTATCTTTCCATAAGAATGAGGCCAGGGTTCTTCATCACAAATTTCATGAAGTCGCAATGCCTCCAAAAAATGGCGACTAAAGGAATAAAGCTATGTTGGTTCATGAAGATTTTATTTACCATCATCATTCGTACAATAAGGACCGCTCCCGCAGATACTGGAGATATGAAAACCGTCACACATGCAATGTGGGATGCATCAGTAATATAATTAAATCCTTTATAAGTGAGATAAATGATCATGCCTTCTCATGAAATGAATCTTTCCACTTTATTGCAGTTGATACTACTTACCACATTTTGTGTGCGTTCGTAATCTGAAGTGTCACTTGGACCTGAATAAAGAGGTGTGTTTTCGCCAGTTTTCGATTCCCAGTAGCCATGCATGTCGTACGTCATAACATTGATGAAATCCAAATACCTAATGACAAAAACAAAGCAAATTAGAAAATTAGAGTGCAAGTTGCGTTTGGATAATTTCAAGTAGATTTGTTGAACATACAGTAATAATAATAATAATAATAATAATAATAATAATAATAATAATAATAATAAAGCATTAAAAGGAATGTACAGGGTCCGGCAGAATGAGCTCCCAGATTTGAATTGACTGCCATACAGATTTCTTGATAGTTGCGCATGAGTGGCATATATCCATCATGGTGTGGACAGGTGAACATCGTGCATTTTATTAAAGTTTTTTTTTTTTCACATTTTTCTGTAGGACAAATTAATGTAAAAAAATATTTAATATTCTCATAGCTAGCAATGCATATTTCTGTACAGATTTCTGTGCACTTAACTGCGGAATCCCGGCCAAACAGTCACTCAGTTGAGTGCGCCCCTTGTATAATGGCAGTTGACTTGGACATAAAATGTCAACGTATATGCCTAATTTGGAGTCAGGCCACAAAGGGAAAACATTGAAGGAGGAGAGTGCTGTGGATTGAATTCGGCGTATCCCCGGCGCCGGAGCGAATTTTTCTCCCCAAATATTAATCGTGCATTTTGTTGTTGAGCATTTTTAAAAAAATGGTGACTATGATTGCAACGCTGTGGAAATTTCATACTCATTTTAGAGTAAGTCGACACGAAAGAATTCCTGATAAGAAAACCCTGCTGATACGGGTGAGAAATGTCAGACAAAAGGTTCAACTTTGAAACAGAAGTCGTCCAGTAGATGTCGCAACGTTCGGGCTCCCGAGAATATCGCAGCAGTGAGGCATGCTGTCGCCACATCTCCAGCCATTAAACATGCTCTGGTATTGGGAATATCTGATTGGAGTGTCAGACGAATCTTACACCTAGACAAGTTCCATCCCTACAAAGTTATGGTGCCTCAAGAATCCTTGGTTCTACTTACCAAGCGCTCTAATCATTGAGCTACGCCGAAGTTCAATCCACAGTTACATAGATTCATTTTCATTTGTCGGGCTCCGTCAACAAACAAAACATTCCATATTGCTCCCCAGAAACCCTCGAGACATGCATCAGCGACCTCTCCACAGCGAGCGTGTCTCTGTTTGGTGTGCTATTGCACAATTCGGAATAATAGAGCCATGCTTTTTTTTAGGAAGGACACACAGCCACTGTGAGGGCAAGCATTTTAACGATATTATCTTTAAAACAAAGTGATGTCAAAATGTCAAACATTCTTCTCTAAATTGGCAAAATAAAATTTTGAATAGTATCTTTCTTGCTCTTGTTATTTATGTTTCTAATCGGGGAGGTAATTTTGCTGGACCATGTA
Organism: Periplaneta americana; assembly: GCA_025594305.2. NCBI lineage: Eukaryota > Metazoa > Arthropoda > Insecta > Blattodea > Blattidae > Periplaneta > Periplaneta americana. The sequence continues at coordinate 32,032,353 of JAJSOF020000023.1, read as the reverse complement.
CTATTAAGAGGACAAGTAAGGAACTGTTTTTGAGCCATAGACAATTAAGAAGTAACTGGTATACCTACTCTATATAATAAAATTACCAGACGTCCTCGAATTTTTATTTTTGTCCTCGGAAAAAAAACCGTCTCTGAAATGTTACCGGATTTAATAATTTGTCTCCATATATCCCCTGAAAAATGAAAGATATCCTTCAAGAACTTAATGTGTCATCAATACTGGACTATATCTCTCGATATCAGTTAAACTGGAAGGAACACGTCTCAAGAATGGTTTCATCCAGGATCCCTAAGGCAATAATGAAGTATCGTCCAAATGGGAAACGGTCACTTGGTCGACCCATGAAAAGATAGCAAGAAAATCGCTTTTTCAGGCCGTAACAGTTCTTTTGGGACTAGTACTTGACAGGATGATGATGATATCCCCTGATTTTTAATGTTAATTATCGTTGTTCAGTCAACTGTCCGAAGACAGGTCTGAATCTCACAAGTGATACCAACATATCACTTGAGGCAACTAGGCCAAGAGATAATATGATAGAGTGGCATACTTCACCGATTAGCTACATATTACGCTAATCAGACTTCAGATGTAGGCTATACAAACAATTGTTCTTTCTCTGACACTATCGTCAAGTGAGATGTACTGCCTGATAATATATGTAGGCCTACATATCAGCAACAACCTCAATCAGAGGTATGTTAATTATTAATATGGTTTAATGGTTCTTGCACATTCCTGAGGATGAACTTTGCTAATGCAACTTCACAACTTTTCCATGATGCAATAATCAAAACTGAAGGTGAGGACGTAACTGCAGTCGAGTCTTCCATATAGTTATCAAGGTTAAACTTTTGTCATCTGTAGAAGAAGTGATTCTTTTTCCAAAACGGAATTGTCAGTGTCTCTTTTGAATTTCATGAAATTGCTGTTAAATATCTCGTTGCTTTGGTTATTCATTCACAAAGGTACAGGTATCCATGGAATGTATATTTCTGAGATCTCCTCCAGAAAGAGAAAAATTTGAAGAGACAGTCTATTCATTATTTTTCTTCAAATGTAGACGAGTTTAATCTGGATGAAAATAATTTATTCGATGAAATTTCTTGCTTGAAGAAATTTTTATGTGACTTCAAAGGAAATAGCAAAGTGGAATGAAGAAAATTCTACTCTTTGCTGAAAATGGAGTGAATTTTTTTTTCTCTGAGGAAATGGTTTCCTGTGTACAACTCCAAAAGTATGTTGAACTATCTCTGTGTCTTTCTTGAAGTAATACAAGAAATTTATCTTACACTTCTATTTCCACTATACCAAGAGTAACGTCAGTGTCAAGTCTTTCACGTCAGAATATTCAGACACACTTTAAATATGAAATAATACTCACTGGGAAAGGGCAGGCACATCGTATGCAGGATCGATGGTACTGACATCTGCTGACACTGCTGCTGACAGAACATATCCATTTGCGTCAAACTGAGTTCGAAGTTCTTTAATTAGCGATACAAATGCACTCTGGAACAAATCATCATTGTAGTGTGATCTGGAATAGTACCGTATTTTTCTCTCCAGACTTCTCATACCGGTACTTAAACAAATTACAGTATTAACATACAGTCACAATAGTGATTATAAGTTTATAACATCTCAAATTAATATCAGTCGAGTTCCTAATTACCTTGTAGTAAATAATGCAGTACCAGTATTTGGCTCCGATGCATACTAATATAATAGATTCAAAGTTGAGTTCATACTGAGCAGAGTTTTGTAGATTTTAAGGTATATCCTACCATGTAACCATAGTTTCGTTTGGAACGATACGAGGGTCAGTTCATAAGTCATGGCAACTGTGTTATATATTCTGAATAACTGAAAATGTGGTATATTACGTTTAAAAATCTGTTGTACACTGTAGAAGATGCCATAGCCAGATTGTGTCTGTGTGCATTGGTGGCTAGTTGACAGTACACGCAAAAGATAAAATGCTCGAGGCTGTGCTCCAAGATGGATATAAATAAAATTGAACACGGTCATACGTGAAAATTGGAGATCTTGGAACATCCTCCCTACTCGCCTGCTCTCAATCCATGCGATTTTGATCTCATTCTGCAATTAAAGAAGCCTCTGCATGGGATGCGGTTTGCAATTAGAGAGAACATCTTAACAGCGTTTTGACGAGAGGTGATACACATAGAGATAGACGAATCGCACACAGCCGATGTATTCAACGCTTGCATCATCGTTGACAAAGCTTTGGGGGATTATTTTGAAGGGTGTTAGCTGTGAGTAATGTACTTTGTTTCCTTTGTGGATAATAAACAATGATTTCTATTTACGCATCTTTCAATTTCCCTTACCCATTGCCTCCTGTACCCGGACCCAATTTGGTACTAGCAATTATATTTGTAGGAGTAAACATAACATTCTTCCCCATTCCAGTGACCTTCAATCGCATGTAGTAAATGTCTATTCCTGCAGCTTTACTGACTGATATATAGTTGCCATAACTTATGAAATGACCCTCGTATATTATTGTAGCCTACAGTTTGTAGCCTAAATAATTGCCGTACAAGAAAAATGAAATTTTAATTTACCTTATCTGAGGATGACGAAGGAAATTCCCAATCTATATCAACTCCATTAAAGTTATACTTCTTTATGAAGTTCACTATATTGTTCACAAATGCAGATCTCTTGCTTGCGTCATTCACAACCTATAGACAACAAAGTTTTGGCCAACTTATTAAAATGTCTTACCTTTCATACAATTAACGCATCGTCTATAACCTGTATTGTAGTGTCGATGTAGTTGAAAACTTGCCTTAGAGAATGTCTGAGAGCCTGCACTCGCTCCACCAATAGCTATCATTGTCTTGATACTTGGATTGTTGTTCCTCATACCATTAAATTTACTATAACCACCTTTAAAAGTAACAAAAGTATCACAGTAAGAAGATACAGATAATCAATTATAAACAATCAATATTGATAGTTGCGTATTTAAGATGACGTGTGTTTTTATATTTCATGTGTAGTAATATAATGTGTTCTTTTGGGAATCTTGTATATTTATTTACTGGCACAGTACCTATGGTAAAGTTTAAAAGCTACGCGCATAAACCCGCATTTCTTTCACAGACCATTTGCTTTAAGACGGCATATTTTATTTATTTATTTATTTATTTATTTATCTACTTATTTATTTATCCACTTATCTAATTATTTATTTATTTATTTACTTATTTATTTATTTATTTATCTACATATTTATTTATCCACTTATCTAATTATTTATTTATTTATTTATTTACTTAATTTATTTATTTTATTTATTTTATTTATTTATTTACTTATTCAATTTATTTATTTTATTTATTTATTTATTTAATTTAATTTAATTAATTAATTTATTTATTTTATTTATTTATTTATTTAAATAATTTATTTTATATTTATTTTATTTATTTATTTAATTTATATATTTATTTATTTATTTTATTTATCTTATTTATTTTATTTATTTATTTATTTATTTATTTATTTATTTATTTATTTATTTATTTATTTATTTATTTAATCTTTGTTCACGTCATGGCGGATTAGTTAAGACAGCATATTGTATTTGATACTTTATATATTATATTATATAGATAAACAGAGAGTTCCTATGCAGACTGATCTCACTCCAACCTCTACCTAACAAAATCTGTTGGAGGACGGCGAGTGGTTGTACACCAGCATATAGCCAAGTCGGTGCATGCTTCCCTATGCAGACCGGTCCCACTCCACCCTTTACTGCTTAGCTTACTTGGGATGGGCACTCTGCACTACTGTCATTGAGCTGATGGTACATCACTACCTGTGATCGATCTGCATAGGAATTCTTTGAATATACATATATGTATAAGAAATTAATAATGATGAAAATAAGGATGCGGAAACGAACTTATGAGCACCAAGAGAGCTATAGTTGCAAAGCGGAATTAGCTAATATTGCAGGTAGACAGCAAGGGTGCTATAGCAACGATAACACTGCGGAGTGGAAGGGAGAACAACCTCCCCTCTCTCTACTGCATCCTGCACTTGCATTATTCGCAGCTCCCAATAATAGCGACTAGGAAAAATTGTTGAAAGTTTGATTTTCTTTATAAGAAATAACGCCAAGTTTCTGTGACACAGATAGAAACAGAAATATAATCCCTCAAGCCATGTTTCCCATCTCTTGAAAAAATAAAACAGTGGATCTGATATTAAAATAGGGTATAATTAATTTGAAATTCCCAAAGACTTTTATCTACTTTTTCAATGCAGTTGAGAGGAATTCGTGAAAAACAATACCAATTTGAAGTATAAGATATGAGGCCTGAGAACTTTACGAGAAACAAATTCTGTAGTGCTGGGGAAAGTGACACAAGTCAAAAATGTTAATTTTACAGGAGAAGGAAAAAAACTGTCTTCGCACTGGTTTATGTCGGTTTTATTTTCTTCTGTATGAATTATCGCAACGGGAGAAATACTGTACCTAATATGTCTCTTTGCCCAAGCGAGCAGATGTTCCGTAAGTTGTCAATAAATTATAAAATATGTTTGTGGAAACTGACTTATGCCACTTTTTCCAAGCACTGCAGAATTATATGCCATGAAATGCAATAAGTGTGTCTAATCATATAAAGTAAAATGTAGAAAAAGGAAAAAACATTTAAGCTTAAATGATAAAACGTAATATAATTTATGAAGTTTTGCCATATATTGTGATGTCTTTAGTATACGGATATTTAACACTGCCGTGAACGATATCAAGAATAAAATTATTTCTTTACTAGCCGTACCCGTGCGCTCCGCTGCACCCGTTATAAATACATATAAAAGTAATTACATAATTAAAATAGGACATTTGATCCAGGGAACATTCGTGTTTGATAGAAGGATAAATCGTTTAATATGTTACTTAATTTAAATTATATTTAAATAATTAAAATGGAATCATTTTGGTCCAGAGAGCACTCATTTGGTGCAATGACAATTCCTTTAACATGTTTCTTAGTTGATAACGGATGTACCCCGATAAGTAAGTTTTCAATTTGTTATGGGGGCTCTTGAATCTCAGGAGGAACAAATTTTATTTTACAACAGGGCAACATAATCTGCTTGGCTCATTACCCAAATTTTTTGCATTGCATTTAATGTATATGTATTTTATGTATTTTAACTCTATTCAATTGAGCATAGTTAAAATTTGGATTATAAAATAATGGAATGCTAAGTTAACATATTATTACTGCATACTAAATCAATACACTCTCGTTGTTCGTTAATTCCCTGAAATAAACATTATTTTAAGAAATACAGGAAACGAATACACAGAATAGCCTATCAAGTTTTCTGTGCATAAGAAGTTATTTTAATCTTACCTGTCCTCAATTCACTCCGAAGTTACTGTAATAACATTATAGTATTATGTCCATACAGAGAAACTACACTTTCCAATGGTGAAATAATAATTAATTATACAAATCGGTTAATTTAGCTTCCGATATTGCTTCATACAATCACAGAAACATTTTCTGTAGGCTATGATTCATAGCTTTCGATTGTTGTTGACCAAGGCCCCTTATAGACGAAGTCATTTGTTTATTTCATTACACGGCCTTAGATGGCAGTTATTTTAATTTTAAAACTCATTTATCTCATTAAATATCAGTCCTATCAAATTTTTTCAAAGAATAAAACTTATCGGAAATGATGTTTAAAGAAATTTTTGTTATGTAACATTTTTCATAAAAATCAATAATAAGCGAGATATTTCGATTTATTTAATTCAGGCCCCCTTATAACCCCCCTTTTAAATAATGTATTTTGAATGCCATATAGCCTATAATCTAAGTTACAACGAACTTAATTTATATTCCAATTTTCATCGAAATCCGTTCAGCCATTATCGCGTGAAAAGGTAACAAACACACAGACAGACAGACAGACAGACATACAAACAAAAATTTCAAAAAAGCGATTTTCGGTTTCAGGGTGGTTAATTATATATGTTAGTACCAATTATTTTGGGAAAATCGAAAATTACCAGAAAAATTTCGGCTACAGATTTATTTTTAGTATAAATAAGCTCGGATTCTATTGTCAAAATACTAAAAACAAAAGTTTCAATAGTAGCAAGGAATAATCTGAAGTGTCATATTTCTTTATGAAAGAAATACAAAAATGAAATTACACTCGCCGGCACAAAAAGTGAATTGAAGTTCCTGGTTGAGGTTTTTTCAGGGTTTTTCCTCAACTGTAAGGCAAATGCCAGGAAATTCGGGCCACAACATCCCTGAAAATCACCGGCCTCATTCATCACCGAAATCATATTCATAACAAATCAGTCATACATATACAGTCGCCATCGAGTTCACAACAATAGAACCAGTCTCAACAATAGTACACAGGCCTTCGGATTTCAACCAAAGATTAACTCGCGATATGACCAGAGATGTTAAAGCGAGTATAAATAACAGCGAGGGGAAAAAAAAAGTGAAATGATTCAATTGAAGGGTTCAGAACCGTAGTGGGCCAAGCGCCATTTACTAAAACCGTAGAAAACAAGGGTTAAAATGAAGTTATTACCATAATTCAGTGGGAAAATATAGCAAGTAATATAAAGAATACACATTCAAACTAAATGATATGTCAATCTTGATTAAACTATGGTATTCACTTAACTTTAACCCTTGCTTTCTCCGTTTTTAATAAATGGCGCTTGGACCACTATGGTTCAATTATTCTTTAGTTGAAGGTATTCATGCATATGCAAAATATTTTCGGTAAGTATTAACTTAGATCTTATAATAAAAAGTAAAAAAATTGAAATGTTTAGTTTCTTGTGCCATTGAATGTATATGTAGACCATATAATAAGAAAGCCTTAAAAATTGTTTAACTGACCTAGATCTATGTCACTGTAAGAATCCCCAATTGTAACTTCACCATTTGAATTCACGCCTGCAAAGGCATAAATGTGGTGTGTACATAAGCTGGGATCAATGTTGTCTATGGTGTAGTAGCCTTTACTCGGACGGTAAACAGCCCAGCTTTGGAAGTAGCACACAATTCTGTCTGTAAAAGATAAAGCATAAACTTTCTGTAACTCTGTTTCAATCTCAGTTAATGAATTTAAATTAATTGTTGTGATTATAGAGAACTTGAAACAGTACGGTACTAAAAATATGAAGAGCAATGAAGCACCAGTTGAGGACAATATGTATGTATGTATGTATGTATGTATGTATGTATGTATGTATGTATGTATGTATGTATGTATGTATGTATGTATGTATGTATGTATGTATGTATGTATGTATGTATGTATGTATGTATGTATGTATGTATGTATGTATGTATGTATGTATGTATGTATGTATTTATTTATTTACACTGCAAGTGGGCAAGCACCCGGTGGCAGTGGTATATATAATATTAACAATACACAATAAAATGATAACCAATACACAATAAATATAAACAAATAATCGTTTAAAATCTCAAGTCAGACATTTCAACTGTAACTTCTTCATTTTTAATTTGATTTGGAATGGACAGAAACCATTTACTAGTTGATCAAAATCTATTGCGATACCATTTTATAAGAAAAGAAATAGAAAGGAGTGTGGTAATTACAGAGACGTTCGTTAACTGCAAACTGGCTATAAAATATTTTGCAACGTAATCAAAAACAAATTATATAGATACTGTGTCTTCTTTGGTGAAGAACAGACTGAATTGAGGAAGTGTAGATCATAATTATTGTGATGGCTATTTCACAATGGAAATGTTAATAGAAAAACATCGAGAATTCAACATAGAAATACACACTTAGGAATTTTAAGAAAGTTTTGGATCGTGAAAATCGAAATAAGTTATTAAATACATTAATAAATAATCAAATGTCGCAACAAATTACTAATAGTACATTATGCAACGAGCCTATAATGGCAGTAATTAAGACGCGAGTATGTTTGTTTATGAAACGAGCGCTTGCGCTCGTTTCATAATTTTCATACGAGAGTCTTAATTATCATTATAGGCAAGTTTCATACTTTTTATGCTAGACCATATTTCTAACTTGAAATTATTCATAAATATTCATGTTATGGTTATCGAAGTGAGGAGCGGAACTGACCTTCCAAATTGTGAGATGTGCGCAGACGCGAAAGTATTGATTTTTTCCGAGGAACGAATGTCATTGACCTTGATATAATCTAGAGAATAACATGAACATTAATATTGATATAACCTGGAAATAAAATTTATTTAGAATTGAAAAACGAGATGACAAATTGAATTTATTTGAATATTATTTACAATTAATGCTAATTATTATAGTAACAGAACATAACCTTCTGCGACAGTATTGGATTTCCAGCCTCCGTGACGTTTCGCTAGTTGTCTTTCGATTGCATATCCGAGAATAATCGATATTTGCTGTTTTATAATGGTACAATAGTGATTTCTCATTGGCTGAACAACTGAAGTATAATGAATAGGTGTACTTTAATGAGGTGCATTAAAGGGCTACTACCTGGTGTATAATTACTACATTTCGGCATGGTCGAGCATAAAATTATTTATAACTTGTACAGTAGTGGCAAAAAAACCGGACCGACCCTTGTAGCTGATTGCAGAGCCTTGTTCACTCCAGAGCACGATAGACTGGTAATTAAGACTTTTGTGGTTCGAATCCTGCCCGGGAAGGAAACTTTTTTTGTCCCTTATTCAAGTTTATTCCCAGAATATGAATTTTACCAGCAATCGAAAAGTATTGGGAATAAATTTGAATAAGGAACAAAAAAAAAAAAAGTTTCCTTCCCAGGCAGGATTCGAACCACGAAAGTCTTATTTACCAGTATATCGTGCTCTGTAGTGAACAAGGCTCTGAAATCAGCTACAAGAGTGGGCCCGTTTTTTTTTTTTTTTTTTTTTTTTTGCTGTACAAACAAACTTTAATTTCTGTTAAAAGTGGGAACAAATTGTTATCATGGAAAGAGATCTTCACTTGTGTGAAAAAGCATATCCACTTTCGCTCCTTCTTTTCAACATATACAAGAATGCGAGTGTCAGAGAATTCAGAAATACACGACATGGTCAAATACCCATAAACCGAAATTTATCATTAGATGATTTAATTTTTGCAGTTGTAAAAATCAAAGTGAGGTTCAAAAGACAAAGATTCCAGACCGTGAAGTAATTTCAGACGAAGTTGCAGGTACTACGGAGAAAACTGACAGAAAACAATATCTAAGGATGCAGTCAGTTGTGGTAGTGAAGCTAGTACCTCAGAAGTACCTACTTCGAGATAACTTAAGTGATGGCCACTAATGTCTAAGTAAGAGAATATGTTTTTTCCCTTAAGATACAGTTTCGCTAGGACGATCTTCGTCGAACGTACATCGCTGACGATTCAAATCGCCAGCGGTCATCGTCACAGAGTGGGTTCTTTACCGTAGGTGGATAGTAAATTGTTTTATATAGTTGACCATGTCTGATCAGCTGTTAAGTGGATAACGTTATAATATAAGTTTTGCCTTGAAAAACAAGTACGGATCTTTAAAGTTGTTAATGTCATGTTTAGAAATAGATATACAGAGGGGTCTTTTAATTCATTGATATTAAGACATCTTGAAAATGAATCCACCAATTTTAAGGAATATTTCAGACTTTCTCCCGAATAATTTCATTTTGTTTCAAGTCCAATTGAAAATGATATTGTAAAATTACCCACAAAATTTATTCACAAACGAATAAGCCCAGCTGAAAGATAAGCATAAATTTAAGGTAAAAACCAATGATATAAACATTTTATTTTTACTTTTTACAATGTTATTTTTTCATTTAGGAGCTTTTATTTAGGAAATAATGTTACAAAAAAAATAATGTGAGAAGGAGAGTGTTGGACTTCTCTCTTTTGCTCGGAATTCCACTTCACTTACTATTTCACACTGAAACTTTTGCTTCAGTAGCCAAATCTGTCGCATCGTTATGTCCTTCAATTATGAATCACTTTACTCTATTGTATTAACAGTTCTGGTTGTTGCAAAATATAGGTTTGTTACTGTTTACGTTGGTTCTTCTTTTTGGCCCATTTCGAATAAGGATTTGTGTTTACTTAATTAATATTTCGTCTTCATTAGTGGAGAAATTGCAGAAAGATTTCTGTTTTACCGCCGTTATTGTATGTATGATGTGTAAATCACATGTTATTAAATGATTTAATTCATACCTACTGTAATTTTACAATTGGTTTCTCGGCGATGATCGCCAGGTTTTTGCCTCCAAGGCAAACGCGGACGATGTTCGTCGAGCCCAGCGACGTTCGTTGACGCTCATCGCCGTAAAGAAACCATGCACAGTCAAATCAACGGGACAGAATCCCAGCGAAGATCGCCAGCGATGATCGTCGGCGAAGATCGTCGTAGCGAAACCGTAGCTTTACTTGGTTATTTAGCGAAGCTGTATAAACTATTAAATGGCACCAAACATGGAGTAACTTTTTAACAAATGATTTACTTTTTTCCATGGTGACCACTTTCACTTATGTTTATGACCAGGTTTCAATGTTAATAACTATGCACTAAGTATAAATACCCCTTAGAATGCTTACGATTTAAATCCTGGAAACAAACTTTCTTGATATGTTAAATTTACGGTAATAATTGACATTGTCTAAAACATATGACTGAAACAACGTCTAAAATTTGCTGTTGATTGTTCCTCCCATTAATTTTCTCACTTAAGTCGATAATTCATAATTTAAATTCATTCGTTTAAAATAATACTGTTCTCCAACCAGGAGATCAACCGTGAAAGGAATGTGCTTACTATTGCGTCATCTATTGGAACGAAGTAGATAGATAATATTATCGTTATAACGTCAGTTTAAAAATCATGCGCTCACCTGCATATGTATGGAGAGATTAAAAGACCAGGGGTGCTATTCATATACATTTCGCAGCACGCGCTACGAGCGTACTAAGCTAGCCCCGGCTATCAACTGATTACTAGTACAGAATTCAAATCATATCATATCGCTAACACTGGTTTATGAATACGAAAAACGCTGATCATCCACCGGAAATCCGCGCTAAAAATGTCTGTGAATACGGCCCCAGGAGATTAACAGTGATCTAATTTTGTAACTAGGGTAGTATAAACATGTGTGTGTCAATGTTATTGTTTGTGCTGTGAGAGCTAGCCAATAGAGAAACGAGTACCCACGTGTGTGACCTTATGACATCTTATGACATCAACATTCATTCACAGCATCACCCCGCTGCGTTTCATCCCGGAAAGACTTTCTCGTGGTTGGAGCACAGTACATTAGGAAGTAACCTTGACATTATCTATGTTGTTATTAAAGGTTGTTAATATCAAGTAATAGAAATGCTGTGCAATGAACTTGAAGTCTACCACCTGCGTCAACAAACAGACTTTATTCTACAAATATTGAAATAAGTTGATCACTATGAACCACGAAATAACATCCATTACATTAGTCACAACCTAAATTTACTGTACTTGTTTATGGATTACGGTAATCAATTCAACCGCAATAATTTTTACTGTAAGTACCAAATTGTTTCATCTGGTACTTCCCCAAAGGTTTCTCACACATTAGTTAACACTCTGTACATTACATTACATTGTAGATGTAATTTATTTGCTTACCGGTAGTACTTTGCTGGAACTGTTGATTACTGGAAATGTATAGCACGACAATTTTTATACGATTTCTTCGTAATATTAATATCGTAAATGAAGATTTACTGTTCTAATACTGTATACTACACTGTCACGAACTAAACTGAACTGCACTGAATGGAAGTCAGCTGTATACTAATCCCATAACCTCGACGTCTCCTCAGTCTGTATTATCTGTCATATTACGCAACACAAAACTTTCCCATGCTGGTCCTAGCAGAAATGTAGGCCTACACACTATTTCCTCGGCAGTAGCATTCGCTCTATAACAGTAAAAGATCAACGGAATTTACCTGAACGAAACCTGTTTACTTCAAACGCTTTGTACGAGTCAGTTTATCCGGGAATAATATACATTAAATATAATAATTTTAGTAAAAATTGGTAGGGCTTTATTTGAAATCAAAAACACGAATTCGTATCAAATTGTTTATGTTGTTTCTTGCATATAATGAGGAAATAAATGGAAAAAGATGTCAAATTCTTGCACTGAGCCTTTAGATTGAAGCTTGCCTATAAAATTGTTCGAAAGATATCGGCATTTTTAGTTTTGTTTTTTGTGTTGGTTAGATGGAGATAGAATTATTTCCATTCTTTCTATTTCATCAGATTTTATCAATTTATTATTAGAGAGACTGTATGTAGAAAGACCTTAGTACGGTACCTTAAAAAGTAAATAAAAATGAAATATTCATCCACCCAGAAATGAAGGATCGGACGAAAAATAAACTTTTCTTATTAATTTAATTGAATTTAATCTTCAAGTTAAACGATTTCATTTTTCATGCGATGAGTATACCTTAATTCCATTCATTATTTCAGAAATATTTTTCTTCCCTTTTTTTTTTTTTTTTTTTTTGTAGCGTTTTCCACCACTGACTGATGTAGCTATCTCAATAATACTTAAAAGCATAGAATAATTAAATTACAAAAAAATGAGGAAATGATTGGTTTTTGTACCATGGATTTCAATTGTAAGTTTTCCAATTACCTTTCAAAGCAATATTCTACTCCATTTTATATAATGAATTCTTGCTTGTAAATAGCCTGTATACAAATACTCATATCTAGCCAACTATACGTGTTACTTACATGCTTCTATCTGTACATGATTGCTAAAAGCAACACATGCTACCAAAATGAACCACCAGCACTGCATATTTGCGACCTGTGTAATGAAAAATAGGATAACAATATTTTAGATGAATATTACACTTAATGCATTTATACAGGGTGATTCACGAGGATTTACCGTCACTTACGGAGCTTATTTCCGAAGACGTTCTGAGAAAAAAATGTAATATAAGCATTTGCCCTAATCACAATATTTTCACAGTTACATTAATTTGAAGTTGTTAATAAAATACCTTTTTTTCTTTAGTTTTATGGGTAAAAAAATATTATAAATAGAGAATGAATTATTCCGAAATGTCATTTCTTTAATTGGCTAGTGTTCTGAAACTAAAAATGTGTTGTTAATTGCTTTGTACAGATTTTATTTTTTCAATCTTAAACTAAAAATGACATCATTCTTACGCACTTATCACAAAAATGGTTACAAATCATGCGATTTTAGGAACTTGATTCTTTACAGTTTAATTATGCATCCTAATGTACAATCTTGGAGAATTTGCAAGAGTAGCGTGATTTGTAACAAATGTTTTGATAAATGCGTAAGAAAAAATTTCTGAGCAACTATGAAATTCACAACACATTTTTAGCCTCAGAATACTAGCTAATTAAAGAAATGATACTCCTAAATAGTTAATCCTTTATATGTAATATTCTTTTACCCTTAAAACTCTTGAATAATCATATTTTACAAACAACTTCAAATTAATGTAATTCTGAAAATATTGAGATTAGAACAAAATATGTTTATATGACTTTTTTGCTCAGAATGTCTTCGGAAATAAGGGACGATAAATCCTCGTGAATCACTCTGTATTTTAATTTGTGCAAAAAGTAAAACATTTTGATAATTTACGTTAATAGTAACATAAGTCTTCTGAATCTGTCTCTATGACAGTAAGACTGTATTGTACTGTATTGTCACCTTTTTTGTTATAAAGTTTAATAGCGTTCCAGGAAATTCGTGTCATTCATATACGAAAACAAATCTGAAAGATTGCGAATTTTTAATAGACTGACATAGGGCTATTTCTTATTAACAACATTATTTAATGTCTATTTAAAAAGATAACCGAATTTACAAACCAAAAATTCCATTAATATAAAAAATTTAAATTATGAATGTTTCAAAAACCAAAGTAAAAACTATTTTGCTTCAGTCTATGTATTTCAAAATTACAGATTTTTTTACATTAAAGCCATAAAATTGAATACCTACCTTTATTACCTGTTGCATATAATTCTTTACCATAACAATATTAATAACAAGTATACAGGATAACTAAGATAAAGTTTTTTTGGCTCTTGAAAGGTCAGTCGTTTTCCAAAGAAATGATACTTTGTTTCATGCATTCTCATTATATATCTTGTTTTTATTTAATTTTTGTTATTTATTCTATCTTTTAGATGATGTCTTTGTAAACTGAAATTTATTGTGTATCTTGTTACTTACTGTATCTCTTGGTAGTACCTAGTTTTACTGTTTCTTTGAAGAACTTAAGTATGTTTAAATTAAAATTAAATTTATATTAGGAATCATATTTTGTGTGTGTGCGTGCGTGTGTGTCTAATGATGAACCTATTATCTGAAATATTTTATATAGGGAATAAATACAATACAATACAGTAAAAATGACACAAATGAACTCTCCATTTTACAGGTAATCTAGTTTTAATCGCCAATTCAACACAGAAAAATACCTGCGTATTAACATTGCATATCACTGTTGCGCCTCGGAAAACCGCTATGTGACATTTTGGTCAAAAATGAGTTATGTGGTGTAAAAAATATCAGAAAACTGTTGAGAATTGTTCCTTATAATCCAATAATATGTGAATACTCAATGGTTTTACTTTTATACTAATAGAAAAATAAAAACCGCTTTCTGTAACTCTTTCGGAATTTTTGCTCCTCCTGAAATGTTTTGGTTTTTGTAGCCTACATATCGGTTTTTCAAGGCGCAATGACGATATATGGTTAAAGATTTTGGGATAAAGGTACCGGTATGTCAGACGAGGAGGAAGGATAGCAATTCAGAAAGGCAGCAGAATATACATTATTGATCACATGAAAAATGAGAAAATTTTAAGAAAGTTTGAAGTACCGGTAGATTTGTTAAAATCGAAAAATACGAAATTAATTGGATTTGACTAATACATGATTTGTAGTGGCAATGAAAATGTTGTTGATGATGACGATAATGTTAATGATGATATCGATGGCGATAATTTCAATGACAACTGAGTCCGAATGTAAGAAATTAATACGTAGAATTTGTCACCTCGTATAAAACGGTCCCGAAATTACAATACGGTATCAACATTCAGGAATCAAATAGAAATAGTTTAATGAAGTTGAAGATATTAACACTTCATAAATTCGTAATATCATACCTGTATCTTCCGCAGTAAGAGACAGGTTGTGATGTGACAGCTCCCACTTTTATACTCTGCAGTGATGCTCAAAGTTTGATTAATATGCTATGAAGATAACATGTTATTGACATGAGAAATGAGTTCAGAAGCCTTGAGTATGAAACACATATTGTTAAGAGAATTGCACAGGAATTGTACTGTATTAACTGGTATGCAAAAATGTTAACAATTTTCTCATTATTTTCTTCCTCCCTTTATAATTCTTCTTTTACACTTACTCGTAATTCTCTTGTTTTTTGTTCTTCTCCTCTTTTCCTCCCGTTTTTCTCGTCCACTTTCTTCTCCTCATTCATCAGTATCTCTTTCTTCTTGTTATCGTCGTCCATCTCTTAAAGGACTTCTTTCGGCGTATAACTTCCTTATTCAACCTAGAAAAAAAATGTAAGGATTTTGTGCGAGATCGTGCGTATTTGCTTGTTTTCCGCACAGAACCAATACGAGGTGTGAAATACCACATTCAGTATTCCCAACGTAACACACATAACAATTTCCCTCTTCTTACCGCTTAAGCGCGACATTCATTTTACTGCTTTAGGCTTTTAACATATTATTTTTAGGAGACGTTTAACATAGTAATAATCATAAATTGAAACTTACCACTGCAGTTTCACCTAAATTGCAATGTTAATTATTGTTTTGAAATATTTGCAAAAATTAAGTAAAGTCTACTACTCCACGAAACTTACTGTATTGCATTCCTGATACAAGTAACATTAAGGAAGCCGTGAAAAAATCAACGGGATTCTAGATGCCGATGTTATTACTGCAATATGTTATATAAATAATATTGTTAAAATATTAAAATGAAAAATAAATCATTACATAACCTTACCGTTTGTTTTAAGTTCGCATTTATAGACTGGGGGAAAGACAGGCGTATATCACGGCCTGCTGGAGTATAGTAAACACAGAAAATATTTTACAGCAACAATGTTGAAGAAAGATATTTTGGTGTTCCGAAGTTGGCGTCATTAAACAGAAACCAATATAGAGATTTCATTGCAACTAATTAGAAATTCGTCTTTCAGGTATGTAATAAACGATCTTCGCACAAAATAATGTACGATACACGAGCGGTATGTTTGTTTTCATGTTCTCGGAAATTAAAAAAGCTCAACTACGTTTCGCTTTTTCAATCTTTTCCACGAACATGAAAACGTCAACATACCGCTCTTGTAACGTATATTAGTATTGTGGAACTGACGTCGGTTACCATGAAAATGCGTACGTCATATTCGATAAATGCTACGGCGTGACGTCACATTCATAGTCATAACATGGTCAATATTGAACAAGTTTATATATATATATATAAATGCACGTTTAACATGAGTTTTAAATAGTAATTCCTTTGTTTTTTAGAACTTACAACATGTATTTATATTAGACGATTGCCAATATGGTCGTGACTGCACCATGATAATCATGTGACTCCAATTCGTGCCGAAGCCTGGCGATAAACTCAACAATGTGAACGAGTCAAGTCCTATGCACAAGGGGAGTTCACATATAAATACGTACATAACATACTTGGAAGAGTTTATTATAATCCATGGGGGTGGGGGAAGGGATTTGCAATATATTAAAAAAATAATGTTACACAAGAATACAGGGAAATAATAATTAGGAATCTTACTGAGGAAAACAAAAAAGTGGTCTTGCAGTGGATACCATGCCATTGTGGTATCCCCGGAAATGAAATAGCTGATTCTCTTGCAAAAAAGGCACTAAAATCCTGCCCTATGTCTGTGAACTACCCTATAGTCGAGCATCAACCATCATACGACAGAACGTAAAGGAAACTTACAAAAAATCTCTGCAAGATAACATAAGCACCTCTGAATGGAAAGACAATGTAACTTCGGTATCAGATTGGCCAAGGAGAGAAGCAGTTGCCAAATTCTTCGGTACCAAATTGGCCAAGGAGAGAAGCAGTTGCCAAATTCCGATTAGCAACCGGACATGATTGCTTGGGTAAACATCTATGCCGCATTGGTTTACTCCAGAATCCTATCTGCCCACTCTGCAGCCAGAACATCGTAATGGACTCAGACCATCTAATGGATTGTCCTAATCTGTCCTCCACAACACTGGTAGAGAAGTATTGGGAAGCAAGAGAGAAGATGATGGCCATCCAAATATAAAATTTGTTACTCTTCCTTTCATGTTATATATATTCCATCATTCTTGCTGAGATGAACTATTTATGTACTCTTCTCACTGTTTGTTTATTTGTATATTTGTTTACTTGTTTCACACTATTGCATGTTGCCATTATCACAGCTAAAGATAAACTGTACAGCCCTGCATTAAATAAATATATAAAAATGTTATTCAGTTTTTTTTACATGGACGCGAAATAGACACGTGCACAATGTAAGCGTAGTCAAAGTCAATACAAACTTGCATTAATCACATACAGATGAATAGATAATATATTTTATACTCGACCATGCCGAAATGTACTAATTATACATCCGGTAGCAGTCCTTTAATGCATGTCATTAAAGTACACCTACTCATTAAAGTACAGGTCTTCAGCCAATGATAACTCAGCTTACATGTGTTCAACCAATGACAAGTCAGCTTTGTACCGTTATAAAACCGCAAGTATCGATTATTCTCGGATATGCACTCCAAAGAGAATTAGCGAAAAGTCACGGAGACTGGAAATCCAATACTGTCGCAGAAGGTTATGTTCTGTTACTATAATAATTAGCGTTAATTGTAAATAATATTCAAATAAATTCAATTTGTTATCTCGTTTTTCAATGTCGAATTCAATAATCAAGGTCATAATATTATAATATTATCAAGTTTAACGGGACTACCGTCAAGGTCAATGACATTATTGTTCCTCGGAAAAAATCAATACTTTCGCGTCTGCGCACATCTCACAATTCACGACCTAGAACAAGGTCACTTCCGATCTTGTCAGTTACAAATAAAATGTATACATCTGAATACCGGTAATTTCAAGTTAGGAATATGGTCGAGCATAAAAAGTCGTATGAAACTCGCCTATAATGGTAATTAAGAAGCTCGTATGAAAATTATGAAACTCGCTTGCGCTCGTTTCATAAATATCCATACTCGATTCTTAATTACTATCATTATAGGCTCGTTGCATAATGTACTATTACTGTGCTTATATAGTCTACAGTAGAGGACTAGACCAATTAATTTTAATAAATTGTCCTCTTAATAATACATTCTGTTCTAATATGCAGGGTTTCCGAGAATTAATGGTTAATGATGAGCATCACATATTCATTATATATGAGGTCTCGCCTACCTCACTGAATATTACACGACTACTATGAAGTAGCCAATGCGTATTATCATCATTTAATCGTGTCCCGGCATAGCTCAGTTGGAAAGAGCACTCAGCGCGTAGAGCTGAGAGGTCCCGGGTTCGATTACCGGTGCCGGAACGAATTTTTCTCGAATTAAATGGTGATAATACGCATTGGGTACTTCATAATAGTCGTGTAATATTCAGTGAGGTAGGCGAGACCCCATATATAATGAATATGTGATGTATTAACTGTTAGCAGTTGTCACAAACTGAGGTTGAATATGGCCATAAAGTCATTTAAATATGCGCTCCTGCATGTATGACTTACATTGTCTAAAGTGCAGGTAGTAAGGCCGTAAAACATTACGAGAGGAGTTCGGCCGGCACCGTGGATCGTGTCCCGGCATAGCTCAGTTGGAAAGAGCACTCAGCGCGTAGAGCTGAGAGGTCCCGGGTTCGATTCCCGGTGCCGGAACGAATTTTTCTCGAATTAAATGGTGTTAATGATGAGGTTTTACAAGTTCACTATGAAGCATGTATTTTGTGTAATGGATTGAAGGTGCTTGTAATTATTTCAGTAACTCAAACAGTTTGCTTTCCCGTCATTTTTGCGTATTTTACCAGATTTCCGACAGTCCTGTGTTCAGAGTTCTCAGAAATCCGTTTCACGCCGTAATCTACAGTTAGGTATTCCTACGCCAAATGCACGACATCATGCAGAAGAAATTGAAATTACATCCCTATAAAATTCAACTCTTGCATCCAATAAAACCACAGGATATTGCTTAGGGCTGAATTCGCTGCTATCATGCTACAAAGAATTTGTAGAAAATATCTCTTCTCCGATGAGGCCACGTTACATGTAAATGGTTGTGTTAATCGGCACAAATGTGTAATTTGGAACTCGTGAAGTCCACATGTGATGCACGAACACATTCGAGATTCTCCTAAGGTCAACGTTTGGTGCGGCCTAATGCACAACAAGATTTTTTATCCTTATTTATTTATTTTTTTAAACAAACATCAACTCCATTGCATACATGGACATGCTACAGAATTTTCTATTTTCTCAAATCAAGCAAATGAAAATGGATTTGCAAATCATCTTTCAGCAAGATAGAGTATCGTTCCATTTCGCAAACCATGTCCGAGAAGAGTTAAATCATCGATTTCCAGACCGATGGATTGGCAGAAATGGACCTGTCCCCTGGTCGGCTATAATTTTGGATCTTACTTCATTGGACTTCTACCTTTGGGGCTATGTCAAAAATGAGGTCTACAGTGAAAGAATTGAGAATTTTGATTACATAAAATAATCATTACGCCAGATATGCTTGTCAGAGTGGGTGGAAATTGAATTTAGCTTAGATGTCTGTCGTACTGGTAATGGTAATGATATTGAAATTTACTGACGTTATTTGCAAACTGCTTGAGTTACTGAACTAATTACAAGCACCTTCAATCCATCACACATAAAACATGTTTCACAGTGAACTCGTAGAACCATTCATTCTCGGAAACTCTGTATTATTATAGAATTAACTGTTATTCATAGCTTATTTCATTCCGTTCATTAGACACACTGAAATCATACAGCAAATTGTATTTATTTATCCCAATTGCATTACTGTAGGTCTACCTTAATACCTGTATGCTTATCTAAACCTTACACGCAATCAGGGATTTCCTCAAATCCCCTGTCACTTTTTCGTCTTCATTATCCTCATTTACCTTATCTTCATCACAATCATAATCAGACATGTTCAAATGAATTCCGCTCGAGCTGATTTATAAATTTATAAATTAAGGTAGGCTACACATAAAATGTATGATAGAAAGGTCAATGTTTAATTATACATGCAAGCAGTAGGTTGCCTTAGACAGCTGTGGCGAGAACGTGACTCGCGAGACATCGTGGCTCACAGTACATTTCGCTTGCTTCTAACCTCCGCCAACCCCCACCCTCTCACTCACTGGAGTCAAACTCCCTTCCATTTTTATTTGTCTCTGACCTGCGAGTGGCATATGTCTCTCTCGAAACCATGTACGAAAGTTCCTTCGCATTTTTTTGCTGTCAATATGATGAAAATATTAAATGTATGATTTGTTCACAAGTATTACGAGGAAAACGGTTGTATAACATAAAACGGCATTATACTACATGTTACTGATGAAACATTAAAAGGTTAAGTGTTATTGTTGTTGTTATCATCATCATCATCATCATCATCATCATCATCTCTGTACGTCGATCCTTTTTCAGCAGATGTACGAATAATGCGGTTAGCTCTTCAATTTGAACTCACTGATTTACTATGTGATGTCAAATGAAAGCTAGATGTAAGGACTTGACAAATGTTGAACTTTCAAATCTTTGCCAAAAAATAAATATCCGAAGCTTCGTTCTTTCGCTTGCTCTGTTGAAGCCATGTTCGCTACAACTTATGTTTGTGAACAATTATTTTCAACAATTAAAATAGTAAAAACCAAATTTAGATCACGACTGACAGACAAATACCTTCGTGATCAACTACGACTGGCAGTAAGTGACATAATTCCTGATTTTGAAACTTTGTCGCAGAGACATTCTGAAAACAGTTAATTTTAGGTTGTGATATTGTTCATTTAGTGTTAATTTCTTTCTTCGTTACACGTACTAAACATTAGTTTGTAGCCTTGTACTGTATAAAAATATATTTAAGTGCTTGACGTAAGGAAAATGAAAATCCGTTAATAAGTCAGACACTGCTTCACTTCCCCTTCGGGTGTCCGCCTCCCTCCATAGGTGCTATGCACGTTGCAGGTTACACAGTGCCTCGGCGCACGATGACATTTTCGCCACCGCTGCCTTAGAAGAACGGCGTCCATAGACATTGACACAAACGTTCTAGTGTGTGGGGCAGGAGTGCCGGACTGAGGCTTTTTCGGTACTCGAAGCTCCGACAATCAGATTCGAGGCTTTCCCTGGAGCTACATATAGAAAGGTGAGGTGTCTTCGGTTCTTGTAGCGAACAGAGCGCGGGCCATGTAAATGGATTCTTGGATTCCTGTCCGACATGTCTAACAAATTAAATGATCTTAACGTAAGTGTTCGGGAAAACGTTTTGCTGGTACTAAATTTACGTGAAAGAGTCAAAAGTTTAGTCTTAAACTGTCCTTGTACCGTATGCAGCTAAGTACAAATAATTTAGAGAATTTTCCGACACTTCGATTGTTTTGTTTGTCTTTGGATCCAGTCAGAAAGTAAAATTTTATTATTCATTTGTACAGCCTGTCTGAGGAATTTAAACAAAGTTTCTCTGACTTTGATCGAATGACAAAGAAGTTTTCACTATTCACTTCCCCTTATACAGCAGATCCATTGTCTCAGGATTATTTAGGAGATTTTGCTTCCGAATTTATCGAACTACAGTGCGATTCTGCGTTGGAAGATAAGCAAAAGACATCAGCGATTGACATATATTAACAAAGTCACATATTCATAGCAGAATATCGGATAAACACTTGTCTAATTATCTTCGGTTAATGACGGCTAAGAAAATGACGCGTTGTCAGATTTCTACGAAAGTAGTTTGTTTTTCCAAAATGTGAGATGTAAATAAATCTATTTGACGCAAAAAAGTACGTTTATTTTTCTCTTCAACGGAAAACATTCATTGCATTTCTCTCATATAAATTCATTCCTGAACAAAAAGAGCGCTTGTTGATACAAAGCTGACAGTCTTTCAATACTGCGTCTTCGCAGGCTTTCCCTACCTCGCGCTGGTGAGAACCGTTCGGGTATCTTCGGTCAAAGTGAGTACGTCCTTGACAGCAACCACAACGCTAGCTGCTCTGCCGGAAGCCTCAATTCATCACCCCTGGTGTGGGAAGATGTCCGATACCATCATTGTAAAAAGACCTCGGCTGATCCTATCAGCACTGCTGTCTTCACTTCACCACGTGCGCAATCTGTACCCCTTTAGAGTTTTTTTTTTAATTGGTCTCAGCAAACCAAATCATATGGTGACAAATCGGGACCATAAATTGTATGGTCTAGAACATACCTGCACAAACAGCGCTCAACGAGCTCGCGCGCTCCTTCGGAGCGGGAGAGTCGTGTTTACCGCTCGCCGAAACGGAGAGGAAGATACAGCGGAATGACATAGACTTGGTATAGGTAGAGGAGAGGGAAACGACCACTCAGTTATCTAGTGGAGTGCAGTGTGTAGGCCTATTCTCAGTAACCGTTTCACGTTGCTTACCTACTGCTACAGTACAGTATGGAGGAATCTAAAAGACGGAAAATAACATTTAACGATTTATAGCTCGAACTTATTGATCTTCAATGTGACCTAAGAGCTAAAGATCGTTTGAATAATACTACTAGTCTGGTTGAGTTTTACAAGACTAAACATTATAAATAATATCCACGACTACACAGGTTGGCTGTGAAAATGATTTCTATATTTTGGCTCAACATTTATATTTGTGAGCAACTGTTTTCTATAATCAACTTTAATAAAGGCAGACATCGGACATCTGTAACTGATGTTTCACTACGATCAGTAGACTACTGTTCATTTCAGCTGCCAACAGCATAAAACCTCGTTTTCATGTACTGATAAATAAAAATGTAACAAAATGATATTGCATATTTAAGTAGCTATAGAATTTATTTCCGTAAAATAAATATTTCTTTATTAATTAATAATAGTCCAAGATAGTTTTGCAAACATTGAACGGCAATTCATTTCATAAACACTCGTAATAGTAAGTACTTCCTTTTATGCATATTTTGTACGAGATCAACCCTTCTTCCAGTCCACCCTTATGCAGAGCGCAGCTAATATCTGCATTCCGCTCATGAGCTGTGAGCCGGCTCGGAGAGCGCAAACCTTGTACAGGCCTGGTCTAGAACATTCTGCTGTTAAGAATTGAATCACCGTCTGCTGGTAATTTTTGGATGGAATTGGAATTATACTAGCTGTGGTAAGAGGTGCGCGGTATTTACACACTCCTGTGTGTAGAACCAGCCTGCTCTCGATAGCTGTATGCTAAGCAACCAACATACCGTGTACCATGTGACATGTGATCATAGTTCAAGAACAGCAAATAACGTGAGATGGGACAAAAATATTTTATTTGATCGTGTTTTGTAATAATTAAAATATTGACTTCCATTGCGAAATTTATAATTGACTTACGGTACCTTAAATTTAATAAAATATACATCGATTTTAAAAACTCAATTTTCATTTTCTATTTCCATAATTTAATTACAGACTCCGTTGATAAAAAATATTATGTCACAAGGGTTATAATGAAGTTATTATCATAATTCAATGGAAACATATAGCAAGTAATATAAAGTATACACATTAAAACTAAATGGCCAATCTGCATTAAACTATGGCATTCACTTAACTTTAATCCTTGCTTTCTCCGTTTTTAATAAATGGCGCTTGGCCCACTATGGCCCTGAACCCTTCAATAAGGCACAGTTCTAGGCCCTATTCTATTTTTAATATATTATATGAATGACTTATTAAAATTGATTTACAACAATACAATGGTGTTCACTATTCTTATGCAGATGACACAGTTTTACTTTTTGGTGGAAAAACTTGGTATGATGCATATAATAATTCAAATAATGTACTTAAATTAATAAACAAAATGGTTTGACATAAATGACCTTTCTATCAACGAAAATAAAACCATAATTATTCCTTTCTCATTATCTGAAAAATGTAACAAATCTCCTACATCTATATTAAGTATTAAATTACATAATTCTGATTGTTGTCTTATACAGTGTAAATGTCCGATTATTAAAGAGTCATCTGAAGTTAAGTATTTAGGCATAATTTTCGATAATCATTTAAAATGGAACCAACACATTAATTACCTTTGTAATAAATTACGTAAAATAGTATATTATTTTGTTTTATTGAGGAATTACTTGTCAATAAGTTTATTACGCACAATATATTTAACTTTATTTCAAGCGGTAATTATGTATGGATTTATAGGATGGGGTAGCTCATTTAAATCTAATTTTAATCCACTTTATTTATTACAGAAGAAAATAATTAAAATATGTCTTCATAAACCTATTGATTTTCCATCTCAAAATTTGTTTTTAGACTTTAATGTACTTAACGTAAGACAAATTTATTATATTTTATTAATAAAATTCATACATAAAAATCGAAATAATTTTGAATTGTATTCTCATAGTTATGAAACAAAAGGCATGAATTCTTTAAGATTGTTTGAACCAAAATGCAACACTGTTACAGTATTTAATCATAGTAGTAATTTAGGCCCAAGAATATATAACAAACGTATATTTAAATATCCTAATCTTGTCAATTCTAATAGTTCTAGTATTAAATTTAAAAAGTTATATATGGATTCTATAAAAATTGTAAAATTGTAAATTTAAATTTATATACTATAATTGCATAGTAGACATAAGACAAATTGTATTGTATACTTATTAATTTCAATTCAGGAATCCGCCCCTGAGCACGAGTTCTCCTCTTTCAGGGGCGAGCTAAAGTTTTTTCTGTATATATTATACAGAGTGATTTATATAGAACTGACACATTTCTTTCTTTAATTATTCCGTTGGAAATTCATTCAATGACCCAATTTTAGCATCAAATTAAGCAGAATGTTCTGGAGTTCCGATTCCTTGTCACTAGATGCGCAGATGTTATTGTTTTATTCCTATTGTTGGCAGCACTGACCCAATTTTAGCACCAAATTAAGCAGAATGTTCTGGAGTTTCGATTCCTTGTCACTATATGCGCAGATGTTTATGTTTTATTCCTATTGTTGGCAGCACTAGATGCGCAGATGTTTATGTTTTATTCCTATTGTTGGCAGCTGTTTTCGACATTTTGTGTCAACGTGAAAATGCAGTACACATTAAATCAACGACTCTTTATGTGAACTCACAGAACTCACGCCACTGGGCCATCGAAAATCCACATGTCATCCATGAAGCACCTATGCACCCGATTAAAATAGGAGTTTGGTGCGCAATATCCGCACAGAGAATAGTTGGGCCAATTTTTTTTAACCAGACTGTGAACACTGAAGAGTACCGACTGATTTTCATGGAGTTTGTTGAGCAACTGGACGATGTAGAGCTGAGTCAAGTATATTTTCAGCAAGATGGCGCTACATGCCATACATCAAATGAATCCATGGAACTAATTGCAAGTTTCTTTGACGACCGAATAATTTCCAGGAACCTGTGGCCACCGAGATCTCCGGATTTGACAACGCCGGACTTCTTTCTATGGGGTTACTTAAAAGACAGGGTTTACGCCACACGTCCCCAGACATTGGACGATCTGAAGCACAACATCACACAGGAGATTGAAGCTATTGACAACAGAGTCCTCCAACGAGTGGCCAGTAACATGGAACGACGTGTTGAGTTGTGCCTTATGCAGGATGGAGGACATTTTCAACATTTGCTATAGAGGTAAATAATCTCCCAAAATTCCTCTACATTTTAGGTATAATAAGTTGTCGCTAGCACAATTCGTTTTGAAACAATTAATGAAAGAAATGTGTCAGTTCTATATAAATCACTCTGTATGTTATGTTATAATTATTAGCAAAATAATAAATAAATAAATTATTAGAAGATTTAATTATTATCAGTGGTTGGATTTAACACTGTTCTTCGAAGTGTAGGACACAATAAGTAGTTAAATAAATGCAGTGTATCTGTTCAATATTTTATTTACCGGTATTTATTTTATATTTGTACAGTGACAGGTGGGTGACACGTGGCTAGAAGTTGTCACTTTCAGTACATTATTAGCATTGGACAGCATCGGCATAGTTACATGCATTAATAGTAGTATCAAAGAGGGTTCCATCAGGACAGCTGAATTGACTGAAGGAATATTCTCCATTGACGTTCTGGCAGTAATAGAAAATTTGGCAATTGTTAGGATCTCTGATATAACCTTCTTTGGGGCAGCCTTCGGTTAGTGGTGGAGGAGTAGTAGTAGTTGTTGTAGTTGGTGGCTTTGTTGGTGGTTGAGTTGGTGGCTGTGTTGGTTTTGTTGGAGTATCCGTGTCACCAGTTGAAGGTTCAGTCGGAGTTGGATTGCTGGGCTGTAAGATAAATTTGTAAACTCGGTCTCTGTTTCATCTATTTCTCGGTAATTTATTCTAGAAATATGAATTTAATTACATCTGTTAATATATGCATTTATTTTATTGAATACATAATAAGATTGTGTAGGTAAAGTGATGATGATGATTATTATTAGTATGATTATTATTACTACTATTATTATTATTATTATTATTATTATTATTATTATTATTATTATTTTATTTTATTTTTATGGCGATGATGATACTCACAAATATTTTGAAAAATGATCGATTTGAATTATGTTCAAATGGAGAGAGAAAAAAGGTAAAGATATCGGAAATGCTGTTTTATAACAAGGAAAACAAAGAGAGTTCTCTGTAGCATACGTAGTAGGCTAATTTTGGACAGTACTTACTTACTTACTTACTTACTCACTCACTCACTCACTCACTTACTTACTTACTTACTTACTTACTTACTTACTTACTTACTTACTTACTTACTTACTTACTTACTTACTTACTTACTTACTGGCTTTTAAGAAACCCGCAGGTTCATTGCCGCCCTCACATAAGCCCGCCATTGGTCCCTATCCTGAGCAAAATTAATCCATTCTGTATCATCATATCCCACCTCCCTCAAATCCATTTTAATATTATCTTCCCATTTGCGTCTCGGCCTCCCTAAAGGTCTTTTTCCCGCCGGCCTCCAAACTAGCACTCTATATGCATTTCTGGATTCGCCCATACTTGCTACATGCCCTACCCATCTCAAACGTCTGGATTTAATGTTCCTAATTATGTCAGGTGAAGAATACAATGCGTGCAGTTCTGCGTTGTGTAACTTTCTCCTTTCTCCTGTAACCCCAAATATTTTCCTAAGCACCTTATTCTCAAACAGCCTTAACCTATGTTCCTCTCTCAGAATGAGAGTCCAAGTTTCACAACCATACAGAAGAACCGGTTATATAACTGTTTTATAAATTCTAACTTTCAGATTTTTTTACAGCGGACTAGATGATAAAAACTTTTCAACCGAATAATAACACGCATTTCCCATATTTATTCTGCGTTTAATTTCCTCCCGCGTGTCATTTATATTCGTTACTGTTGCTCCAAGATATTTGAATTTTTCCACCCCTTCGAAGGATAAATCTCCAATTTTTATATTTCCATTTCGTACAATATTCTGGTCACGAGACATAATCATATACTTTGTCTTTTCGGGATTTACTTCCAAACCGATCGCTTTACTTGCTTCAAGTAAAATTTCCGTGTTTTCCCTAATCGTGTGTGGATTTTCTCCTAACGTATTCACGTCATCCGCATAGACAAGAAGCTGATGTAACCCGTTCAATTCCAAACCTTGCCTGTTATCCTGAACTTTCCTAATGGCATATTCTAGAGCGAAATTGAAAAGTAAAGGTGATAGTGCATCTCCCTGCTTTAGCCCGCAGTGAATTGGAAAAGCATCAGATAGAAACTGACCTATACGGATTCTGTTAATATATGGATTTATTTTATTGAATACATAATAAGATTGTGTAGGTAATGTGATGATGATGATGATGATGATTACTATTATTATTTTTTATTTTTATGGCGATGATTATACTCACAAATATTTTGAAAAATTATCGATTTGAATTATGTTCAAGTGGAGAGAGAAAAAGGTAAAGATATCGGAAATGCTGTTTTATAACAAGGAAACCAAAGAGAGTTCTCTGTAGCATACGTAGTAATTTTGGACAGTAATTTTGAAATTCATCTAGCAGAGGAAATGAAACAAATAGAAAAGCTACTTTTATGCTCAAGGATAGGAAGAATTGTAGGAACTCTAATAGTTAATTGTAATATCAATTTTACGAAAATGACCATAGTACCACAATCTAGTACATACTGTCACGAAGCTCAATATGTAATAAATATGCATCCATAGATAGTTGCTAACCACTAGGATCGCTACTATCGCCTCATTACAGACAATGCGAAATAGTACCTTCACAGTCTATTGTTCCTAGCAACCTCACAACTCAACCTTCTTGCCTGTATATACTAGACTGTGTTAGTTAGGGCTAGGATTTTGATGAAATTGCATCTTTTTTCTAGTAAACCAGAAACATAGCTGCTTAAGTATTTATATGTTATGTGATAAACTGAGTGTTTTAAGACATTTGTTAGGGCATTTTTTTTTGCATTTTTTATCTGTTTCAACTCATAAGAGCATTTTTTGTTTTATTCGGTCATTTTAGAGGAATTTTCAATTAATTTTGGCCATAAATCCCCATTATTAAGGTAAAATAATGTTTATTTCCTTTGATATTTTCTTTACATATTTTGTCCATTAATACCCATTATTTTGTACAATATTTTAATCGTTTTTCTACACAAATATTGTCATTTTAACGTAGTACACCCCATGTCATTGATCAGTCCAACCACCTCTTCAATATAGACTCCTCTATACCTGCTAGATCCGGATAAGAGTGGCCTTGTGGTGGACTACATGGAAACTACATCAGGTAAAATAATTAAAGTGTCCTACTTAGAAATAATTATGTAAAATTAAATTAACTTAAATGTTGGTACTAGAATTTAATTTAGTTACTAGTCTAAATATTAAGTATTAGAAAATCTCTTTTTCTACTAAGCCAATTATGTAAGATCAATTTTTAGGGCATTTTAAGGGCATTTTTGAAAGATTTTTAGGTCATAAATGCAATGTTTTTAGGACATTTTTTCATGATTTATAGATCATCAAAATCCTAGCCCTAGTGATAGTACTGTCCGACCGAGTGGTTATGTCGCATCTCGATTTCCCCCACTCGTTTCTACTGACCTCTCTGTAAAAATTAGTGGCTGGGGTGTTAGTCTCTTTCCTGAAAATATTAGCTGTTCGGAATTGGAAGTCTACGTAATATTGTACAACTGTTAAAATAATTTAAAGAAAAGGAAACTGTAAAGTAAGTAACCCTCACGTGACTTTCTCCGTTTCGCCGACCCTGCAACATAACCACTCGGTCAGACAGTAATAATAATAATAATAATAATAATAATAATAATAATAATAATAATAATAATAACAATAATAATAATGTCATCATAATAAATTCCAATTATGTCATCATCCTAAAGATTCTGATTAGATAATTTTCATTGCTGGTGAAATGTAAAATTTCACGTTTCAAAGCATGAATTTACTGTCATCTTCTGGTAAGAAGTAAATGATATCGTCACCACTACCAGCATTAGTTCAAGTTCGCATATTACTACGTTTTTCCTCCTCCATTTATTCATTTTTGGAATAGAACCCGAAAGTTCTAGTAAACTGTTCCTCTTATTACCTCTGTTCCACTGCTTTGGCCAGACAGGACAGACTTGATTGTGTTGATCAGAGGATATTTTCCTTGGTTGCATTTTCCACGGTAGTCATCAGTGTCGATACTCCATATCATGGCTCCTCCAATACCGTGATCCAAGATGTACTGAGACTGTTTCAAAATATAAGTATTAACAGTTTATAATAAAGAGTGCGCTGTTTTAGAGAGGAAAGGGATAGAAGAAAATATTGGTGACATAGCAGTTAATGGAGAACTGCGAAAAATATCACTAATAAATGAAATCTAATCAACCACAAACTGTCAAAAAAAAGTCGTATTAAGTGCATTAAAACATGGATAGAACGTGCAATAGGCTCGGGAGAAACCTCACCATACCAAGCAGTAGAATTACATCAAAGATGTTATTTTCATTGTTCCAATACTTTTATTTTTTAGAACCAGAATCTATTTCCTAACGAAACACACATCCAGGGGCGTATTTTGCGGGCTACCGGGGCTACCGGCGGTAGCCCAAGGAAATTACAAAAGAAAAAGTTTATAATATAACATAATGTAATAATTTTGTGTTATTAGTTTTACCATAGTAATTAAAATTAAAGTAATTGTTAGATATATTTTGTGTAATAATAGGGTCAGCGGTAGCCCAAACCCTTTAACCAGTATACGCCACTGCACACATCTTGTTTAAGCATGTCACTTTGGCTTGCCATCTCCTGCTGAATTGTTGCTATTTTTCATCTTCTTTCCGACAGTCATATGCAGTCTATTCCTGATTTATTATACACAAAGTAAGTCACAAATTGAAGTAGCGACCTACATTTTTAATGAGGTGCTTGAAGCTATCACTGCTAGATGGCAGTATTATCCATGTATCAAGATGTTCGATGTCACACAAGCGGCAAAACCAAAACAAAGAAGCAGTAGTTTCAAGATGGTGACACTTCTTCACGGGTGTACCATTGTCGAGTAGCGCTATTTTTAAAGAAATGCTACCTGTGTATGGTGAGCATTGCCTGTCGCATCAAGGTGTCCACAATTGTGTGCAGGAATTCTCTGAAGGAAGAACAAGTATCAAATACCGAGTTGGTTGGTCGGTGGAGATTGTCAGTGGAGATATGCAGTAGGTTGACGACTTGATTCGAGTAGACAGGATGAAAGGGATCATGCTAGTCCAGTTAAACATTGGTGAAGAGTCTTGGATGCATCATTACGAGCCCGAGACAAAGTGTGAACCAGTGCTCAGATCAAGTCAACAATAATACACTTATGCAGGGGTGCCGCCAACTTGCTACTGCTGCTTCTTTGTTTTGTTAATGCGCACATCAATAATACTGCCATTTAGCTTCAGGTGCCTCATTAAAAATTTAGGTCGTTACTTCATTTTGTAATCTACTTACTGACTCTACCTCGTACAATAGAGTCCTTTTCTTCCTAGATTTGTTAATTTGAGTTTAGTTATGAAATTAATTCACTTGTTGAAAGTGTGAGGACCTGTGTACATGCATACATATTACACAGTACACCATGGTGACAACCTTAAGTGCATTAATTTGTCAAATAAATGCTCTAAAATAAAAAGTATTCTAATCAAAGTGACTGATATTAGATTCGTGTTTTGTACAAAAGAATTACCGAACTGGAAATGTGTAATAGTCGTAGTTAAATATCGAAATAATGCATTAATCAGTGCATTTTAACTGCTATTCTCAAATTGTGTGTAAGTAATTATATTTTTTATTAATTTAGCATAAACCTGTTTAGAATATTTATTTGTTCTTGAAGAGTTAAAAATGCGCATAGCCGTTTTTGAAATGCTAGTAAAGAATAATTAGTAGGTACCAGTAAGCTTACTGTATGTAAAAACTTGTCGTAAGATCATTTTGAATCATGAACATTTGTGAAAATTCTTATTATTATGGAATATAGAAATTCACTCAAATTGTTGTTATGAGTGATGTGAATCATATTTCAAAAACATTGTTTTTCATACTATTGAAAACCTTCGGACTCACAGTGCAGGTACATTTTGAACTCATTTCTAACATTTCGTGGGAGGGATAAAATTTATATGTTTAGTTCCAGCA
The DNA here is from genome assembly GCA_025594305.2 of Periplaneta americana. Classification (NCBI taxonomy): domain Eukaryota; kingdom Metazoa; phylum Arthropoda; class Insecta; order Blattodea; family Blattidae; genus Periplaneta; species Periplaneta americana. The sequence goes on along the minus strand of JAJSOF020000023.1, from coordinate 32,000,207 downwards.
TTTATGTCCGTTTATTCATAGGTCATATGATAACATTATGACCAAGTGTGTTTGTACTCTACGTACAGAACGCTCAGTTCAGCACCTAGCTGCGAACACGCACATCAGAAATGCTTTTATGGTCGGCATAAACTGCGTCATTATAAATTCGTAATCTCCCGCGAATTTTCATTCAAATAGTTTTGGTTAATAAAAACATGGACATAATATTATATTTTTATTTCATAATGTGTAATACAAGTGGTTCAAAGAGTGGTGTCCATCTGCATTCACATAATCCTGAAATCTTTCGATAAAATGTTTATTCATACACAAAATTTCTATTATCATAGTGCCTTCAAATTTTCTCTCCTTATATTGTCTTTATTCATATATTAAAATTCTGTGTTCTAGATTAACTACCGTAAAATTGAATGAACACATATTTGTACTTGCACACTTCAACACTTCCATACTTGCGCTTTGAAAGAGCGTTATCAACATATCAGACTGTAAGTTGGAACTTATAAACTAACTAAACATGCATCTGCTCTAGCTTTAAGCGTAGAATGACACAGAATGTCTCTGGGTCATCGATCTATGAATGCAAGCATATCTGATGCACGTGTTTTGGCCAGTAGTGAAGCTGAACGTTCTGCATAATCAAATACAGGGTGTCCATAAAATAAGTAACTATTTTCATGAAAACGATATAGTTCATGATATTTGTATTCATAAGACGATTGTACACTACAAACTCACTCATACACACTCATTGGTTCCTTTCGACATGTCGTCCATTGATGTCCCTGCACAATTCCCATCTGGACACGGTTTCACGGAATGCATTTCGCAGAAACTGTAGTGTGATTAGTGACACTGCGTCACGAATTCTTTGTTTCAGTTCATCAACGTTAGACACTTTTCTTGTGTAGACCTTGGATATCCTAAATCTGTACGTTGTCTTTCGCGTCAATTGCAAATTCGGAAATCAACAGTGTTCAAAGTGCTGAAGTTCACCTTCAAGCGTACATATCATTTGCAAGTGTTACACCAGTTGCATGAAAAGGACCTTGCGGAACGGATGGCGATGTGCATAGATTTGCTGGATTCTGTGGAGACAGATGATTTAATGTCACGCGTGTTTTTCAGTGATGAGGCAACATTCCATGCAAGTGCACAAGTGAACCGGCATTACTGTCGGATTTGGGCCGACAAACCTCCAACGGATTTCATTGAGCATATCAGAGACAGTCCAAAGACCAATGTGTGATTGGGAATCACGCAGACAAAGATCTATGGACCATTTTTTTTTCAGAGAGAAGACCATTACTGTGTTCAGATGGGAATTGTGCAGGGACATCAATGGACGACATGTCGAAAGGAACCAATGAGTGTGTATGAGTGAGTTTGTAGTGTACAATCGTCTTATGAATACAAATATCATGAACTATATCGTTTTCATGAAAATAATTACTTATTTTATGGACATTCTGTATAATAAATTATTATTTGTTGTTCGTACCTACCTTGATTTTGAAAGATTCAACATTATCATAACCGACCCATTGATTTCCTTTATAAGCATAAGGCACTTCCTGTTTGTCATTCCAAACGACTGTCCATTGGTCCAGGTTGATACAGAGCTGCAATTAAATATAAAACCATAACACTATTATTTTTCAAAATTAATGAGATTTTAATATGAATGACATGATTTGGGTTGTAATGTTGGGGACCAATAGGGTGCATTACGGTGGTTTCGAGTTTACTGTGCGTTCACCAGTCAGTACTCTAGTATGCATAAACAGTGTATCTGTTGAATACTCCATTTGCCAGTCATTATTGTAGCACGCGTAAACGGTGTACCTGCTGAATAATAATGCCAAAGGTTAAAGGTTCTCTCAGGCGCATATTTTTGTAGTGGAATTTGGTGAGTGTTTTGAAGTGAATGACGGGAAGTATATAATATAAACATACGAGCTGACAAGCGATATTATATACAGAGACATTGTTTTCGTGATAATCGGAGAAGATTCACCTTTGAGGCACTGAAGATGACGTATGTTGTGCATTGTACGGTAATCAGTGAGAGAAGTGAGACGGTATGAACCGGTATGGAATACCGCCATTGGTATTTATTACCAGCAAACATACCGTTAGTGATAAGTGACATACCGGCACTGAAAAAATGTGATCCGTAAAAATTTGTATATGCATTTCTTCACAGCAAAGAGTACTATCTGTTTGCTTCGTAAATCTAAACCACAGCCTTCTGGAACTGTATTCAACGTTTATTTGATAAGCTCAACCCCTGGAATGCTTACAACGGTAATATTTCAAGTATAGAAGTCTGTGTTCTATAGCTTGTAGTGGCCATTGTTGCCAATTTAGTGACTGTGTCATTTTTGTTGTTGCACGTTTTATTAATAATTAAGTAAGGAACTTTGAAGCTTTAACATTATTTTAAATGATAAGTCTCAATGGATATTGCAAAATAATTTAGTAAATAACTGAAGTAACATGAAATTATTTATTAAGAAATTTAATATATTGCGTAAGCTTCAAAGATTCGCGTTACTGATTACACGAAACAATTTATTGTATACATCATGTATGTGTATTGTTGTTCGAGAGAAGGTATTTTTTTTTAAATCGACGTATGGTAGGGGAAAATCTTGGGGTAGCATACCGCCTCTGGTTGTTTCCCCCACTTCCCATGGTAATTGTATGAATCCTGAAGAAAAGAAGGAAACTCAAATCCACGAATGATTGTATGATAATTCTTCTGCACATAACGAAATGTATGTAAAAATATATCTTTGTAATGCTATGTAGCTTATATTTACTTTCAGAGCTGTCCAGATTTGTTTACGTTCACCTTGTTTTTCGCGTAATCGATTGCAGAACCAAGTCAATGTCCTCGTACTAGCTCACGTCCCCGGCGTATGTACCATGCTACAGTCAACATTTGTAATCTGTCCCCAACATTACAAGCCTAGACATGACTATACAGTAAGTAGTCTTTTTATATCTTTCGTACTTACACATTTTTCAAGCTTTTTTTTTCTGAGGTCCTGGAAAAATTTCTACTTTTTCTGTGTTAATTTATTTCGGAAATACAGTTTTGTTTATTCTTTTCTAAGCTTATACAGGAGATACGAAACGTCATTTATAGTTTTAAATCATTGTTGCTGAAAATTAAGTTTATCATACAGTAAGTGTTCATTGTTAAGATGCAGCCTATTTTGAAATTCGTAGAAATTCGAAGCTTCCCATGCTTCTCCCGGCTACTTAGTCACTCGTACTTGTGGTTGGACATTGTGTGTACCGTCACACGTAGCATACTGTGACACGGTACATGAGGGTAGGCCAACAAAGGAGAACACAGTAGGTAGAACTTAAAAATGAGAGGGATTCAATCCAGCATCGGAACTTGAATCCGGTGTGGCTTAGTGGATAAAGCGCCAGCACATAAAGCTGGAAACCCGGGTTCGAGTCCCGGTGCCGGAGAGAATTGAATCGCACTTTTTAGAAAGGAACCAAGTCAAAATTTGCTACTTTTCAGGAGAGCATAAAACATTTTTTCATGTACATATAGCAGAATAAAATATTTAAGACTTTCATTATATAAAGGTAACATGGGATTGAATTTAATGATAACAGACTTTTGAAGAAAATTTTGTGCTACAATGGTATACATATATTTCTAAATTTGAGACTTAGTTCCTTTTTTCACTGGAAATTGTTTTTGGAAGAGCAAAATAAATAGACTAAGTTAATAATATTTATTCAACAGAGATCTGTACATATATTTTGATTAAATTGACATATTAGAAATATTAAGATAATATTATGAATCAAAAATTAATTCAAAATGGACGTGTTTCATAAAAAAAATTAACACATGTGAAATGACGTGGGTCTCATTCATGGTGCGCATGACCGATGGCAGTAGAGTATGAAAATATTTCTTCGTAAAATGCTTTAGCTTTTTCATCACTGACGTACTTCATTAGTTTCTTAAGGTCTTCAATCTTTTGAGCATTGATGGTAACTTTTCCTTCTGGATATGCCTTTGTTAGTTCTAGTGCCAAACTTCGTAAATTCTCCTTCCCAAGGTCTAACGTATTGCTTACATAACCCTTGATATATGAGCAAGCTTCTATATCGCCAGGACTGTCTGAGCTGTATATGAATTCTTTATACTTACTTAGAGGGTGTGAAATGAACCTTTCTCTCACGAGGATTCTTTGAAGTTTGTACCGATATGGTATCTTTTTTTTTTTTAATTTTGGCCATCACATATCAAAGTTACTGATCAGTTTTTTTCAGAGTCCACAAGTTTAACTATTGTATTTTGCTTGCTTTATACGATTATTTCTATATATTATTTTATTGTATACACCTTATCAGCCCTTATTATTCCTTTCCAAAAACCCTATCACAAGGGAGAAAGGAGTGGCCTCGCTCAGGGCAGTTCTTCCTGAACTATTCACATATTCATTTCCAGAAACTCTTACTTGCTTTATACTGAATATTATGCTTATAACGTTCATCGTGTCTTTGTATTTTAGGGGTCATTTGAGTGAAATTACTGGCTCATGCATTGACGCACACAACTTTCTGTTATGAAAATACTTAAAGAATAAAATAATGATTGTGTAAACAACTTATTACTTTATTATTACTTACACATTCATTGTTGTCTGTATAAACATATATTTTGTAAGCAAGTCTAACACTACACCAAAAATTAATGTTCACGATATATTGTGATGTTTTCGATATCCAAAGGGTGAAGAAACGCGCTAACATCTGACTTACTTTACCGTGGTATAAACATCACTGTGATGTTAGAGACACATGGAAAGGTCAGACTAAGTTCCTTTCTTGGCCAATCAATGTGTCTTGGAAGTAGTAATCATTTGGCTAATGAAAACAAAAATGGCAAATTTTGACTTAGTTCCTTTCTAAAAAGTGCGACTCAATTTTTCTCCGTTTTACCGATTCTTCACCATATGGAAACGCAGAATTACTGCACTGAAACTCCATATGTACCTCGGTACATCATAGTAAATATGGTAAGTTACTGTTAACTTTGTTATTTCTACGATAAAGTATACAGTTCACATACCTCGTTATATCCCAAGTCACCAGCTTCCTCAGTGTAGGGGCCACCTTGTCCTGGGCCTGTTGAAGGAGCACCAATTCCATGGTCGGAAGAACTTTGCAGGGTAAAGCTGCGGCCATATGTACCCATACCAAGATTCAACTTGCTTGCAGGTGCACCTTTCTGAATCCAATAATTGATTGCGTAATCCTGGAAACAGTCAGTGTGTCCGTTATAAATAAAAATCCTATTGAATGTAAAAGAAACAAATTGTGAATTATGATAACTCGAAGTTAGTATAATTAATTCTAATACTGTAAAAGATTAAATATTACATTATATCTTAGGAATCAAACATTTAAACTTCACACAGGGCTAAATGGCACGGATTAATAGTACATTATTAATTTCTATTGGCGATAAAGGTAAGGTAAAAGCTTTCAATTATTTAGTGAAGCTCGAAGATAAGAAGATAATACAGAGTGGACCGCTCGAATGTACCTAATTTCAGTTGTATGTGACTGGAGAACAGTTGAAGATAGAACCTTACGGTGACGTTTATATGAAAGGCAAACTCGACAAGTTTCGAATCCTGCCGCTAGATGGTGCGCAGACACGGTTCCTTTTCGTAGATTGTATCGATTGTCAAAATGGCGACACCGCAGATGAAAGCGTAAACTGTGTGGAGTATGCGGAGTTTAAATCAATTGTTAGAGTTCAAAGGGAGTATCGGCGAGTGTTTAACCATGATGCTCCAACTGCTAAAAGCATTAAGAAGTGGCACGATACATTTTTAGCTATAGGATCGGTGTTGAAGAAGCATGGTGGTGGTCGTAGAACATCCGACGAAATGGTTGCAAATGTTCAAGCCGCGTATGAGCGAAGCCCGCGGAAGTCATTAAGAAGAGCTTCGCGGGAAAACTGTGTGTGGTACCACATATCTTGACATGCTGGAGCAGTTCTTCTTTCCACAAATTGAACACCTGCAGCCTAACATCCTTTTCCAGCAAGATGGCGCTCCTCCACACTGGTTAAATGACGTTCGTACGACTTTAGACAACGTGTTCCCTGGCCGTTGGATTGGTAGGGGAGGACCGATCGCTTGGCCCCCGAGATCTCCGGATTTAACACAGCTCGATTTCTTTCTCTGGGGCTACGTCAAAGATAAAGTGTACGCCACCCCAGTCAGAGACCTTCGGGAGCGCATCATAGAGGCTATTGAGAGCATTCCAGAAGACATGCTCCAACGTGTTTGGCAAGAAATCGTTCATCGCCTCGATATCGTCACAGTGACAACTGGAGCTCGCGTAGAGATATGGTGATGTGCATATCGAAACTTTTTTGAGTCTTTCATAGACTATAAACTGTACTGTAGGTTCTATCTTCAACCGTTTACCAGTCACATACAATTGAAAGTAGGTACATTCGAGCGGTCCACCCTGTAGCTTCACTTTTCTCTTGTTAATTATTTTGGCTACGATAAGTATAGACGAAACAAAGTGCTTGTTGAAAATATTGATAATACTAACCACATTGAGTTTGGTTTCACCATTTTCGATGTCCTCATTGCCTGGATACATAGGAGCGTTCTCTCCAGTAGCAGAGTCCCAGTCACCATGCAGATCATATGTCATGACGTTAATGAAGTCCAAGTTTCTTTAGACATAAAAATCACAAAATAATATAAGTTTGTACAAATTTAATACGGCATGTATTCTCTGTTCAGTGTGTTGATGAATGCATGCTGTGCTGAGTTATTCGATAGATAACTAGGGGATGCAAGGTTCAAGAAAACTTGTGACTATGGCATTAGCCTTACAAGCATATTAAACAATTAAGTCTTCTATGTTAATGTGCCTAACTTAAATTAATATTATATGCTTCCACATTATTTCATCTAAATCGAGATGACTTGTATGTTTTTTGAAACTGAAACCTTTTTATGCTGCTTGTACTTTTGTGTTGAAAAGGCTGATATTTTAGAAATTTTTGGGTTGCGATTTAATTGTATTCTTGCAATGTGTTCTTCTTTACAATGCGTCCAATTATTCTGCAAACTTTATTTATTTATTTATTTATTTATGTATTTATTCATCTATCTATCTATCTATCTATCTATCTATCTATCTATCTATCTATCTATCTATCTATCTATCTATCTATCTATCTATCTATCTATCTATCTATCTATCTATCTATCTATCTATCTATCTATCTATCTATCTATCTATCTATCTACCTATCTCTATCTATCTATCTATCTATCTATCTATCTATCTATCTATCTATCTATCTATCTATCTATCTATCTATCTATCTATCTATCTATCTATCTATCTATCTATCTATCTCTATCTATTTATTTATTTTTTTTTTATTTATTATTATTTTTTTTCATTTAAGTATTCTAAAATTGACTAATTTCTTTTGTATGGTAGCCGAAAAGTGCATATTCCAAATTTATCTTCATAAATTTAATTCCTTTTGTTTGAGATATATTATCAGCTTCATTCTTATCTGTTCAGGCACCCTAGTAAAATACAAATAAAAAGTTGTAATAAAAATTAATCAAAAGTTGAAATAAATCAAAATAAAATTTTAACTTCGTGTAAATTTAATATTGTAATTAATATATGAGGCAGGATTTGAAAACTAGACTTATGACTCCTGTTGTTCATATCAGTTTTTAAATTGTTGACATAAAATTGTTTAGAATGCCGCACTCCTTGTGGAAATAATTTTAAAAGATTATTATTATTATTATTATTATTATTATTATTATTATTATTATTATTATTATTATTATTATTATTCTTTCCTCATTCCCAACATGTTTCATTCCATTGCTTGAATTATGATAATATATAGAATAAATATTCAAAACATTTACACTTTCCACATTTAAATATCTGTGTAGGTGCTTCAAACAGTAACTATAAAACATAATTGGGCGGAGTTACGCAATAAGAGACCAAGCGCCAAAAACCTGTTTCGAGATATTGGCCATTGAAATAAATGTTTTTTTTATAAAACATTTTATGCAAGAAGTATTATAACAAGAAATAGCACAAATAATACCAAAAAAAGGCTAACCGATTTTTATTAAGAGACCAGCAGTTGAATTAATATTTCAAAGCAAAATAAATAAATGAATTTTTGCTTATAAATAGCAGCAAAATTCAGATATCGTATTCTTTATTTTTTCCGAGTTAAATTAGCCTGCCATCAACAGATTTGTGCAAATATCTCTTTTTTTTTTCTTCAAATTGTCGGTTAGTCTATTATTGCGTAACTCCGTCCAATTGATCTTCTTACCTACTCTATTGAACATGTTGATAATAACGTTACGACTTTTCAGTGACTCTAAGCACATTTCCGTGTAGAATATCGGAAAGTCTACTTACAACCATTTTGTGAGTTGTCAATTCAGAAATGTTTATGTTCTCTTTGGAAACAAGAATGTGTAAGTCCACTTGAATGATGTGAATGTAGTGTTAATAAGATTGAAATAAAATAAGCGCATATTCCTACTATGCATGATTTGTAACTCTAAAATTCCAACTTTTTTATTTGCTATTTTGGTTTTTCATATGAAAGCCTGTACTCCACGAGCAACCAGTAACAAATATAAACCTAGAGTTAAAACTGTTACACTTTTAACTTAGTTTTAATCAAGTGTTAAAGTGAACAATAAAAACTGTCAGTAGCAAGTTTTTTTTATTTAACTTCCTAAGAGAAATTACAATGTAAATAATAATTTAAGGCGTTTACTTATGGTAATAAATATCCTGTTATTTATACAGAGTCTATACTTACAATTGAAATGTTTTCTAAAAAGTTATAATTTTATTATTTGATTAACTATTGGACTTACTCGTGTTAATTATGTAAAATTTTGTACGGCTTACAGCTGTTTCAGTGCTTCACGCACCATCCTCAGAGCCTACTAGATCACGGCGTCATCTCGAACTTCTCTGCCTGTTATGTGGGTGTGTTTGATTGTTCAAAGGTGTTGAAGAGTGGAGTCAAATAGTGCGTGTGTACTGAAATTGATCTGTGTGTTGAGAATTTGATCGGGGTGTGTTTTAGTGTGTTTGTATATTTCGTATTGTTCTAGTGTGTTGAGTTTTTGGTTCTTGGGTTGTATGTATAGGATTTCTATGTCCGTATTTATGTCATTGTATGTATGGTTAGCATTGGTTATGTGATCGGCGTATGTAGATGTATTGTGCCCTCTGGTTATTGCTTTAATGTGTTCTTTGTAGCGTGTTTGGAATTATCTGCCTGTCTGTCCTATGTAGAACTTATCGCAACTATTGCATGTGAGTTTGTATACACCTGTGTATACAATACATCTACATACGCCGATCACATAACCAATGCTAACCATACATACAATAACATAAATACGGACATAGAAATCCTACACATACAACCCAAGAACCAAAAACTCAACACACTAGAACAATACGAAATATACAAACACACTAAAACACACCTCGATCAAATTCTCAACACACAGATCAATTTCAGTACACACACTATTTGACTCCACTCTTCAACACCTTTCAACAATCAAACACACCCACATAACAGGCAGAGAAGTTCGAGATGACGCCGTGATCTAGTAGGCTCTGAGGATGGTGCGTGAAGCACTGAAACAGCTGTAAGCCGCACAAATCTTACATAATTAACACGAGTAAGTCCACTAGTTAATCAATAATATTATATTCAAGTGTTAAAAGTAGTGTACGCAAGATTCAAAATGGGCTATAATTTTAGTTTTATCAGTAGATAAACTAAACTGGATATCTTTTTCGTCAGTTGATATTTTGGCATCAAAATATTATTCTTACATTACCGGTATGTCATAATTGAAAGGTTGAATATTCTTTGTGAAAGAGCATCTTAAATTCAAATATATAAATTTTAAGAAGATATTATGAGAGACAGATAATTTATTTGGCTTTTGTAGATTTATTACAAGGTAGGAATTTCTTTGATATCTGAAATGCTATTGACCAAGTAGGTTATTATTTTAAAACTAGAATTAATTTTTTCATAACTCACTTGACAAGTTGAGGTACATCATAAGCAGCATCTATTTTATCAACTCCTGCAGACACTGCTGCAGATAGTAGGAATCCATTTGCATCAAATTTTGGTCTGAGTTCACTCAAGAGTTTTGAGAAGGCGTCCTGAGGAAGAAGACATTGACGGTACATACGTGTGATAAAAGTCAGAAAGAAATTATTTATGTTACTACCCTCCATTAATCTAATCATTTCTGGTACCGATAAAGGCTCTTACGCCTATCATATTTTATATCCATTGTTCAAGGTCATAAAGAAATGGTATTAGTAATTAATACAATTATTCTAAACATTGAATTAAGAATGAACTGAGTTTCATAAAGAAAAAAATAATAATAATAATAATAATCGAATTTATAATTTTGTTTATTATTAATATTAACATCCTGATCCATAGTGAATTGCCAATAAATAATAGATTAGCACAAGGACCACAGTAATAATATAAATATCAAAAGGATATTTTACATAAAATAATTAACAAATACCTGTACATAAATTATAAAATTAGGAAGTAAAAGGATCATAATTATTACTAGTGGGTATTAAGCTAGTTGGCAGTTAGTGATGATGTTCATCATCTTCATATAGGTGCTGTCAGATCTGTTCCATAGTTCTGTGATTATTTATGATAATTAATATTCTCAAAATCCCAAAAATATCAATGATGTTGTTCTTACTTTGTCACCAGGACTTCCACCTCGCTGTGTAGGATACTCCCAATCAATGTCAAATCCATCAAATCCGTATTTCTTTACAAAGTTAACAACATTATCAACAAAGATGCCTCTTGTGGTATCATTATTCATCACCTGAAAAATAGTATAATTAATTTACTCGTTGTGAGATACAAGTCAGCAGTTTCTTACAGTAAAATTTATATTTCATCGAACCTGTGTAACTTTCTGCTATTTCGTCAGCAATTGCATGCGTAAAAAACTGTAAATTTGGGTACATTTATTTTCAGCATTGTGACAGTTATAAAATTATTATTAGCTTGGATACTTGTGATCTAAATATTTCAGCAGTTACACATTTAATTCTACATAATATTGATTTTAAGAATCATGTTACCAATACTGATTCACACTTCTGAAAACAAAATGAAAACCAAATATAAATACTTAAACTATAACAAAACTTACTTTAGAATATTTCTTTGATCCTTCATTCCATCCACCAATAGCAACCATGGTCTTAAGGGATGGATTCTGTTCTCTTAAGGCGTTGAAACGTTTTATTGCTCCTAAAATCATTGAACATTCAATTAAAAGTATTTAGCTATAAAGAACAGACTATAGAATGGAAGATCAGAAGCCAAGTGCACTATAAGATAAGCCCTGATAGGAAGTCAAAATAATGACTTTAATAAAAATAAAGTTTGAATTACTATACTGTATGTTTATACAACTTACAGTGTAAAATAATATACAGAGTGATTCAGACCAGCCGTAAGAGTCATTTATTTCGGAAACTAATACATTAAAATTTTCGAGAAAAAAATATTTATAACTAAACCACATGTGAACTTTCACTTGAGCTTGATTTCATCAATCAGCTCTAACAGGAAGTAGGATCAGTGGCGTATCACTTTAAAATTTCAAATGGGAGTATGGGTCAAATATGGTACCATTTGATAGCGCTCTTCAAAACAAACAACTTTCATAGGAAACGTTTTTATTCATTCCTATTCTTTCAATGAGAAAACGTACGAAAATGCAATGAGTGATTCGGACCACACGTAAGTCATTTATTTCGGAATCTAGTGCATTAAAATTTTCGAGACAAAAACATTTATTACTAAACCACATGTGAACCTTCACTTGAGTTTGATTTCATTAATCAGCTCTAACAGGAAGACCCTACTTCCTGTTAGAGCTGATTGATGAAATTAAGGTCAAGTGAAAGTTCACATGTAGTTTTGTAATAAATATTTTTTTCTCGAAAATTTTAATGCACTAGTTTCCGAAATAAATGACTGTTACGGTTGCTCTGAATCACCCTGTATTGTAACTTACCTAAATATTTTAAATGATAATGTCAAACAAAATCGTTTGTACTATTTTTCAGCTGCAACCATTTGTCTAAAATAGTTGTAACTTTGTCACAATATTTATAACAACCGAACTCTAGGCTAGTATGTAAATGAATGCTGGTATTTACAACAATAAATAAATATAATCAATAAATGAATTAAGCTTACCAAGATCAATATCATTCCAAGTATCCAGGAGTACTACTTTGCCCTTAGCGTTTATTCCCACAAAGGTATAAACAATATGGGTACAGAGATTTGGATCAATATCTTCTACATCAAATGCTCCATCTCCAGGACGATACACTGACCAACTCCCCCAGTAACACACAATTCTCACTAAAACAGAGTTTTTTTTATTATTTCTAATTGTGTTTTTACCATTGCTATATCAATACAACAGAACATTTAGGGCCGTATTCATAGACATTCTTAGCGCGGGCTTCCGGTGGATGATAAGCGAACTAAAGTTTTTCGTATTCATAAACCAGTGTTAGCGATATGATATGAAATGAATCCTGTACAAGTAACCAGTCGATAGTCGGGGCTAGTTTAGCACGCTCGTAGCGCGGGCTAGCGAAATGTCTATGAATAGCACCCTACAGGTATTACAACATTATATTTACACTGGGCAGTTCTTGAACATGTTTTATTTTTAACAAGAGTGTGAACACCTGGCACATTAATTTTAGCTGCATTAGAATCCATGAAAATAACAAAAATGATTACCTTTAAAAGGAATATATTATGGATGGATAAATGGGATAAATTGAAGTTCCAAGTGGTTGTAAAATTCCTTACAAGTTACCTGCAGAGTTTTAAGGAGTTACAAATAACTTAAACTTTTATATTTATATGTTTTATAAACTTTATTCCTCCATATCCTTCAGTCCTATTTTTAATGCAGTTTAATGTGCTTAATGTCTAAAATTGCTCTTCAATATAAAAATATATACAGGGTTAGTTAAAAGTCCCGCACCACCTAAATAACTTTTGAAGCATGTGGTTCAGTGACATGAAACTTGGTATGTGGGGATAACCATATACTAAGAACTCAATAATGGTATTAACGAGTTTTTTCTACTTCCAGTTTAACCGGAAGTAACTCCAACTCTCTTATTTTAAATGGAACACCCAATATATTTTTTTTTATTTTTGAATAGTGCTCATTAAGAGCTTTTCAAAAAGTACCCACACTCGATACTTCTGTACAAATTCAGTGTTGCTAAGTCAAGAAAACAGAAAAGTGTATCAAATATTTAAATAATAAAATACTCCTTCCTTAACAAAAACAAAACAAAGCTAGCTCACCTTCTAAATTATGTGTTCAAATTGGTAGTCCTCAGTTGCTTTACAATGTGTCACTCGATCATTGAAACCATTTAAGGAATGATATAACCAGGCTTTAGGAATATCTTGCACCACTTCCATTTTTATTTAGCAACACTGAATTTGTACAGAAGTATCAAGTGTGGGTACGTTTTCAAAAGCTCTTAATGAGCTTTATTCAAAAATAAAGAAATATATTAGGTGTTCCATTTAAAATAAGAGAGTTGGAGTTACTTCCGGTTAACCGGAAGTAGAAAAAACTCGTTAATACCATTATTGAGTTCTTAGCATATGGTTATCCTCACATACCAAGTTTCATGTCACTGAACCACATGCTTCAAAAGTTATTTAGGTGGTGCGGGACTTTTAACTAAACCTGCTATATATCTGCCAATATAAAAAGTTTTTAGAACTGTAAATTTTGAAAATTTTCATTTTGCTCTAAGTGCCAAACTGTTATTTAAAAAAAATTAGTTTCAAGATTTGTTTTTTTTTTTTTTTTTTTTTTTTTGGTAACAATCATGTTTGCATGGCATGACATTTCAATGCATAACTTGATAATTTTTGTAGATAATTCTAACATTTCTTTCATCTGATGTAAAGCTATGAGTCCATACTAAAGTAATATAAGAAAAATGAAAAATCAATTTGCTTGCTTCTCGAAGCACCCCCTTAAATTCATATTTTTGTGTTTTTAATGAGTGAAAAAGTATAGTACCTACATGATTGTTAAAATAACGTAAACAAAAGCTATCTAAGACTAGGATCATAATTGAATAATTTCGAGGGAAAAATTGTTCCGGGGCCGGGCATCAAACCCGGGACCTTTGGTTAAACGTACCAACGTTCTACCAACCGAGCGACCCGGGAACTCTACCAGACAACGATCCAATTTTTCCTTCTATATGCACAGACCTCAAAGTCAGTCCCAGATTCGATGCCCGGCCCAGGAATAATTTTTCCCTCGAAATTATTCAAATCAACTTTACAGGGAGTTATACCTGAAAGCTTGATTTGCATAATACACGTCACTGTTCGTTAACAGAAAACCACAATTTAAGTCACACAGAGTTAGTGTGCACTCAATGTTGGTTGCTTGACGGTTGTCAGCCCACTTCGAGGTCTGTGGATATAGAGGTAAAAATTGGTTATGTGTCAGGTAGAGTTCCCGGGTAGCTCAGTTGGTAGAGCATTGGTATGTTTAACCGAAGGTCCTGGGTTCGATGCCCGGCCCCGGAACAATTTTTTCCCTCGAAATTATTCAAATCAACTTTACAGGGAGTTATACCTGAAAGCTTGATTTGCAGGATCAGAATTATCTATAAATATTTGAATTCTTAAATTAGATAGGCCTAACCAAAATTATAACATGCAAGTTACATACGTTCAGCTTGTGCATATGCTGAAATAAGCACGAGTAGGGCCACTAAATTGAACCAATACAGCATGGTGCTAACCTGTAAATAAAAGCGGAGATACAAAACATCAAAAGTCTTGTCATTGAACTAGAATTTCTTCCATGTTGAATCTTTCGTACACTACTTTTAACACTTGAATATAAATAATTGATTAAATGGCGATCTTACTCGTGTTAATTATGTAAGCATGTGCGGCTTACAGCTGTTTCGGTGCTATTCGACACCATCCTCAGAGCCTACTAGATCTCGGCGCTATATCAACTTCGCTGCCTGTTGTAACTCCATAAATTTCCTAGAATCACCATAACAAAAGTTGACAACAAACACACCTTCAAAATATACAGAAAACCAACCACCACCACCACCACACACATACACAACACATCTAATCACCCCACACAACACAAACATGCTGCATTCAGGACAATGGTACACAGATTACTCAACATACCCATGAGCCAACAACACTACAATGAAGAAGTGAACACAATCAAATTCATAGCACAACCCAAACATAATAGACAACATCATAAGAAATACAAAACAAAAACTCAACAAACACAAAAACACAACACAAACACAAGAACACATCACACTAATATACGAAAACAAAAACACACACAAGATCGCATCCTCATTCAGAAAACAGAAATACAACATAGCATACAGAACAGAAAACACACTACAAAGACATCTCAACACACAAACAACACAAACAAATAAATACAACCACACAGGCATATACAAACTCACATGCAATAGTTGCGACAGTTTCTACATTGGACAGACAGGCAGATCATTCCAAACCTCGATACAAAGAACACATTAAAGCAATAACCAGAGGACGCAATACTCTATATATGCCGAACACATAACTAATGCTAACCATACATACAATAACATAAATACAGACATGGAAATTCTACACATACAACCCAAAAACCAAAAACCAAAAACTCAACACACTAGAACAATATGAAATATACAGACATACTAAAACACACCCCAATCAAATTCTCAACACACAGATCAATTTCAGAACACACACACTATTTGACACAACTCTTCATCACACGAACGCACCCACACAACAGGCAGCGAAGTTGAGATGACGCTGAGACACAGAAGGCTCTGAGGATGGTGTCGAATAGCACCGAAACAGCTGTAAGCCGCACATGCTGACATAATTAACATGAGTATGATCACCATTTAATTAATTATTTAGAATTTCTTCTTCTTCGTTTTATACTTTTATTATTATTTCTTAGCTCTTGGAATATTTCATGCATTTTGACTTTACTGGTCTTTATATATTAAGATGATATATATAAATCTTAGTCCTACTGCATTTCTATTTATGGAGCTCATTTTCAAAACATCTCTTGTCCACCTGATAACGAAATTGAACTTTCTGTGCCCATGCATTCTTCAAATATGACTTTACATACAACTGTCATGATTTGGCTTCAGGACGCCCTTTAAACCGCTAAAATCTTGTATTAAAAATGACTATTGGATTCAAACTTTCTCTTGTAAATAGCAAAAATTGCGACAAAATATTAGTTACAGCTTTGGAATAAAAGAGTCTCATGCTCCCATTTGATTCTAAATGCACCGAACATCTTTGATTTCATGATGTCTCCTGCCTAACTGGTAAGAAGTTTTAGACCTAAAAACGTTTTTCTTGATTTCCCATAAAGTTATGAGAATGGACAAGAGTCGTTTAGAAAATAAACTCCTCATTTATTACATATATTTTTGTAATAACAAAAAAGAAGTACGGTACTCAATATTGTATTATATATAATTAATAGCAATAGATACAATTAATACATAATTACTTTTTACCTAGTACCGGTACTTTCAAGTGAAATTTTCTTATTTGAGAGCTTGTTAGTTTGGTAACAAACTACAAAAAGTTTACAGAATACAGCCTTTATATATCATTTTTAAAAGACTACATTAAAGTAATATTAATTATTGGCATTGTTAAAATGCATAATGAAAGAGTGTCTCTATATATTTTTTTGTGCAACAGTGGTCCAATACTATTAGAATTGAAGTTGTGAAACAGAGATGGAAGTCTTGTTTAAAATCATTATTATCAGCAATCAATTAATTAAGTCATATACTAAGGAAATTAAGAATATGATCTAGATTTCTGAAACACTTCTAGGTCAAAATGAAAGAAATGTTTCGTTTATAATGACGCGACGTATTCTGTCTTGTGCGTTAAGTCATTGTTGTACCAAGCATTCCAATTAAAGTTTTCAAAAACATCAAACAAGTCTTTGTTGATGATGAGGTATGAAATTAATGTGTTTACTCTTTTTTTCATTACAGATGTACCAGTATTTGAGTTCAGCAGCTGAACTTAACATGTATTAATATCATTCATGACGTGAGTAATATGAAAGAAGCCAAGAAGAAAACAGACGTAAGTTTATGGGATCTTTTAAAGGTTTCTGTGATATGACCCCCCCCCCGGATTCAATGTCCTTCCTTATGCTTTCAAAACATATCCTTTTCTTTCAAGCGTTTAAACTTATTTTATCTATTTAAATGAGATATTAAATTTGTATTGGATACTCGGGAGGAAATTTAATACAGAATAAATATGGGAAATGCCTGTTATTATTCGGTTGAGAAACTTTTATCATCCAGTCTGCTGTCGAAAAATCTGAAAGTTAGAATTTATAAAACAGTTATATTACCGGTTGTTCTGTATGGTTATGAAACTTGGACTCTCACTTTGAGAGAGGAACAGAGACTACGGGTGTTTGAGAATAAGATTCTTAGGAAAATATTTGGTGCTAAGAGGGATGAAGTTACAGGAGAATGGAGAAAGTTACACAACACAGAACTGCATGCATTGTATTCTTCACCTGACATAATTAGGAACATTAAATCCAGACGTTTGAGATGGGCAGGGCATGTAGCACGTATGGGTGAATCCAGAAATGCATATAGAGTGTTAGTTGGAAGGCCGGAGGGAAAAAGACCTTTAGGGAGGCCGAGACGTAGATGGGAAGATATTATTAAAATGGATTTGAGGGAGGTGGGATATGATGATAGAGAATAGATTAATTTTGCTCAGGATAGGGACCAATGGCGGGCTTATGTGAGGGCGGCAATGAACCTCTGGGTTCCTTAAAAGCCAGTAATTAAGTAAGTATTGGTGATGGGAAATTAAAATTATCATAGAGACGAAAATTTCAACTATACTATTTGCAGATGATCAGAAGATTGAAATTCACGGATTAAGTAATTCTAAAGCAAGGAGATGCTAGAACTGTCGGTCTTATTGTTCAAAACATTTTTGACACCTGGTTAAGAAATGATACTGTACATCACTTACTGCAGTTCCCATTGAGAAAAAAAGACGATGTTTTCATTATGCTGTTTTCCATATGTTCCAGGGCACAGACACATCTTATCTTTTAAAGTTCCTCAGAAAAAAAATCACAGGTGGTTAAGTCAGGGGATCGAGGGGGCCACGTATTTCTTACCTATAATTGAATCGTGACTTGTTAAAAGGGCTTAAGTCCATTGACTCTACTTTTGAGAAAACTAAAAAAAAACTGTTTGCCGTCTGATTCAATTGTGTGACTTCAATTCAAATTACAGTAACTGTTGCTACTGTTATTCTCTGACATGTTTATTACAACATTTTTCATTTCCGAAACGTTTTCAATGCACTTTAATGCATGGAGTTAAGTCCTTTTAACAATTCATTTCCAAAAAATAAATATATTTCCAAAAATAGCACTTCTTATTGTTTTAGTTATTGTTATTCTCAATTAAAAATCATACATTTTGTGATGTTAAACCAGTACCTCTCTTTATGAACTCAATAGTGGCGTAATATATTTTTACTGAATGACCATTACATTCAAATAAAAGTTTATCTCTTATATTTTTGCAGATATCTAACAATATTACAGAAGTAACATTTTTTTTTACAAAATTTAAACATATAATAAACAAAATATGAACTGTAGTTGTTAAGGCAGGCACTAAGTCAATTTAAGAACACTGATTTAACAATGTTCCTTCAGTCTTCTTCACTAACATCATCTGCTCCGGCCATGTTGTTCCAGTTAATAATCTCTTGGTAGAAAATCTCTTCTTCTCCTCCATGGGGAATATATGGCAGTACTCTTTGAATGTCCGCTAATTTCTTGGTTTTGATGGGGACACTGCCTTCTGGATATGCTAAGGTGTTTGGAAAAGCTACAGTATTCATAATATTAGACTGTGCAAGCTTAAATGTATGTCATACAGGGCTGCTGATGTAAGGTGAAGTCACTACACATCCTTTCAAATCTGAAGAGTACTTAAATTCCATATAGTCACAAGGTTTAAATGTAACTTTTTCAGATCGGGGCACAGAATGTTTCATGGTTTCCATTGATAGTGTTGTTTTCTTATAGTATTGTGGCCACCAGCTACTAAAATTCAATATGTCACTTGATTCTATCATTTTCACAGTGGCGAAAATTTTCGTACTTTGTAAAATAAGTGATGTGTACTGGATAGGGGTGTACACTCTATCCTCTTCTCTAAGCTTCTTCTTCACCATTCCAAATACCCTATCGCAGAGTAGAAAGGAATGTCCGCGAATGGGAAATCTCTGAATGATTGTATTAAAACGCCCTTTATCAGCAAGTGATAAAAACATAAGTACAACCGTATGGTTCTTGTTTTGTCCCACACATCCGTCAGAGTATACATGTAACTCTTTTACATCAGAGGGAATGTTTGTATTGATGTAATCCATCACAAAGGAAGAAACTTCATTTGCTCCCTTTCGAGCAATACCTTCATGTATAAATAAAATGAAGATTTTTGCTTTTCAGGTCATATATGCAAAATACATTGACCCAGAGCTGACGTAAATAGAATATAGTTTGTATAGGAATATGTGGCAAAGGTAGATTTTGCATGTAATCTATTGCTATGGCATGTGTGTTAATATTGTCCTGACACTTCTGCTCGGACTCTTTTAGACTGCTGTAGAATTTCTTTGCGCGTCTTCTATGTATTAAAAATTCAGCCGCAGCCACTCTTTTTGCAACATCATTAAGGTGAGGACTTTTAAGTTTCAGTTTCAGTTCCTCACAAACTGCACAAGTATCCACCTGAGGACGACCAAACGAAAGTTCAAAGTGTTCATGGAAATACTGCCTGTAATAATGATATTTCACATTGCTCTCTGGATGTTTTTCTTTACACATGTCATACATAGCTTTGATTGTTAGTCGAGCATCAAGGTACTGGTATGTTCTTCCTGAATAGTGACTCTCCTTCACTGGATACGATGAAATATGGTTCTGTATTTTGGTTTGTTCTGGTACTGTTACTGCTTTCTGGTTTGGATGCCTACCACGCTGGTCCTTTGGTGATTTCCCTTGCATTAGAAGGTCCCTTAAAAGCTTGACACATTTTTCTGAAATGCCATGTAAACTTATGAGAGCCTTCTGACAAACTTTTAATTTCTCACCATAGCACAATACATGGTAGGTGAAACTAGCACTCCTCTTCTTATTACTATCGGCCTTTCTCTGTCCTTTACAACTGACAGGTGTCATTTCTATTAAGCGTTGAAGATGTAAATCTTGGGTGTCCTTGTTTACAAAGTCATTGTTGAAATGGGTTAAGATATCCAACTGTTTGTCTTCGTTAAGCTTTACAAAGGATTGCAGTCTACAACTGAAAGAAATATCATAAACACTGTATTACATTACATTACCATTGATTAACATTATTTAGTTCTTCACATATTTTATATCCAAACAATGTTTTCTCACTTAACCTTGATTTTACACTTATCTACACTTGTTTCCAGTTTTCCTTGCAGGAATTTGTTTCTTCCGACTGTTTATGTATGGTTGTCCTGTTACACAAGCATGTTTTATTATATTCCTAGAATATAAGCTGTCATTCCTTACACCCTTCCTTTTCTTTGTTCTTTCATTAACAATTTCACCTAATTCAGCCATCTTACATCATTGACATAGTCTAATCATGAATAATAAAAAGAGAGAAGCACTGCGTCCTAGATACGATCAGAGATTATCTCCATGTGTAATGGTTTTCACTCTGTTCACACAGAGTTCAGTGTTAAAAGAACTTGAGTCCTGGACTTAAGTCCTACTGACACTACAAGAAAACATCGAAGCTTTGGTGTTTGGTCAAGGATGGGTAGGAATAAAGTCCTTTCAACACTAAAGTATGTATCTATATGTCAAGAACTCGACAACATGGTTTACTAAAAAAAAGTGTAAAACTGGACTTACGCCCTTTTAACAAGTCATGATTCAATTATTTCCTCGAACACTCTGTGAAATTCGTCATAGAGCAGTGCGTTGTATTGGCAGTCACAGAATCCTGTCAGAAAAATGTAGGCCTAAATGCACTCACCAAAAAAGGAATGCAAGATCATTTCCACACACCTCTCAGTATTAATAGTTTGTTTTAAAAAACTGTACATATTAATCTTCTCACCACTCATTCACAGCGCATCATTTTCCTGTTTTCACATTATGAAGGGACTCTTCATGAAGGAGATTTTTCAGAGCTCCAATAGGCCTACCTTTTGTGCTGAGTATTTACATATCCATGGAAATGAAATCATCCCTTGTTCGAAAACATATAGACTATCGCCGTCATCCACTTCATTTAAAATCCACTGATCATAGGATTACTAGGTCGTGCAATAACCACTATAAATTTTCAAGGTTTTAACTTCAGCAGTTTTGCAGTATTTTGCTTATAACTGTAAGACATACTCTTTTTCTGCGAAAGACCACAAAACTACTGTCAGGGAAATTTTCCAAATGATGTCCAATGTCATCCAAGTTTCTCTTGGTGGAGATAGTACGTCTTCCTCTGCTTTTCTTATCAGCAAAACTTCCTTTTGCCCAGTTTTCATAAGGGCATGGCATGGATCTTTGGACAACTTGGAATGATAACAATAAAGAATCTTTCCTTATATTGTCCTCAAACTTCATGAACCAAAACACATACTATTATCGGTATTGTACATAAACCTTGCTATTCAATATTGTGTGTCATTTTAAGCTATATATTATAAAATCGAACACATGCATGGGTTACAACACCTGAACTCGTCTTGGCTTCCATTAAGACTAAGATAAGCTGAGACTGTGACGAAATCACTGATAACAATAACAATAACAATGTTTCTGCTTTTACTTACCGATAACACACTCTTCTTTTCATAACCAGTGCTCTCATGCACTGGTTATGAAAAGAAGAGTGTGTTATCGGTTGTAGCTTAGTGGCGGTAACTGGTAAGGAGATAATTTACTCACCCAGTATATTAGTGCTGCTTATGATTAGGTTTTCTCCGGAGCAGTTGTTTGCGCGCTTTCAATCGGAGACCTTCGGATTACCTCCGATTGATGCCGCGCAGGTTGTATATGTGCTGCGGCGCAGACATACACTTTCCGCTGAGCATTCCTTTAATCGGATCAGGTAATGATTCGAATCCGCTGACGTCCGGGTATTTTTTAAAATAAGTTGTAATTTGTTGTTGTTTATTCTCTTTTATGTTAATCTCTCTCTCTTTCTTCTGCTCTTTTTTCTTTTTGTTTTTTGTTTTGCTTGAAGTGCTGCGTTAGCTGACAGATCTTTTCGTAGTTTTGAAATTCATAGCATATGTGGAAAGGCGTATTAGTTTTATGTCATTGATCAAATTAATAACATTCAATCTAACTGCAAAACTAACGCAGAAGTAAAGCTTTTCAGTAGCAAATGTATACATTTATACTGTAGTTCTCCTAGAAACTCTCGTTTAATCGCAAACAGTGTTTGTCAATTATTATTCTAATCGGTTTAGTTTAACGTAAACTATATTAAGGGAGCTTCAGAATGGAACAAAAGAAACGTGGGCTATCAATGGGTTAAAGTTTACTGTCCAACATAATTTATTCAGATTCTTCACCGGACAGGATTGTGATTATTTTGTTAAAGGGTGTTAGTATTAGAACTGCCTCTTCTAAAACGCGCCACTCTTTCTCCGTAATAAAAATATAAGTGGATATCAACTTAAGGATAATTGTAATTATATTATTACCACATGTTTCTTTAGTTTCATTCAGAAACTCAATATTTTAATCCAAACAGTAAAATATAACTCAAGTTGTCTAAACAGCAAAATATAACTCAAGTGGTCTTTTAAATATATTATATGTTTTTTATTGCCTTCATATGATATTTCATGTTTTTTATTGACAAATTTCAAGACTTTTTCTTATTCTGTGGGCCTTTGGGAACAATAGCACTAAAACAATTTAAATCGTATCAAATATTTTGCGCAATTATTTTCATCAAGTTCGCGATTGTGCGATCGCTTCAAATGGTCTAACAAATTCGAAGTTCCACCACCCTTAGAGTAAATTTGCCCACAAAGTTTACAGCATGCAACTTTATTATTACCTTCAACTAAATGAAAGAATTTCCATGCGACGGATATCCGATTTGGTGCCATGTTATTCCACTCACAACTACCGTCAGTCCGTACGCGCCGGTCGTCCTTGAGCTAACTGTCGCTTCGCTCCGAACCACCGCATCCCTCCGTATGCCCCCTGTTCCACCTACGTTAGTACCGGAGTTCACCGGTGGAGAGCTTTATTCGTAATCTCCGATTCCTCCGCGGTAGTAGTCACTCCGATGAGCAGCACTGCAGTATATTCAAGCAAATATATATAGGAGGCAAAGGCTAATTAGGATTTCCCAATCTCTGATCGGATCAAAAACCCTGATATAAATTATATTTAACCCTTGCGGTGAATTTCGATGAAGTCCGGAAGGCCTAATTAGTCAAATCCACTCTCCTCACCTCCACGTTGGGGCTCCCGGGATCTTTTTAAGATGCAAAAGAAAGAGTGGTGTGCGGAAAACAATGGAAAGCTACAGCATCTATCTTTCCCAAGAAAAACTGCAAACATGATATGACGAGTCTTTCAACGGTAAAAGATTCCAGACAAACGGAGAGGAAGGCAGAAAATAGGAAAGATTGGAGAAAGCTAGGTTTGCAATGAAAAATCTGCCTTTGGGCAGAACACTAAATGAAATGAAATGAAATATGTATGTAATAATAATAAAAAAACTTCCATCCCGTCTCCTTTTTTTTATTACGCATATTAATAATATTAATATCGTGGCTTGGCTTGGCTTGATTTTTACAAGGGCTGGACCTGGGATGGATCTATACACTTAGGCGTGTTTTGACCCATTGTGCGTCCTACATATGCGTTGATTGTCCAAGTCCGACAGGCAGCCTGGTTAGCATTCGCGAATCCGATGCTGACAGGTGGGTCATCCTGTCCCAGCCCCTGATAGAGTCACTTACCATTTCGCTGATGAGTAGTCTGATAAGCCTCAGTGGTCCAGAGCTCCAAGCCCTTTCTATCATCGTCAACTGACAGGTGGACCATCCTGCTTCAGCCCCTGATAGAGCCAGACCCCATCCACACACGAGTAGCCTGATAACCTCAGGGGCCTGGAACCCTAAGTCCATCCTATATCAGCATCAGAAACCCGTACTACTCAAGACTTCACCTGAGCTAATTTTTACTATTGCAGATGATGGATGAAATAAGGAGGAGTTGAGAGTGTTGGTGGAATGATAAAGGAAGAACGGGAGTACTCCTAATTCAACCCTCTGCAACGTTTGCTTTGTCCACCACAAATTTCATCACACCTGGCCTAGGATCGAACCTAAAGACTGACTGTCGCTGTAAAATGGGACTGTGGGCAACATAATTTTACCGAGTATGGGCACCTGTTCCAGGATCTGCGGCAAACAAAAAATGACAGAATTTCAAATGCTTACTACAACAAGACTATGCGTCACAGCCGAACGCTAATGTTATTAGTAGTTAGGCCACGAACAGCTGTAACTTGTGTGACTACGCCAAATGACACCATCTCCCCTTGCTGCGTATAAAATTAGCTGTGCCGTGCAGCCTCTTTCAGTGATATCTCTGCATCAAGAGCAGCTATAGACCTGTGTAACCACTCGTTTGAGTTGTATTGTATTCTGCAATATTAAACTGACAATGGACATATTTGGTAAATTTTAAATGAACCATAGTAAAAAAAAAATTGTTGCGAGTTGGGACTAATTATTTATTATTATTTAAAAATTTCGCTTCATATGATATTTCATGTCCTTCATTAATTACTTCTCTTATCATTGACACATATTCTCCATTTGTATTACTTACTTACATGTGGTTTTTAAGGAACCCGGAGGTTCAGTACCACTCTCACATAAGCCTACCGTTGGTCCCTATCCTGAACAAGATTAATCCAGTCTCTACAATCATATCCCACCTCCCTCAAATCCGTTTTAATATTATCCTCCCATCTACATCTCGGCCTCCCCAAAGGTTTTTTTCCCTCCGGCCTACCAACTAACATTCTATATGCATTTCTGGATTCGCCCATACGTGCTATGTGTCCTGTCCATCTCAAACGTCTGAATTTAATAGGTATTCCTAGCTATGTCAGGTGAAGAATGCAATGCGTGCAGTTTTGCGTTGTGTAACTTTCTCCTTTCTCCTGTAACTTCATCCCTCTTAGCTCCAATTTTTTCCTAAGCACCTTATTCTCAGACATCTCTAACCTCTGTTCCTCTCTCTCAAAGTGAGGGTCCAAGTTTCACAACCATACAGAACAACTAGTAATGTAACTGTTTTATAAATTCTAACTTTCAGCCTTTTGTCAGAGCAGACTGGTTGTCAGAAGCTTCTCAACCGAATAATAGCAGGCATTTCCCGTATTTATTCTGCGTTTAATTTCCTCCCGAGTATCATTTATATTTGTTACTGTTGCTCCAAGATATTTGAATTTTTCCACCTCTTCAAAGGATAAATTTCCAATGTTTATATCTCCATTTCGTACAATATTCTGGTCACGAGACATAATCATATACTACATGTCTTTTCGGGATTTACTTTCAAAACTATCTCTTTACTTGCTTCAAGTAAAATTCCCGTGTTTTCCCTAATAATTTGTAGATTTTTCTCCAAACATATTCACGTCATCTGCATAGAGAAGCAACTGATGTAACCCATTCATTTCCAAACCGCCTCTGTTATCTTGAACTTTCCTAATGGCATATTCTAGAGCGAAGTTAAAAAGTAAAGGTGATAGTGCATCTCCTTACTTTAGCCCACAGTGAATTGGAAAAGCATCAGACAGAGACTGGCCTATATGTACGTTTCGCTGAGACACATTTTAATTAATCGAACAAGTTTCTTGTATAAAACTTCTTCCTGAATCGAGTCATACGCCTTTATGAAATCTATGAATTACTGATGTACTATTCTCCATTTCATTTGTATACCGCAATAAAAATGAAACATTCAAACTAACGCAACTGTAGTTCCATTCCCGAAACTGGATGACATATTCTTTATATTGGTGTATTCCTGATACAGCACAGAATACTTTTTTGCTGTATTATTTTCAAATATTGTAATGCTAAGTCAAAATTATCAAATTAATAATGTAACATGAATCACAGACAAATTAATTAGGAATCAACATCGAAATAAAACAAAGATGAATGTACCGTTTGTTTATTTCTTTTGCCTCACAATAAGAGCTTTTGAAACAAGATTTTATTATTTTCTGAACATTAAACACAAAACATCATAATTATAAATTATACGATAGCCTACCTACCTGGAAGACCAACAGTCGCTTGGCAAAGAGGAGCTGAAGGTTTAAAAAAATGTTTGTTATGTTATTTCCAAAGATCGCAATACTGAGTTAAAATCATCAAGATTAATAAGACGAATCAGAGAATCTTATACTATGTAGCTATTCAGCTTTCTTTCTTCACAATCGAGTTCCATAGGCAATTCAAAATCGTGATGCTTGAGGGGGGAGATGGGATGTTCAGTTGGGAGGTTAAACATAGATGCAGTCATGTATTTACTGGTACTGCTTCGTAAATAACTTTTTGTTCACGTTATAAATGTGCCTCTTAGATTTATTTTTTTTATTATTAGTAGATTATTGATTCGTAAAAATCAATCCGGTTATGTACAGCAACTCCCTAAATCTGGTTATTTGATCTTCTAAATGAGTTTTTGCGAAGTCGAGAGTTAGTAAATCGTTTTCTTGCATCTAGAAACAGTAGATTTATCCCATTTCATCAAAATCCTTAGGCCCGTTTTCAAGATAAAATTTACAAATATACAATAATTGCTGAATTAAGTAGTATTTGATGTGAGATGTTAATATGCCTAGATCGAGTATTAAGAATTAACATGGCTGAATATATTACGAGCTGAAAATACAATACTATGTAATGTTGGTGTTAACAAGTGGAACTCATGCTTTGACGGTGTACAGGGGCGTAGTTCAAATCTCATTTGGATTTTTTCCTTTGTTCTTTCTAACTGTAAGGCGAAAGTCAGATAATACACACACAGAGTGATTCAGAAAGAATAATAAATATTGTAGGGGTGGTAGTATGGACTATTCTGAGTAAAAAAGTCATATAAACATGTGTGCAATTTTCAGTGGGTGTGGAGATACAGCTGTTTGGATGTTACGCATAACAAGCATTACAAATGGTATGAAGGAATGACAAATTAGGCCTGCTGTATTACCGAATCATCTTATAGGGAGCAACTACTTAGCCTTTATACATAATAAGTTTCGAATGTTGTTGCAGGAGGTTCCCTTGGCTACAAAGATGGGCATCTTCTTCCACCATGATGGAGCTCCTATACATTTTAGCCAGTAGGTGACGCATAATCTTAAATATCACAATACTCAATTGAATCGCTATTTGTTAAAAAGACGCAAGTCACATTTTTTAAAAGTCATTTTTTATTGAAATATGTTCTCTTACCATAGACACATCAATTTATGTTAAAATGACTTTAAAAAACCAAGTACAAATGATTAAAATTGAACATGACATTTTATAATTTATGTTAAAAGGGTGGATGTTCTGGACAGGTTTTTGTCTCTCCTGTAAAATTTATATTTTTGGACTTTCCACCCTTTCAACACATAGTGATTCAAATAATGGATCGGTCATGGTGGCCACCAAGGTCCCCAGACTTACTCCTATCGATTTGTGTGTGTTTTTGTGCGTGCGTGTGAGAGAGAGAGAGAGAGACAGACAGACAGAAAGAGTGGGCGGTGGAGGGGGATATATATATAGATATGCCGAAAAACTCATTTTTTCAATTTCTAATCCATTGTCGCCATTCCTATCATTCCATTGTCCTCTTTGTATCCTCTTCTCCTTCATTCTTTGTTGAAAGTGGTATATACTGGTATACATAAGGCGTAGTCTTCCTCTCTTCATTTTCCCAAGTGGTATCCATTCTAATATATTATCTGGGATAATCTTTCTTCGTACATTCTCTTAATGTGTCCATACCATTCATGTTGTTTGTGAATAATATAACTATTATACCGAATTTTGCACTTCCTTGCCCCCCTCTCCACGAATAACTGTATTTCTAATTTTATCTCTTCCTGTTATCATTGCTCACCTCTGCCAAAAATCAATCTCTGTTGCCAATAATGTTACATGACTTCTAACTTCAAGTTCCAAATTTTCAATTCATATATAATTGAGGACCGTTTTTGCAAAACTAGTTAACTGCAAAATTTGCAAAATTGAGATTTTGATGGATTCGTTAACATAAGGCAGGCCTCTAGGTGATGTTCAAAGCGTCTTAGTAAAATTGGGTTATTTCTCTTCATTGTAGTGTGTCAAAGTGTGATCGTTTTTTCAAAACTTGCTTTCTGCTATAAGTGAGAGATACAGCAAAACTTGCTTCTTGCTTACTACAGTGATTTGTCTCTCCTGTAAAATTTAGTTTTTTTTCAGTTAGCAAGTTTTGCAAAATCGGTCCTCAATTGGATGCACTTATGCAATATGGAACCAAGTCCAAAATACAGCTTTTGAGCTACAGCTGTTTTAGCAAATCGTTACAAATAAAATTCTACATCAATACTATTACGAAAGTAATGATTGCATTATTAACATTCTGAAATGCTCTTTCAGATCAATGGTGCAGCTCGCATCAGTATTTGACTCACTCAGAGTAGAAGGCCAACATTGGAGTTGGTTCCATATTGCTTATTGCAAAAATGGGTATTGGCACTTGGTTCCTACTTGTGTGATTCAAGTGAGAGAGAGATGAGGCAACATTCTAGTTCAAATCCATGTTTAACACTTTATTATTGGAAAACTAAACATCCAAGACACTAATTGTGGGATTACAAATAAAATTTAAAAAATATATATTCATTAGCATTTGTTCATACATTGACTTATCATTCCAAGGTGAAGTCAAGGGGACCATCGATTCCATCAACATCATCCTGTCCACACCTGTGGAGTAACGGCTAGCGCTTCTGGCCGCGAAACCAGGTGACCCAGGTTCGATTCCCGATCGGAGCAAGTTACCTGGTTGAGGTTTTTCCGGGGTTTTCCCTCAACCCAATATGAGCAAATGCTGGATAACTTTCGGTGCTGCATCCTGGGCTCATTTCACCGGCATTATCACCTTCATCTCATTCAGACGCTAAATAACCTAAGCTGTTAATAAAGCGTCGTAAAAAGACCTACTAAAATAAAAATTCATTGGATTTTCTTCTGCAGTTACATATTTGATACCTAAACATCTTCGGTTCTACAACTTTCTTTGATACATTAACATTACTTTTGTTGCTATAATATAATATACTATAATATAATATAATATAATATATCACTCCTATTAGCAAAAAATTGTATTCAAACTCCCATATTTACACAAAACAAACATGGGAACTGACAGCTTGGAGTTGGTTCTAAATTGCAAAACATTGCACTATGGATTCTGTTTTTGGTGGTTGGTTCAGATTTCTCTATAGGGCAGCACGTTACCGATAGGTGTTGGTTCTATTTTGTATAAGAAACTATAGACATTAAGACACATTTTGCAATACAAATCCAGATATTCATAAAATGGTGGTTGGTTCCATATTGCATAAGTGCATCCAATTATACGTCTAACTTAGTCCCAAATATGGTAGATTTAGTCAGAATTAGACTTCTGGATGTTTCATCATCAATACAGATAGATAGGACCAAAGAGGTCACCTACTCTGTTGGGCTAAAAACTCGTATAACATATGGTAAATTTAGTTTCTCTAATAATATATTTGTCCCAGAGGATACTGGTACCATTTAAAGTGACTATAGCTAATCTTACCAATTTTATTCTTTGATTAATTTCATTCTTTTATTTTCCATCGCTTGTAATTTTAAGGGAAGACTCCACTGAAAATCATGAAAATTTTTCCAAATTTTTTTTTTTTAGCTATTTCACTTATTCAGAATTTATATTTTCATACCCCAAATGGATTCAGCTCAGTTCTGATTACAAATACTCGTTATGTTTACACTTTTTAAATTAAGGCTGGAAGGGGGCGCGGAATTTAAAGAGCTGTCAAAATTGTTTTTCATCGAAGAATTCTTTTTTAAAATTTCTGATTACAAGTCTAGTAACTTTTTGTTGGCTCCCTGAAGTTAGTAGATGAATGTAGCGGAGGAGAATATTAATTTGCATAAATATTCATTTTATTTTCAAATCTATTTTTCTGTGTTCATTTTTGTTGATTCAACACCAACTTTCTTATGCCAAATATTAATCAATCTGGATGAAATTTTTACTGCAAGTATTTATGAGGTAGCTGGATGTTTCTATGCATTAGTTTGTGAGAAATGCTGCTAGTTTATTTTATAAATATTTTTCTTAAGAATAAATATTAATAAAATAAACTAGCAGCATTAAGAAAAATATTAATAAAATAAACTAGCAGCATTTCTCACAAAATAAATGCATAGAAACATGCAGCTAGCTCATAAATACTTGCAGTAAAAATTTCATCCAGATATATTAATATTTGGCATAAGAAAGTTGGTGTTGAATCAACAAAAATGAACACAGAAAAATAGATTTGAAAATAAAATGAATATTTATGTAAATTAATATTCTCCTCCGCTACATTCATCTAGTAACTTCAGGGAGCTAACAAAAAGTTACTAGATTTGTAATCAGACATTTTAAAAAAGAATTCTTCGATGAAAAACAATTTTGACAGCTCTTTAAATTCCACGCCCCCTTCCAGCCTTAATTTAAAAAGTGTAAACATACGAATATTTGTAATCAGAATTGAGCTGGATCCATTTGGGGTATGAAAATTAAAATTATGAATAAGTGAAATAGCTAAAAAAAATTTGGAAAAATTTTCATGATTTTCAGTGGAGTCTTCCCTTAATTCCTAAATATTTGTATTCTTCACTATGTTTAACTGAATCCATTTATTCTTCTAAAATTAATCTTAACATGTATTTCCTGTTGCCATGCAATTTGTTTTGTCCATATTATACCTGGTAAGGTTTAACTTGTATCAGTAGCAATAAAACCAAGTCCCCTCAAATGAGGGTGGAGATTATAGGAGGGTTGTAAATTTTCAGGATTCCTTTCAAAACCTTGTTATTGTACAGGCTGCCGGAACTCAGTTCCTTGAAAGACAAGCTCAGTGACGGAACTACACAGTACGAAGAGAGATATTTTGTTATTTTATTTTGTGCTACAGAATGTATCAACTAGTCCCTTCCGCCACTGGATGGATGGACTGCATCGCTCCACTACCCCATCGCCATAACATCGCCCCACAGACATATCTCCTTTCTCTCTCTTTTCACAGTGAGACAAGATACATCACACAGACTTTAACAATCAAACCTCATTTATGACATTCTTGTCGTTTCCTGATCATATCATGGAAATGTTAGATGCTAGGTAACCACGCAAATGGAATCTGGAGAATCAGATACAACCATGAATTAGGCCTATATACCTTGTATGATGATGTGATATTGTCAACTTACAAACGCATCAGGAGATTACAATGGGCTGGACACCTCGTTAGAATGGAGGAGGGACGAATACCAAAGAAAGTTCTGGAAGGACACTTTGGAGGGAAGCGATTGATTGGAAGACTCAAAACCCGATGGGACGACATGGTTGGAAAGGACGCTGTAATCCTCTTCCACATAACTGGAAAGCAGCAGCAAGAAATAGAGAAGAATGGAGGAAAGCAGTTGGGAAGGCCATGGCTCGAAAATGAGCCGAAGCGCCATTGATTGATTGATTGATTGATTGATTGATTGATTGATTGATTGAGGTAACCATGCAGCTGATTCAGTGTCATTAAATAACTTTCTTTAAAGATCCGGCATCTTTCATGGCTACCATTACCATGATGATTTTCAACTAAACTCTCTCTTAGCATTGACCTAATTTCAGTGTAGGTTAGGTTAGGTTAGGTAACGGTGGCTAGGGGCGGGTTAGGGACGACCCTTTTCACGTCGGCCATACGGAGGCCTATTGTGCACCCCGATTTATGGGATGAATGAGGATGAGATGTACCAGCCCACCGGCCGCATCCGCATGTGACCCGTCACCCGCTCACCCTCCTGTCCTAAGTGATCAAGCAGCACAGAATCCATTCCAACGCCCTTCCAAGGTATCGAAGCACCCTTGGAAGTGCTCTTAAGGATTGAATCCTGGCAGAGACATTATGGAAGGCTGGGAACCCTGGAACGGTTGCTGAGAGGATGCTGCCCTTCCTCCCCCATAAGCGGGCAAAGACATGTGTCTTCACCTGAATATATCTATGGAATAAGATGAAGAAGTTGAATGATAGGTATGAAATCTAAATTCTATCTCTACATGGGAGGGGAAGGGAAATGGTCCTGGGCAATGAAAATTCCAACCCAGACTTTGCCTAAGTAACTGTGGAAAACTGCGGAAAAAAAAAAACACAGTCAGGTTGGTCGGTCCGGGAATTGAACCGTGGACCTCCCGAATGCGAGTCCCAGGCAGAATGAGGCACCTCGTTTAGTCAAACTTCAGTGTAACTGAGTATCTCGTTGAATTTAAAATTTTTAATTTTATTGTAACCCCATCTAATTTCATGAATTGTATAAGATTCTATATTTCTACTTGAAGCAAGTAAAGCGATAGGGTTGGAAGTAAATCCCGAAAAGACTAAGTATATGATTATGTCTCGTGACCAGAATATTGTACGAAATGGAACTATAAAAATTGGAAATTTATCCTTCGAAGAGGTGGAAAAATTCAAATATCTTGGAGCAACAGCAACAAATATAAATGACACTCGGGAGGAAATTAAACAGAATAAATATGGGAAATGCCTGTTATTATTCGGTTGAGAAGCTTTTGTCATCTAGTCTGCTGTCAAAAAATCTGAAAGTTAGAATTTATAAAACAGTTATATTACCGGTTGTTCTGTATGGTTGTGAAACTTGGACTCTCACTTTGAGAGAGGAACATAGGTTAAGGATGTTTGAGAATAAGGTTCTTAGGAAAATATTTGGGGCTAAGAGGGGTAAAGTTACAGGAGAATGGAGAGAGTTACACAACGCAGAGCTGCACGCATTGTATTCTTCACCTGACATAATTAGGAACATTAAATCCAGATGTTTGAGATGGGCAGGGCATGTAGCACGTATGGGCGAATCCAGAAATGCATATAGAGTGTTCGTTGGAAGGCCGGCGGGAAAAAGACCTTTGGGGAGGCCGAGACGTAGATGGGAAGATAATATTAAAATGGATTTGAGGGAGGTGGGATATGATGGTAGAGACTGGATTAATCTTGCTCAGGATAGGGATCAATGGCGGGCTTATGTGAGGGCGGCAATGAATCTCCGGGTTCCTTAAAAGCCAGTAAGTAAGTATTAGATTTCACTTAAATAAAACTGTTTTAGTTCGTACCTGCACATAATTTTCACTCATTGAAACCAGCTGCAGATTTGAACACTTTTTCCTTCTAATTTTATACCTACATAATACACGGTTAAAAAAAAATCAAAGGCATTATATCAAGCTGTTGTTTTATTTATTTCTTTATATTTGTACAATAGCAGGTGATGCAAACCTAGACATTGTCTTCAATTAAGCGAATTAGCATTGGACAGCATCAGCATAGTTACATGCATTAATAGTAGTATCAAAGAGGGTTCCATCAGCACAGCTGTATTGGCTGATGGTATATTGTCCATTGACGTTCTGGCAATAATAGAAAATTTGGCAATTGTTAGGATCTCTGACAAAACCGTCTTTGGTGCAGACTCCTAATGGTGGTGGAGGAAGAGTAGTAGTAGTTGTGGTTGATGGCTTTGTTGGTGGATCTGTTGGCTTTGTATCCCCAGTTGGAGGTTCAGTTGGATTACTCGGCTGTAACACAAATTATATGAAATTACTTTTTCTTCTTTCATCACTTACTCAGTAATATTATTGAAATTGAACATTTTCTAGTAACAAATGCAGAAATACTGTAGTTTTTCGAATATCCCGCGCATTTCTCCCCCCGAAATATAAAAGTAAAAAATACAGGTGTGCGGCTTATTCGAAATGAGGTTGGCAGCATTGTCCATTTTCCCCCCGGGGCAATTCCTAAAGGTACAGTCACACGTCGCTACTTTCGCAGCGATGCAGTACAAAAAACTGCGCAACTCTCGTACTGCGACGTGTGAACAACGGTGCAACCCGAAAAGTAGCGCCTGCCGAACCTGCTGCTCGCTACTTTTCCATGCTGCGCGCAGCTTAAAAGTAGCGACGTGTGAACAGGGTTCTCAGGGTTGCAGCCGCAGCATTTTTGATATCGGTTTTGTTGAAACGTTTGCTGCGGTTGCGACCAGTGTTGCCACCCAAATGTGCCAATGATACTTTCATTGTTTGGATGTATTTTAATGTTAGATGTGATGAAAATAAATTATTTGTAACAGTTATTAAATGCACAACACAGTCTGAGCATATTTGCTGGCGATATAATTCACTTTTTTAATCTTCTGTAGCGTAGTTTCAAACAGGAGGGTTGCCAACATTGATTACGTGAATATGCTATTAGTTATCATTTAAGTATATAGGCGTTTTTAAAAGCTTTATAGTAAAGATAATGCCAATTTCTGAATACTAGTTAGGACAGAAAAGCAAATAATAGGTAAGTAAGCTTTCGCAGGAGTTTATTAATAATGCGAACATAACCACAAAATGTATATTGAGAAGTCAACACGGAGATGGAAACCTGCAGCATGACTGCGGCTGCCAAAAGTAGCGCCTTGTGTGTGAACAGACTCGCAACTTCCAGTTGCAACTTCTGCAGCACTCGGGTTGCGCAGCACGGAAAGTAGCGTGCAGCGCGCTACTTTTGGCTTACGTGTGAACACAACACGCAACTTTTGCAGCTACAGTACAAAAGTTGTGCAGCAAAAGTAGCGACGTGTGACCGTACCTTAAGGTAGTAGCGCACGCCATTATCTTCCCACGTGGACATTTCAATTGTTAATGACGTTTGGATTAACAGTACATTTGTCAGAATAAAGTGTGATAAGTCTTGAATCGTAAACTGTTTAGTCAAAGGAATAAATTTCATGTTGCCAGACAAAATACATTTTAATATTAGATCATATTTATCTATCAATTTCCAACATAATGTACGAGACGTCCAGGAGGAAAATAGAGGCCTACTCTTTCACAAATTATTGAAACATTTAGAAAACACCTCCCAACATAAAGATGAGATATAGTAAATAAGTAAGACGTCGTTATTGTTAATACTAATAGTATATTATTATTATTATTATTATTATTATTATTATTATTATTATTATTATTATTACATGGTATCTTTGGTGATATCTGGTATTTGTTGGCAACCAGTTGCGGTGCGTCAATAAGAGCACAAGAGCACGTGAACACCTTGTTTCCATTAATACACGACTAGTTTTATTATTTAATACCGTATTGGCGAAGTGGAGATGTATAATATCAGGATCGAGTATTTTAAACTTCCCTCATCTTGCATAAATTTCATATGTAAATTTGGCAACAACCGTTCACGTACAAGTCGTGCTCTTTTCAAGAAGGTTACAGGAATTTCACGCATGCGCGGGAGAAAATTGTCTTTCGCTGGCCGCTTATGACTCGTCAAGAGCACAAAGCGTTAAGTGAACAGTGAATCTATCCTACAGATGTCAGGTGCATCGATGCCTATCGCTTACGTGCTATAGCTCGAGAAAAAAATTTATAAGTCTGTATCTTAGCCTGCAGGTGTCAGCATCTCACTGTTGGAACGTTTACTTTATGTGGATGTGTGTACAGTGCTGCTACGAGAGTGTAGTTTGTGAATTACTATACTTCAGTGTCGGCATATAGCATAGTTTGGCTTTCAAAGACGTGCTGGCTGAATGTGATGGTGGTATGAATTTAAATATCTGTATGGTGGTGTATATTATTTAAGAATAATATTTACTGGCATGTAATTATAGTAATCAATCTATGCGAATGGGATTACAGTACTGGTATAGGCTATAGTGTATCAGTGTGTTGTGAATCAAAATACAGTAATTACTGAACACACGCTTTTGTAAATTGTTTTATGCATGAACAATGAACTCTGTTCAAGTAATTTTGAAGAGTAAAGAACTGGGCAAACTGGCTTTCCAGGAAAACTTGGAAATAAAAAGAGTAGGTTTCATTATTATTATTATTATTATTATTATTATTATTATTATTATTATTATTATTATTATATATAGTTTTGAATTTATATACGGTTTTTTGACAGTGAAACATTGGAATCATGATATTTTATATTAGGCTAAAAACGTACGATTTCAAATTCTCTTCGATTTTGGAACACAAAATTGTGAACACACAATATTTTATCACGAGCCGCCACTGCTCAGTAATATTATTGAAATTGAACAAATTCTAGTAACAAATGCAGAAATACTGTAGTTTTTCGAATATCTCGCGCATTTCTCCCTCCGAAATACCGTGCGTTTTTTTTTTAAGCGCTTCAGTAAAACGCTTCATGCCTTTGCTGCAGCAAAATGAGAGTCGAAAAAAACGTAAGTAGGTCAACTGACTGCAAAATGGTGGACAATTAATATTGCCTTCTATTACTGCAGTAATAAATTTAACCCTAAAAGAACCGAACATATTAAATAGTTTCGACTTCCATGATAATGACATGGAATTATTATTACTAGACGATTTTAACAATAACAAACGTTGCAAAAGACCAAAACACGCATTCCGCCGTGATGGATCGTGCAGTAAACTCGTAAAGCGAAGTTTTGATTTGCTGCATGGTTGCTACAGCGACGGTGAAGCAAATGTAATAAAAGAACGGTCTTGCTGCAGCGCTTTACTTCTAGCTTAAAAAAAACGCACGGATATACAAGTAAAAAATACAGGTGTGCGGCTTATTCGAAATGAGGTTGGCAGCAATTCCTCCGGGACAATTCCTAAGGTAGTAGCCAACGAGTTAGTTCTCTTTCTATCTCGTTGGTAGTAGCGCACGTCTAGCTTTAATTATTCAGGTAATCTTTTCGTACTTTTATCTTATTGTAATTGTAAATTTAATACTAATTGTAATATTATTTGTAATTGTAATTGTAAATTTAATACTAATTGTAATTTTATTGTTGATATTGTAGTTGGAATCTCCTGGTAGAGGGGCAGAGAAGGCCTGACGGCCTTATCTCTACCAGGTTAAATAAATAAATACTAATACTACTACTATTTTCCCACGTGGATATTTCAATTGTTAATGGCGTTTGGATTAACAGTACATTTGTCAGAATCAAGTGTGATGAGTCTTGAATCGTAAACTGTTTAGTCAAAGCAATAAATTTCATGGTGTCAGACAAAATACATTTTACTATTAGATCATATTTATCTATCAATTTCCAACATAAAGTACGAGACGTCCAGGAGGAAAATATAGGCCTACTCTTTCACAAATTATTGAAACATTTAGAAAACACCTCCCAACATAAAGATGAGATGTAGTAAATAAGTAAGAATCGTTATTGTTAATACCGGTAGTATATTATTATTATTATTATTATTATTATTATTATTATTATTATTATCAGTGCTTTTTTTCTGGAAAAAAGTTTACCACAACTCTATCACTCGATCACATTATACAACAAAAACCGTAGGTTTAAAAACATTAGGCCTACATACCTTATATTACAGTAAGTTCCAAACGGAGCTCATCGATTTTAAGCATAACGGAAATTGTGTGATTTCGAGCTATAGTTTCAGGATCAATAACGGAAGATGGCAGCACTATATTGCATGAGTTACTTTTGCTCCAACTAGCGTATTCCGAATCTCACCGGTCCGGTGGCATCAATGACGTCACGTTGCAACGAAAAAAAGGAACAAAACTGCTGGAAGAATCGATGCTGTCATGGCGGCTGTGTAAGTGGTTATCTGTGCTACGCTAGCAAAATTTTGCGAAATTTCCGTACTGCCATCTCGTTCAAATAAAAGAGAGCATAAACAACTTATTTCTTGAACCGGTAGTAATAACTGGTCCGTTGACATCTTCGCTCATAAGCCATTAACATATTGTTTTTACGTTGTGCTCATTACAAACAATACAGCAGAACTAAAGCAGAACACACCGCCATGACACAACAGTGCACGATGTCATTCGTCTGCTAATTCCCGCCCTATACAAGAACCAATCAGATTCACTGATGGCGGCTGATGGAGCCTGCCACCACCTCTGCAAGTTGATGGCACCGGTGCGACACTGGTGGAGCATCAATGACGTCATCGGTGGAATTCGGAACACCGTGATGCCATCGGATTGCTCACCGGTGAGATTCGGAATACGCTCGAGAAAATGTAAACTCTTGGACTCGGCAGTGGCGGCAATTTTAATTTTCAATTTCGCTTCTAAAATATATCTCGTTGGAATTTGTACTGGCAAAAAGTTTACCGGAACGCGTTCCGGCTGAAAAAAAGCGCTGATTATTATTATTATTATTATTATTATTATTATTATTATTATTATTATTATTTCAGTACATGGCATTGTGATTTTATCCTCTTTGGTGATAAATGGTATTTGTTGGCAACACTGAAGAGACGGCCAAATTAGCTTTTTAGGAACTACTCTTACGTGATCCTCATTATATATTGGCTGCTGCCTTAAAGAAGAAAGGTTGGACTGTGGATGAAGAAGTTTCTTGCCTAGCAATAAATAGATTAGTGAGGCATGTTAACATTATAGCTTTTAAAGCTGATGGTCAGGTGGTTATTGTTGACCCAACAATCCGGTTTTAGTTGGGATGCCATCAGACTTCGAAGTCCCAAAGAAAAGCAGATCTTTTATATAAGTCTACAGGCACTATATAAAGTTAAATACAATCTCAACCATACTGAAGTTTATGGCTTGCTGATAGGTTCTCGAGGAGCTATTCCAAAATCCTTTGAGGATTTTAGAAAGACATTAGTCTTGCTAACTTCTCTTAGGAATTTGTAATGTTGTAAGTGTTCTAAAAAATCATGTCAAATTTTATTTAACCGTTTTTTTCAATTAACTGATTTATGTTTCATTGCAAGTTTCTTTTATTGTATTGCTAATATTTTTTTATTGTGTTTCTATACCAAAATTAATAATTGTGAATATATTGAGTCTTAGGGCTACCTTCAGTAGAAGGCAATTTGACAATAAATAAATAATTAAGTCAAATGTTTTAATTTTGTAATTATAAAGAATGCTTTTTGTGTGTAATTCCGAAAGCAAAAGTTTATCTTCTTTCTTAGATGCGTGTTAGATTATTTCATTTAGGTATGTCTTATGAATAATAAATAGTCTAAAGAATAACTGTAAATTGTAATATTATTTGCAAAATGACAAAAAAATAAATACTGGTAAATAAATTGTTGCTAATCTCGTAAAATGCATAATAAGAAAGTATGTGCCACATTCGTGGCACTCTTTATTTTTTCTTTTTAATTATTATGTGTTTTATTCATTTGAACGTTTTCTCAATTGTTTTATTTTATTTATCATAATTTATTCTAGTATCTATGTAAACGTGAATAACATTTGAATCAGATGAACTTTTCAAGATAAAATCCGAAAGTTAACTGCTCCTCTTATTACCTCTGTTCCACTGCTTTGGCCAGACAGGACAGACTTGATTGTGTTGATCAGAGGATATTTTCCTTGGTTGCATTTTCCACGGTAGTCGTCAGTGTCGATACTCCATACCATGGCTCCTCCAATACCGTGATCCAAGATGTACTGAGACTGTTTCAAAATATAAGTATTAACAGTTTTTTATTCAAGACTTGTGTTGATGTGTAAAAGAAAATAAAAATCCCAACTACCAAATAATCACTATTGATGTATGATAACCAAGTTCCAATATTCTCTAGTTATTCAGTATTACAGTTTATGTAAAAATAATTACACATTTTTCTTCATACCTTGATTTTGAAGGATTCAACATTGTCATAACCGACCCATTGGTTTCCTTTGTAGGCATATGGTACCTTCTGCTTGTCATTCCAGACAACTGTCCATTGATCCAGATTAATACAGATCTGTAACCAAATATTATAAATATTTATTGTATTTTTGTATTAATATATTTGAGATTGTATTTAGATTAACATTTGCGAGGAATTGGAGTGTTAATGACTATATCTGGACTATACTGTGTAAATTGTCCATATTGGCTCATCTTTCATTTTCTTTCAAAGTTGTGTCTTTCTTCCAAAATAAGATGTTTATGCTATATTTCATTTTTGAGCATGATGACATACAAACCTCGCTAAAATGGGGATAAATGTAGTATTGATAATTTTAGACTCATATAATTGTTAACATTTTCTTCCAAAACTGTTTGAGAAAGTTACGTAGAGCCCTACAGTAGATTATATCATTATTTGAAATTCAACAGTATATTAGTTTTAGAGCAGTTTAGATTTAGAAAAAAAAATCGAAAGAGAATACTGTTTTTAGGTTTGTGGATGAAGTACTGAATTCTTTAATTCGAAATTACACCTTAGATGGATGATATTAAAAAAAGGTAAAGTTTTATGGTATTAAAGATGAGACCTTGAGTTGGTTTACATCTTCCTACTTATCAAATAGAAAACATAAAGACGAAATAAATATACCAAATAGTCACAAAGTTCTCACTCAAAATTTAGAAATATTAAACATGGAGTTCCCCAGGAATCAATTTTAGGTTCATTAGTATTTCTAATGATTTAGCCTCAACCATAAATTAATTTATCAAAGGGAATCTTATTTGCAAATTATATAAGTATGATTATATCGAGCAAACAATAACAATAGGATCACTTTATAAACACTTATAACACAGTGTTAAATATAATGAATGAATGAATGAATGAATGAATGAATGGTTTGTTAAAAAAAGCCAGTATAATCAAATTTAGTAGGTACTGTACACATAATAGTGCTCAGTTTTCCCAAAATATTAGATTAAATGGAATTGATCTCAAAGAAACTGTAAGCACAAAGTTTCTTCGTTAGAGTTAGATGATTGCTTGAATTAGAAAATATACAGTATATAGAATATATTACTCCTGAAATGAACTTTGCCTGTTACGCATTAAGATCCTTATCTTTTATTGGCGATATAAACGACCTTAAATGTCATACTATACTTTGCATACTTTCATTCTATACCGGTAATTAATATTAATATTCTGTGTCAACTCATCTGGAGCTAAACATATTTTTGTTTACGAAAGAAAGCTATAAGGATAATGATAGTTGTCCATAAAAGGGCATCATGTAAAAAGATTTTCCAGAATTTAGAAATATTGATATTTTCTTGTGAGTAGGTCTACTGGCATATTTTTTCCCTCATTATGTCTTATATTTAAAATTTTGTTAGAAAAGCATAAAGAATTCAACATGGAAATACACATTGCATTTGTAGATTATTGTAAGGCATTTGATAAAGTTAACAGAAGCAAACTTGAAAACACCACTTGACAGCATTTTACGATCAGAGTATCTTCAATATTTGTCCACAGCATTTATATCATTCCTGACACAGAAGCCATACACATACATAATATCCAAGTACTCGATATTGGAAAACTGAAATAGCATTTTTGCTAACACGTGCGAACTCGGGCAGAGACATTGACGCACAAATAGTGAGCACCAGTATTCAGTGCCATCTTAACATGTGGGCACGTTAGGCAGTTGCCCTGGAGCCCCACGAGCATAGGGGCTAATCTATGAACAGACCAGAACTTAACACTAATTTACCGGTCACCTGCCTTAACATCCAAATCTCCTGTTAACTCAGTAGGTCTACCGTTTTTAAGTTTAAATTTTTGTTTTTCAAAATTCAAGATTCATGTTTATTATCCAAACCTTTATATTGATTATGTCAAAACACTGATTTTGTTTGAGGTACCAATAAATGTAAGTTTATGTTATAGATAATTAAAATTTTTACTCCTGTGACTGGCTGTGTAGCCAGGACCCAATGCAGTGCTTTGTCCAGCGGCCTATAATTATGTTAAGACAACACTGCTGGTATTGTGTAACTGAAGTTATTTATCCCTATTCCTGATCCTGATGCCACGAGGCTGTGTGTTATTGCTATCA
The DNA here is from genome assembly GCA_025594305.2 of Periplaneta americana. Lineage (NCBI taxonomy): Eukaryota > Metazoa > Arthropoda > Insecta > Blattodea > Blattidae > Periplaneta > Periplaneta americana. Next base: position 31,957,673 of record JAJSOF020000023.1, on the reverse strand, counting down.
AACGTATGTAATGAAGATCAGCGAAATTCACAAGAATCTGTATTACAGAAACAAAGACCTTGTTTTGTGCAAAACTATTCAAAATAGGACACATGTAGGTATACATGAACTTTTTTCTTCACAAGGACGTAAGGAATTAGATGCTAGATTATTGCATGATCTTCATGAATCAACTCACAAGCATAGCATTAAATAAGAGTAGACCTGAGAATTTCACTTGAAAATATAATATGTACTTTATGCTGTACCTAGCATTTCACGTACCTCGTTATATCCCAAGTCACCAGCTTCCTCAGTGTAGGGGCCACCTTCTCCTGGGCCTGTTGATGGAGCACCAATTCCATGATTGGAAGAACTTTGCAGGGTAAAGCTGCGGCCATACGTACCCATACCAAGGTTCAGCTTGCTTGCAGGTGCGCCTTTTTGAATCCAGTATCTGATGGCATAATCCTGCAAACAGGATCATAAATGTAAAAGTACGGGAAATAATTCAAATTTAGTCTATCTGTATGTAGTTCTATAGTGACTGTAATATATATATATATATATATATATATATATATATATATATATTTTCCCCATCTAAATTGCTGGGGTTGATTGATGACTACTTTAATTCCTTCTAATAATGCCTTCTTTGAGTGATTTTTTTTTATTTCTCTTGCTCAATTCATTATTAATTTTAGTACTCTCTCTTGTACTTGATTTTCAATATAGCCATACCAGTGTTGTACTATAATATCTTATCTTTAATTTATTTGCATTATATTATTGTGTTTTTTTTAGTGAAGAACTGTTTTCAGAACATGAGAGGGTGATAGTAGAAGGAAGAAGGATAAAGTGCATGAGATTAGTTGCTGATGATATGGCATTGTTAGCAGAAAAGGAGATGATATTAAGGGATGTGTTACTTGTTACTCGAGCTAAATGACAGCTGTGAGCAGTATGGGAAGAAGATAAATGGAACCAAGACAAAGATCATGGTTATCGGAAGAAAAATAAAGAAAATAAATGTACGAATTCGAAATGAGATAGTAGAACAAGTGGACAGCTTCAAATACCTGGGGTGTACTAGAAATAGTAATGTGAGCTACTGTCAGAAAGTCAAATGGAGGATAGCAATGGCAAAGAAAGCTTTTAATAGAAAAAGAAATATCATCTGCAGACCTCTGGGGGATCTAGTGAAGTACTTTGTGTGGAGTGTGGAATTTTATGGGAGCAAAAACATGGACATTACAATGAAGTGAAGAGAAACGACTGAAAATATTTGAAGTGTGGATATGGAGAAGAATGGAGCTTGTGAAATATACAGACAGAATAAGAAATGGAGCTGTGTTGGAAAGAGTGGTGAAGAAAAAATAATTTGTGAAACTGATAAGGAAGAGAAAAAGAAATTTGTTGGGTCTCTGGCTGAGAAGAAATTGTCTACAGAAGGATGCACTGGAAGGAATGTGAACTGGAGAAAATTTCGGGACTGAAGAATAAGAAGATATCGCATGATAAGACAGCATTAAGATATATGGATCTTATGCATAATTTAAATAAATAATATGTAATAGAATATAACTTTTTGTTATTAAAATAAAGTAGCATAGCTGCATACAACGATAAAGGACACGGATTATTAATACTATAATTTGTTTTTAATCAGACAGTGGTGACAAGATAAAAACATGCCATTATTTAGTGAACAATATGGATAAGGGCTATTGACCATTTGCTCCATTTTTGTGTCTTTTATTTTGTATAATTTTGGTTACAATGAGTGTCAGTAAGTATATGCTGAACAAACTGTTGGTGATTTGTTGATACTAACCACATTGAGTGTGTTTTCACCATTTTCGATGTCCTCATTGCCAGGATAGAGAGGAGCATTCTCTCCAGTAGCAGAGTCCCAGTCGCCGTGCAGATCATATGTCATGACGTTAATGAAGTCCAAGTTCCTTTAGACATAAAAATCACTTAGTAATATTATAAGCAGGGAAAGGATTTATATGTAAATACATATTTACTTATAAAGCTAATATAATTTATATTTTGCATTATCTTTATGTTTCACAATGTGTAGGGTTGAAAAATCCTACTTTTATTTTCCATATTTTTCCATATTTTAGAGTTTAGTACATATTTTCGTTAATTTCCATATATTTTCCATATTTCATATAAAACAGTCCATATTATATTAGGTTTAACAATAAAACAAAACAAAATTCCATTAACTTTTAAAAATACATTTCAACAATAGAGATTTAAACACATGTTCAGTAATCCCTTTAACATCAGAGTTATTTGAAAATTAGCAGTCCTATCAACAATGGGAAAGTAAGTTACAAAACTGTATTAATTTAATTTAAAATTTTTAACAGACTTCAGTTGTGCAGCTCAACAGTTAAATGCCAGTCAGAGTACACATAGGTTCAGTTTTGTAAATCATACTATAAAGACGGTAAATATGCCAAAAGTACGTCATTCAGTCAATTTAAAATCAAAACTAACAAGTTACATTTCAGAATTTAAAGAAGATGGTTTATCAACTGACAATAAAATATTATTTTGTAATTTGTGTCAGTGTGCAGTATCATCTACACAAAAGTTCCTGGTGCAACAACACATTACAACTAGTAAACATCAGGCCAACAAACAACTAAATTCCAAGCAGAGACAATTGTTTTTAACACAACCAACAACATCGAATGTAAGATCTGAGTTTAACATCGACCTGTGCCGTTCTCTCATCTCTGCTGATATTCCTCTCTACAAACTAAAGAATAAGGTCTTCAGGGAATTCCTTGAAAAATATACTCAACATACAATCCCGGATGAGTCAACACTTAGGAAGACGTATGCTCCATCCATCTACGATGAGACAATACAGAAGATAAGAGATGAAATTAAAGATAGTTCAATTTGGGTTTCCATTGATGAGACTCCCGACAAAGAAGGTAGACTTGTTGGTAATGTAGTTATCGGTTTGTTAAGTGAACAATATTCTGAACGAATTCTTTTACATTGTGATGTTCTAGAAAAGTGCAATAACAAAACTATAGTTAAACTGTTCAACGAAGCTATGGGTATCCTGTGGCCAAAGGGTATTATGTACGATAATGTGTTATTCTTTATTAGCGATGCTGCCCCTTATATGGTCAAAGCTGGACAAGCATTATCTGTTGTATATCCTAAATTGACTCATTTTACTTGTGTGGCGCATGCATTTCATCGTGTGGCAGAAGTGGTCAGAGACAATTTCCCTAAAGTAGATTTGTTGATTTCATCAGTGAAAAAGTATTTCTCAAAGCTCCCAGTAGAGTTAACGTGTTGAAAGAAATGTACCCTGAAATTCCATTGCCACCAAAGCCAATTTTAACTAGATGGGGTACATGGCTAGAAGCAGTTGAATATTATGCCGAACATATAGACTCTATTAACAATGTTCTCCTTGCATTGGACTCTGAAGATGCAGTCTCAATTGATACTGCGAAAACAGTTACCTGTGACATAAGTGTGAAGAATGACTTAGCTCACATTCAGCATACATTTTCATGCATCATAAAAACGCTCAAAAGTCTCCAAAATAGGCACCTTTCACTATCTGAAAGTTTTGAAATTATAAATAGTACTGTGGAACAACTGAATCGTGGTAGAGGTAAAGTTGCAGATGCAGTAAGAGCTAAGGTGGACACTGTACTTTCAAAAAACCCTGGATATGAAGAACTACAAAAGGTTGTTGCTGTGATGAGTGGTGAATCAACAGTGAAGATTAACTTGGACTTATCCCCAGCAGACATTGTGAAATTGAATTATGTACCAGTTACTTCTTGTGACGTCGAACGCTCTTTTAGTCAGTATAAATCTATCCTCAGAGACAATAGAAGAAGATTCACTTTTCAGCACTTGAAAGAAATGTTTGTAACCTATTGTTATGGTAACAGACAATAAAAATTGTGTTTTGTTGAAACTACATTGGAAGATAAGGTACGTCCATTATATTTTTGTTTAGTTTGATTAAAATGTACCAATATTTAACGTACATAGTCATTTTTATAATTTTAAGTCCATATTTAATTCCATATTTTGGTAAAAATCCATATTTAATTCCATATTTTGGTAAAAATAACTACATATATATTTACATATTTCATATATTTTTAGTCCATATAAATCCGTTCCCTGATTATAAGTATGTGCAATTTCAAAACCATAGTCTGCATTTATAAGGTGTAGCGTTTATTTATTTGTGATGAAGTGTCTCAAATTCCTGTGGAAATATACACCATGTAATGGGCTCTCTACAATGGAGATTCAAAGAATGTGTGCAGCTAAATTGAGGCCGTCTTAGGAACGTGGTTTTTAAAACTTGAGAACTTTTTTGAATAAAAAGCAAATGGTATGTTAAATGCTGTATATTAATTTGTAAATAACACTTTATATACTTCTTAAATCACATATCAGTAATCAATAACAGCAATTAAAATTGCTTTTTTTAATGCACCTTGTTTACTGTAATTTTTCTCCATCCCCCCCTTTCTGTCATTGGTTATTTTACAGATCACATTCTAATATGGCCATAAAGTCATTTAATATGCGCTCCTGTATATACATGACGTGTATCGTCTTAAATGCAGGCAGTAAGGCCGTAACACGATACTACGAGAGGAGTTCGGCCGGCGTCGTGAATCGGGTCCCGGCATAGCTCAGTTGGTTAGAGAGCACTCAGCATGCACAGCTGAGAGGTCCTGGGTTCGATTCCCGGTGCCGGTACGAATTTTTCTCGTACTTAATGGTATAAAAACAAATTGACTAGTCATACTAGTCGAGCAATATGTAATGAGGTGGGCGAGACCTCATTCATATTCGATACATACATTCTAATATGCTAAAGTAAACTATAATCCAGAAATGAACTATGTTCCTCACATCGACAGCTGCGTTATATCAAGGTTTTACTGTATGTGCAGTTCTGAAGAACTCAGTATTTATAACGTAGGAAGTTCTGTATTTGTTGGTAGTAGTTTGTACCACTCAACATTTAAAAATTTGAGTGTCAACACCTAGCATTTAATTCTTTCTATTAATATTGCAAACATAATTAACCATGTGTGCCTGTTATTTAACTTACTTAGCAAGTTGAGGTACATCATATGCAGCATCAATGTTCTCAACTCCTGCAGACACAGCTGCAGACAACAGGAACCCGTTTTCATCAAATTTTGGTCTGAGTTCACTCAAGAGTTTCGAATAAGCATCCTGAAAGAAGACATTACTTTTGATGAGAGTCAGAATGAGATTATGTACATATAATATAATATAATATAAATCATGTGGTAATTGATGCATATAGAAAATTAGGATTTATAATCAGAAATACAAAAGACTTAATACATATAAATACTATTGATACTCTCTATAAAACTATGGTTAGAAGTAAGCTAGAGTATGCGTCTGTAATATGGTCACCTCAGTTCCAGTCCCATCAGATGCAAATAGAAAGGATACAGAAAAGATTTTTACGTTATTTATATTTTTAAAAATATCACGTATCGTCTTATGACAAGCAAATTTCATATAATCAGTTACTTTTTGAATTTAATTATAAAACTTTAAAATCTCGACGATTAATAAATAGCCAAATTTTACTCTATAAGACTGTTAATGGTATATTGAATAACTGTGATTTTCTTAAATTGCTTCAGTTCAATGTAAAAGAACAGAATTACGTCATAGGCAACCTTTTATTATTCCTATTCCTAGAACTGTTTTCTTCCAGAACTCTCCATTGTTTGTTATGTGTAATACTTACAACTCTCTGTCTTTAAACTGTGATTCTCAATTGGATTTCAGTTTAACAATTGAAAAATTTCATACAATGTTAAAAAGCATTGTATTTCCTTAGATATTTAAATTATGAAGAAGTGTTTTATAATGTTTTTACTCAAGTTTTTTAAATAATTTTGCATCATTATATTGACATTTGGCACTATATTAACTGTAATATTATAATATTCTAGCATCTATTACCATCATGTATTTTCTTTCTTTTGTTTGTGTTGTTTGTTTTGTTGTTGTTTTTTTTCTCTCTCTTATTATGTATTTTGTGTATACATCTGTGTAAGCCACCTGTAATTGGAAGCATGCTTCTGTTGGTGGTGGATTTAAAAAAAAAATAAAATAATATAATATATATGTTGTTGTTTTCTAATGCCAGGCGTTTGACAATAAAGTCATTTGACCTCTTGCACTCCAATATTTTTCAAAAGATATTATCATGGTCAGCCACTGAAGCACTGATTTTGAGGTGTTCCGAATCCATTTCTTTATTTGAGTTGCACAATGGACAGTTAGGGGACTGATATATTCCAATTCTATGCAGGTGTTTGGCCGAACAATCATGGCCTGTTGTCAATCTAAATGCAGCTACAGACGATTTTCGTGGTAAAACGGAAATTAACTGTGGATTATGATGCAGAGAGTTCCATTTTTTCCCTTGAGATTGTGTTATCAAATTTTGTTTGTTGAATTCTAAGTATGTAGATTTAATAAATCTTTTCACAGAGTAATACGTAGATTTAGTAACAGGTCTGTAAGTAGCAGTGCTGCCGTATATATATTTAAGCAGTATATAATACTCACACACACATACACAATGTTAAGTGCTAAAAATACATTTTGAAATACAGTAACTTTAATGTTTGAAAAATTCATGCTCAAGTAGCACAGACATGTATTGCCAACATTTGAAACTTCAATATAAAACGTCTCACATACAAAAGACAAATAGCTCTGAAAAGAGCATGTGACATAACATGTCACTTAACATTATCTTCACCCGAGCAGCTCAATTATATTAATGCTTAATTATGTGTAGACAAACACATTAAGATTGTACGATGCTAATGTACAGAATATTCTATTGGTTTAAGTCACGAATAATAATAATAATAATAATAATAATAATAATAATAATAATAATAATAATAATGATAATAATAATGATAATAATAATGATAATAATAATAATGATAATAATAATAATAATGATAATAATAATAATGATAATAATAATAATAATAATGATAATAATAATAATAATGATAATAATAATAATAATGATAATAATAATAATGATAATAATAATAATGATAATAATAATAATAATAATAATAATGATAATAATAATAATAATGATAATAATAATAATAATGATAATAATAATAATAATAATAATAATAATAATAATAATAATAATACCAGCATACGAGAAAAATGAATACATATACTATATTTTTACTGTAGTTATCTCTGTGAAAATGAGTATTCCCTCTATGTTAATTCTTGAAACACAATTCATATAGCCTTAAATTGTGCGGTACCAAACTAATGATTTGAGAAATGGTTGGCTAGATAAAAAAATTTTGAACATAAACACTTTAGTGGCATACAAAAAAAAAAATGAATGGTCCCCTAAATGCTAGCAATCTGCATAAATTAGGAAAATTTCTTTTCAGAGTTAAAATTAGATGGGAAGAGAAGGTCAAAGCTCTGACTGAAATGAGATTATAGATGTCGAGTATTCGGACGTATATAATTAAAATATTGAAAGGGATCCTATCAAATAACAAAATAATTTTTGAATATATTTAATATACGGTATAAAAGAAAAAATTAAAGTTAATGGTTTCAAATATAACTGTTCACGAATGTTTTTATTATTTTCATATGTTCATAGGAAATTATATAAAATAATTAGGAAAATAAATGATATTAGATTAGGAAACGTAGAAGTAACAGTACTATACTATATTTTTAATAATAGAAATAAATGTTAAAGGAACTGGCCACCCTACCCGATTATCTCCTGGCCTAGTTGCCTCATAAGTGATGCCATGTTGAGATCACTTGTAAAGTTCAGTTCTGTCTTCGGACAGTTGACTAAACAACAACAGATACTTATTATATAGTAGGTACTCGTTCGTACTTATAGGTTGCCATATGCATTGTTAATTCGTGATCATTGTATAGTGGGCAATGGCAAGATAAAGAACTGGACTACATCTAATCCGCCATGATGGGAGTACAGGATGATGTAATAAATAAATAAATTCTTGAATTCATCACTGGTCAGCATGTTCTGTCTTCTATTGTAAATCTCAAATTGCAAAAAATATAACAATATCATAAATCTTACCCTGTCACCGTAGGATCCACCTCGCTGTGTGGGATACTCCCAGTCAATGTCAAATCCATCAAAGTCATATTTCTTTACAAAATTGACAATATTGTCTACGAACTTGGCTCGTGTAGCATCATTATTCACCACCTAGTAAAAAGAAATTTACAATAAATTTATTGAGAATGATAATTATTTTCATTATTGAAAACAGATATTAAATAATTTAAAATTTTTTTTATCATATGTAATAATTCTACTGTTTCACTAACCGCTGAAGTTATGAACATTTATATTCTGTTTCGTCATGTAAGTCAGCAAAATTTTTATTCAAGTCAGTTAAATATTAAAGAAATTTTACATATCAAGACTTTAATGATTATGTATTTAGTTATTATTTCTAGTAAGCAACATTAATTTATTCAAATATCTTGGTACAGTACCGGTATTTAAATTGTGAAGCTTACTTGAGAATATTTTTCTGATCCTTCATTCCATCCACCAATTGCAACCATGGTCTTAAGAGCTGGGTTCTTCTCTCTCAAGGCATTGAAGCGTTTGATGGCTCCTAAAAGTGTTGAACACACCATTTAAACTGATCATTTACCACAGTAGAAGCCAATCTTAAACATGGATAATGAAAATTCACTTTAACAAAGTTCATATTAAAATCAGTTAATTATAAAATAAATAAATATTATTTTCTGCATGTTGGGAGAGATAAATGGAATGGGCAGTTAGTTGCACTGTCCAGAATCATTTCGAAATCAAATGAAAGCAACAGACTAACAGTGCTACGTCAATGGACATGTTGTGTGAGAGTACATGTATGTTACAGAACTCGTCACTCCTAGACTGAGGAATTACCACCTGGAAAACATAATGCAAGATGGCGCACCGCTCAATATCTACACCGTGCAAAACAATTAGTTACACGAAGCTTTGGCGATCTTGTCATCAGTAGGCACTTTCCATCAATTCAGCCGATTTCTGGTTGTGGGGTTACCTTAAAGAACGAGTTTTCGTGGTGCATCTAACAACCCTACAGTAACTGAAAGATGCTATCTCGCAAAAAATTGGGAATATTTCAAGACATGATCTGCAAAATGCAGGAATGGTGTTTGTTAAACAAGATTGTGGTAGATACATTCCCACAGTTTTGTAAAAACCATACGTCAATATTTGCCCATCATAGTGAGGTTTTTTTCTCTCTCTCTCTCAAATATTATAAAATTTATTATAACAATTTAAAGTTTGAAGTTACTTTCAAACGACCCTACATTATATTAAAACAAATCTGTTTTTTGCTCGAGTTAGCACTAAATAATTGTATTATTTTTACATATAATTGATAACATACATTAAAAAAATTATTTTGAAAATGTTTCAGGTATTAATGACAAAGTTTTTGTATTATTTTTATCTCATATATACTATTGTCATAATAAATATTATGTAATGCATATTAGAAATAAACTTACCAAGGTCAATATCATTCCAAGTGTCCAAGAGCACAACGCCACCCTGTGTGTCTATTCCCACAAAAGTATAAACAATATGTGTACAGAGATTTGGATCAATGTCTTCTACGTCAAATATTCCATCTCCTGGGCGGTAGATTGACCAACTTCCCCAGTAACAGACAATTCTCACTAAAACAGAATTTTCACGCAAATTATTACTACCGGTACTATTACATCAGTAAACTTGCCTTATCACTGAACTTTCTAGAAGTTGAAATTAGATGTGTTATAATATTGAATTCTGACTAAGAGATCCTGATTCTCATTTTTAATATTAGTCTAAGTATCATCCATAATGATTCTGTCAGAATATCTCGTATTTAAAAATAATCTTAGTGAGTTAAAGTTTCATGCAAAAGTGAAAATGGAATATTCATTAACTGCATTAAAATAAAATAAATTATATTTGTTACTTACATTCTGCTTGTGCTTGTGCTGCAACTAGCACAAGTAGAGCTGCCAAGTTCAACCAAAACCTCATGATGCTAGCCTATGAAAACAAAAAAAAATCTGAAATGTTGCAGAGCTTTTGTTATAGAAACAACAACTGAACAGATACGTTTCAATTATATCATAATCATTAATATTCACACAACTGTAAGCTGTCGAAATCAGAGTAACGGAGAATAAATCATATTCTCAAGATTTCTGTTGTTCACGTGTCTATTATCACTGAATGTCAGGGGCGGTTATTCAGGTGAAGTAGGTGAAGTGCCACTTCATCTATTTATGTGTAAAACACAATTTTGTCTCCTATCAATAATTAATTTCAGTTATTACCGATACTGTATTTCTAAAATAAAAGAGAAGTTTTCTTTTCAGTCATTATGAACAGTGTTTATTTGTATAAATAGTACCTGTAACCGTCCGCTGAATCGAATAGAATAATGTCAACTGTTACAAGCACCGAGCGGTATCTATTAGAACTTACAATACTGTAGAGGTGAAATTATTTGGGTTCCCATTCTCATACAGCACTTGGTTTCCATGGTAACATGATGTCACGCATTAAAGAAAGATTGTATGAGTGAAGTGCATTTCTGAGTCTTTCAGTTACGGATAACTGTCGGACTTGTAGGTGGAGTAACCAGTTTGCAGATCTAACGGTACTAATAATAGGGAAGGGTTGAAGCTGGCCTCCAAGGCCGGGGGCTATTGTTTAAGGACTATGAAATTTTACAGTATGTACTACCTGACTCGAGAATAGTATTCTCATTCCCTGTGTCCAAGCAGCCATCCTTTTAGTGGTAAATTAGCTGGCTCTATGTTATTTTATCAGGAATATACCTCACATACATTCGCAAAGTTTAAAAGTTGTTTTCTGCAGCATGTACTTCTCATGAGCTCGCCAGTTTGTTCCAACGGTACAGATACATTATAGGGGCGAATCTCCTTATTGGTTGAATGGTATGAATGTTACTAACGATATGTATTGTTGTTACAATCGATATAAAATATGTTGCCAACTTCTAAATTAACAGTCAGTTTTATATTGTTGACTTGTAGCCTACTTCAAAAAGGAAATAACGGCAGTAACAGTAAAATATATTTTCCCTGGACCAAAAATATAATACAAACTGACTAAAATCACATCTAGTAATAAACTATTTAAATAATTTTTATTCATTTTTTAAAATTTGGTAGCATTTAATGCTTATCGAATATCGAATACTAAAAACGATAATCGAACCATTATTTCCGCTGACCTTTTTTTGCGTATAATGTGTGATGGGTGGCCCCTATAATGCATCTGTTCCGTTCCAACTCTTGTATTTGAAAGTTTAACGCGCGCGTAAATGTACACATATAGTTTAATACTGTGTGCGTATATATTAACTTATTATTTAATGTATTTAGAGTATGTTAGTGATAAGTGTATATAGTGTATTAATCCTATATCTTAGTGTATATTATATGTTTAATCATTATAGTGCTATTATACAAATAAGAGTACTTAGGTACCAGTACATAGAAAATGTTGATAAATGAGTGCGAAATATGTATCCCGAAAATGACACAATTTGTAATATAATAGAAATGCCGTTTTGTAGACTTAAATATGAGGATAAAAATATGTTTTAAATTCTTGACGACCTACAGGTCCATTTGTTCTTTGTTTTAAAAAGTACTAAGAAAATAGAGAAGTTGTATAAAATAACTTGAAAAAAATTCTTCCTTTGAAAGAAGCTCTTCTGTTTCAAAATATTGAAAATTTCACTCGGAATGCTACATCACAGGAGGGACTTTCATCATTAGCACCATAGCTTTGCATAGAGATATACTGTCCACCCTCAGTTAAACTCAGACATTTTATGAAGACATCATCGACAGGTTTGCTGCTTTAAAAGATAGGAGGATTGACTTGGTATGCAAGAAATTGGGTGAATCCTGAAACAAATTAGTTTTCCTGTTTGCATGTGTTCTAGAACTAGTAAAATTGCATGTTGTTTACGAATAGTAGGCCTACTCATTATATTGGTAAAATTGTTCATGCATTTGTTTATGTGAACAGCACTTCACCTATTTTTTTATGGCGAGCCGCTACTGTTGAATGTGAATATTGTTCACGTGAAATAGCTCATCATGTGCACCAAACCAACTGAGCTTCCCCTCCTGTAGGAGGTCCTAGCCCTTCATGGGACATAGTGGCTTCATTCATTCATTCAGTAGTACTTCTATACCGGTACTAAATTTTTAAAAATATATTTGTCTATTTATTGAAGTAGAAATACCATATATTATGGGCCCCTATCATCATGACATGGCGCAACCTATGGTTGCGAATAGAGGAGACGGCCTCCAGGTATGGAAGGTAGCTGCGAATATATTGAATAAGCAGTCTCGGAAAGCCGATAAGAGGTGGGCCTCCAGCTTGGGAGTTGGACAAAGGGCTAGCAACCCATCACCATAAAAAAAAAGCTGTTACGAAACCCCAACATAAGCCTTGAAATGGGACTCATTCTTTGATCTTGCCAGGATAGAGACCGATGGCAGGCTTATGTAAGGGAAGCAACAAACCTCTGGGTTCTCTAAACGCCATTTGTAAGTAATTAAGTGTTGAAGTAGAAATATGTGTAGCCTATAAATATTTTATTAATTAAAATATAGACTATAAGTATACCATGCACATAAAATACAAATAAAAGTTTTATATATGATAATTTTAAACAAATTTACTTACGTGAGTGTCTACCACTGTGGTAACTACGAAAGAAACTATAGATGCATAGCCTTATATACATTTTGTCGTGTGTGCACCGAACTAATTTCAATTAACAACATTGTTAAAATGTACAATGCAAGGATGTTTGTGTAATTTATAGTCTCTTTACAAAAGTGATCTAACATTATCAGAATTGAAGTTTAGCAATATTAGATTCAAGGCTTTTTCGGAACATCTACCGACAACAATCTTACTTTATGTACATAGAAAACTAAGAATCAGATCTGGGCTACTTCTCCAAAATCAAATTCTAAATTGGACATAAGCGTTTTAATATATCAACACATTTTTTAGATTGTGTCCGTTAAACCGTTGTTGCACCAAGTGTTCCAGTTAAAGTTTTCAAGAACATTTAAGTCCATGACAGTGATGTATGGGAGACGTATTTGTCATCTCTCTGTAATGTACGTATCTATTTGTGTTCAACATCTGAACGCAATAGCATGTCAACATCACAGATGAGAATGTGAAAGAATCCAAGAAGAAAAAGCCAGGAGAAAAGAAATTTTAAGTTCTTTTCATGAATTTGGACTTTCAAGGTGCTCAATATGGTGAGAGATTTTTTAGTTTTTGCACTGTGACCAGACGTCTCTTTTTCCCGGACATGCCCTTATTTTTACGTATAGGCCCATTTTCTTTTTGTATAAAGTCCCCCTGCTTGTTCCCTGAACGTAAAATCATTAATCATCAAAATATTCGTGTGTTCTGTGTTGATGCCTTCATAGCTTGTAATAGCGCCATAACATAGTTTCAGTTCTTTTCGATGTATGGGACAGCACTATTGTTGACAATAAAATCTGTTAAAGATCTATTGCTGGAAAAATTCAATTTTAAGAAATACTTCTGTCAAAAATTGTATTAATATCTATAAACAACAAAATGAGCATATACGAGGTAAAAAAATTACAATGTTCAGATTTACAGAAGTATTTAATTTTTTCTGACCTGAATTTTTACATATCTTTTATGATTTTCCACAATTATGGGTCTACAAGACTGTAGAGGCACCATGGAGAAACAAAAAAACAAAGCAATCCTCTTCCTAATAACAACTGGCCAAGGAACTACCGGGTGCTGCACTCTATCGGTAAAGAACAAAACTACTGAGGATACCAAATGGAATCATCAGGCAAATCATATGAATCACACATTACAGAAATGTCAGTGATTCGAGCGGAAAGGGTTAATAAATTTTAAAGAAGGAAAAGTTCTTCTAAAGGGCTGGATTCGGGAAGAGTACCTAAAACGCTCATTGCATTTCTGCGTTGAATAGCTATACTTAAGCGTTGACACAAATAATTGGTACAACGGCAATCACCAGTAATGGAGATCAGAATTTGGCCGATTTGAGATACCAAAACTTTAGTGTCATGACTCCAAGGACCGAAGGTCTCCACAGCAAATGGGATAAAGATATAATTGTCTAAAAGATGTGAATATTTATTGGCTTTTTTCTTCACTGCTAATTCAGCAGCAGACGCTTTGTGTCTGGAAGTATTCAGCAAGTGAGATGGAGCTATAGTGTCAATGCAAGTCTAATATCTATGAGATAAATTAAATTCTCGCAAAGGAATATCATTAGGGAATTGTAAATGAACAAGGTTCCTTTTCTTTTTAATATTTGTAAGTGTTTCATTCATTCATTCATTCATTATCTTCCATAGATCTTACATGAGCAATGAAGCTTTAAGATGTGGAACAAGTCAAAATTTTACAATATTACAATTATATTTTTCACAAATTTTTACAGTTTTACAATGTAGTAATTTTCTACAATGATGAGGTGAGGTCCGAGGATTCGCCAAAAGATTACCCGGCATTTGCCTTTTGGTTGGGGAAAACCTGGGAAAAACCCAACCAGGTAATCAAATCAAAGGGGGAAATGAAGTGATGCCGTGGACTCACCATAGACCATCCACAGCTGGGGAAAACCTCGGAAGAAACCTTTCATTGAGACCAAAGGGGGATCCAACCCAAGCCCGAACGCAGCTCCGGATCAGCAGCCCAGCGAGTCTGTCCACTGAGCTACATCGATGGCTCTACTAAAAGTATACAGTACATAGCCAATCAGATTATTAAATTTACAAACCCAAACGATCATTCATCAGTTGACCTATACGTATAATACAAAACAAGTAAGTTAATTAAATTTAAGGCATAAACAATTCAATCAGTTATATTTAGAGTAGCCTATTATTTGGGGCTAAGAGGGATGAAGTTACAGGAGAATGGAGAAAGTTACACAACACAGAACTGCACGCATTGTATTCTTCACCTGACATAATTAGGAACATTAAATCCAGACGTTTGAGATGGGCAGGGAATGTAGCGCATATGGGTGAATCAGAAATGCATTATAGAGTGTTAGTTGGGAGGCTGAAGGGAAAAAGATCTTTGGGGAGGCCGAGACATAGAAGGGAGGATAATATTAAAATGGATTTGAGGAAGATGGAATATGATGGTAGGGATGGATTAATCTTGCACAGGATAGGGACTGATGGCGGGCTTATGTGAGGGCGGCAATGAACCTCTGGGTTCCTTAAAATCCATTTGTAAGTAAGAAAGATCGTACAGAACTGGTAAGTAGGCCTATGCCATCACTGGCCAAACTTCATAATCATCTCCAGTTGACCATGATCATCAACATCACCAAAAGAGCATTGAGGACAATTTTCACTGAAAAAAATCTGCTGTGTCAGAGACCTATGACAGGTTCTTTTCTGCCTAAGGGAGTGGCGTGATTCTTCCCTCTTTTCAGCAAAGAAATGCTGTTTGTGAAATTTTTACAGGGTTTTACGTCTTATTCGTGATTAAAACGCATACTCCATGGTGCTACAGCATTTCTTGCGTCTCGGGACAGGGGAACACATTCTCCAAGTGCGATACATCTTGGATAGGCTAAGGCGAATGTAAGTAGTTCCAAAGGCTTCTCTAGCCAGATACAAATTTGCTATTCTCAATCCCACTGACGATAGATAATATCTTACTTGATAAAGTGTCGTCAGATAAAGATTTGAACTATTTTATTAATATAAACAATTTCTTAAAATCTTAACTTTAAGTTTATGCTTGCCAGAATCCTTCATATGTTCAGAATCGAAGTGTCGTCTGATATTATAATGTTTCTTTTTACAATTCTCATCTAAACAGTTGAGGCATTGAGCTTTAGCTTTATTCATAATAACAAAATAGACTTGTCCTCGTGTTTCTTGGAAATTAAAACGAAACCTACAATTTATTCGCCATATTCCACCACTTTACACATCCCTGTGTAGAACGCTGTGGTACTGAGTTCAATGTCTGCTTACTGTATGCACACGCGGAAGGTAGAATATTTGTGGAGGGAGAAATAATGGGGTAGTGTATACAGTGCCCTCGCGGGAACATATTGTCCATGCCTGGTCTAGTAATTATTTTATTTTAAATATCGATGGCCCAGAACCAGACTGTTCCAAGTCCATTTTACTATTTTTTTTTTTCAGGAGAGCTATTTTAAGCTCCTGACATTCAGAGCTTCATGAAACAATTTGGAATAGCTTCATAGCAACCTTATGGAGAACCGTTTTTGCAAAACTTGCTAACTGAAAAAAACTAAATTTTACAGAAGACACAAAAAACTGAATGGAGACAAGTAGGTTATAGGTGCAACCATCACACTTTGACACACTACAATGAAGAGAAATAATTCAATTTTACCAAGATAACTTTAACATCGTGTAGAGGCCTGCTTTATGTTAACGAATCCACCAAAGTCTCAATTTTGCAAATTTTGCACTTAGCAAGTTTTGCAAAATCGGTCCAATTTTGTTCGATTCATATATGCAGACAAGAACTGGAACACAATGAAACACAGGTTTCTTTCTTATAAAAAGTTGGACTAAGAACATTCTGGCTCTCAGCCATCGATATGTTGTACAAAGGTGGATATTCTCAGCACTTTTTTTTTCGTTGGTTGTTTAACGACGCTGTATCAATTACTCGGTTATTTAGCGTCGATGGGATACTGACATTCACCTTACGGTTGGAGAAAACCTCGGAAAAAATCCAAAAGGTAATTATCCCAAGCAAGAATCGAACCCACGCCCAAGCGCAACTCTGCATCGACAAGCATGCACCTCAGCCAACTGAGCTACGCTGGTGACTAGTGTTTCTTGATACTCATTCTGTGAATAATAAGTAAGTAGGTAGATCTGCAGTATAAGGCAGATAGAAATGTTGCTAGATATTTTAATGGTAAATTGAATGGAATTTACCTAAAGTCCATATTGTTTTCTTCTTTCTCCGTGTTTGCAATAGACAGATATGTGGCAGTTTTCCTGAAAAATGGGGTCTAAAGCAATGTATTGACAATGGACAAACAAATTTCCTAAGCGGAGTTCGAACCTATAACCATGTAAAACTAACTGTGCATTTTAGAAGTGCGTAGACTGCTGGCAGACTGTTTAAATTATTAATAGAACATTTAGAAAGAAACAACGAAACCAAAGGTTAACGTCATAGTTACGATAATAACGTACATACTGACATTTTAGCTCTCCTGTGTCAATGGAATTTGTTCACCTGTTTCAAATTATGAACATCTGTACAGGTGTGTTTTGACATCTATTCTCACATATGTGTGTACTGTATGTGATTTAGAAACATATAAATATATTCGGTATAGTCTCTTACTACTAATAATAATAATAAAGCGCACAAATTGTGCAAATATTGCCCTTATTTAACAGTCGTTTTAAGTAAACAAACTATTTTTCACGCAAAATTAATTTCAGCGTATTAAAACTTTCCATCACCTCCCCCCTACATTCAATGCAATTATCAAGTTTTATCATAATTATTTTGTAATATTAACATACTTTTAACTATGATATGAGTTTAAATCTGTACTGCAAATATTTTTAAGAAAATATATATTGACGTAATTTATAGTAGGCTTATTTTATAGGCCTAGTCCTAAATCTAAGTAGATTGTTCCTGTCCTCTTTTTTCGAACAGTGTCCTCCTTTTGAAGCTTTGTGTCCTCTTTTCTATCGATGTGAATCTCGTCCCCCTAAGTTTGGGTATCCTCCCCTTCTATCTTTCCTTTTGTTGTGTATTGCGGGCTGCATTTTATATGACATAATGTTTGCTGACCACTGATTTAGACTCCTTAATAAATTAATTCGACGACACGAAAGAAGAAACCAGTAGATATAAGCAAATTCAAAATGCTAATAGATTCTATTCATTCATTCTTAGAGTTCTTTCTCTGCAAATCTGGCATTTTCAAATCTGTCCCATTTTTCGCCTTTCTCATAGAGATGCCATTATGGACTTATAAAATACATATTAACTCGTGAAAGTAATGTACATCCTCCAGTAGGCAGTTTCTTCTCAGCCAGTGTCCTCTTTCTCTTCCTAATCAGTTTCAGCATCATTCTTTCTTCACCCTCTCTTTCCAACACAGCTTAATTTCTTATTCTGACTGTCCATTTCACACGCTCTATTCTTCTACATATCCACATTTTAAATGCTTTTATTCGCTTCGCCATAATGTTCATGCTTCTGCCCCATACAATGCCACATTCCACCCAAAGCACTTCACTAGTCTCTTCCTTAATTCTTTTTCCAGAAGCCCGCAGAAGCTGCTCCTTTTTCTATTAAAAGCTTCCTTTGCCATTGTTCTTAGGTACTGCTAGTACACCCCAAGTATATGAAGCAGTCCACTTGCTGTACTGCATCATTTAGAATTCCGCGTTTACTTTCTTTATTTTTCTTCCGATAACCTTGGTCTTCCTCTTGTTTGCATACTGCTCACAGCGTCCTTTAGCTCCGGTAGTATAGTCATTAGTATCATCTCCTCTTCTGTTAAAACACCATATTATCAGCAAATCTTGTGCATTCTTTTTTCTACTATCACCTCTCTCGTTTTCTGAAAACAGTTCTTCACGGGTAGGCCCTAGGTGATAAAGGGCATCCTTGTTGTACTTCTCTTCCTATTTCACTTCCTCCTGTCATTTCTTCTTCTATCCTGACTTTGACTCGTTGTCACACGGAATGTTAATATTAAAATTTAACACAAATGGATATCGGGATAGTAGTCTATAATTATTACGATACTAGGTTGGGAAGTACAAAATCGAGGAAAAGTTTGAAAAACGAGCAGAGCAAGTTTTTCAGTCTCCGAGATTTTGTAATGAATCTCTCAAACGTGTAAACAACGTTTTTGGCACGACTATATTTTAAAAATTGCAAATACAATATTATTCTGCATTGATTATTTAGAGCAATAGTATTCCAAAGCCTTCGCAAAATAGCACTGTCAGTGGTAACAAAGTAACAATATGTGCAGTGTAATGGGTCTATTTCAGTGTATAGTTTTATGTTCTCAAGCATGGTTTCCCTAGCAACAAGTTTCTGTGTTGGAATTCTAACTTTCAAGGCGTAACAACAATAGCCGTAGGCCTAAATACAACAGAAAAACACGATCGTGCAATAAAGTACGGTATTTTACTACTACTGGTATAAACACCTGAAGACGTTCCTAACTCTAATTCTTAAAAGAAGACCAGATAATAATAATAATAATAATAATAATAATAATAATAATAATAATAATAATAATAATAATAATAATAATAATAATAATACGGACATATATCTGCTATAAAATAATATTATAGGACCTACTAATTTACAATAATTGTATTATTGGTAGGCTACTCGTACCACTATTTGATGCTGTATTTTCCAAGGTCAAAGTTCAAGCCTACATAATATTATGATGAGAATGAATGTCACATTGTTCATTCATTTCTGCTTAATTCGCACCTTATTCTGTTCCAAGAATAACATTACTTTTCCTGCTAAAAGAATATATCGAACGTGGCGCTATCTTATCGAAAACTGTGAAACTAATTTATGAATGTAAATTTGGTATGTTTGTAGCTGAGAAGATGGAAAGGTTTATAGCCACGTTTCTTTATTATCAGCTCAATTTGCATTATGTCTCTAAGTTCTCGTCTGAAAGATTATAAATACGAGTTTAAAATTATGTTGTACATTGTTCCAATTCTGTAATATGGATAAATTACTATGTTAAAGAATTATTCATAACCTCCTCCAGCAACCATGGAATTGTATGTGTCATCACGCCGAAGGCGGAACTCTGAAGGCCATGTATGATGAAAGGAAGTGAAGTAAATTTATGCGTTTGCCATATGAGTAATGGAGTTGTCAAGAGAGATTAGGATAAATATTTAACAAATTAATTTATTAGAATCTATTATAGCACCATGGTAAGTATTACAATAAAGCAGTCTAGTGTGATTTAAAATTTGGAAGTATTACTACTTTGCAAGGCTATTATATTGTGAAATTATTAACCGGTGTATTTTGAGTACGCAAAATGTCAAAGGATACTACCTAACTTTAGGCAAGGAAATTGGTTTTGTTATAACTGAAAATGGTTGTCATTTGTCATTATAGAGCTATAGCGAACATTTTTATGTGTTTTTATTAGCACTGTGATTCCTTGTTGCCAATTCAAGTTTGGCCTTTAATTAGGTACAGATATGGTCTCAACATGGGGAAACATTTCCAAATCTTTGATTATTATGTCTCTGCAGATAATTGTTATTTATGTGACAGATAATTGCTTAATTGTGTTTTGGAAACTACTGGTTTTGTCTTTTCAACAAATTCAGTTATAGATATGTTTATATATTACATTGTGACTATAGTAACATTCTTTTAAGTAAATTTTTTCGAGCCACTATTTTCCTTATATAGCTGTTGTCAGTTGTCATATTATCTTGAAATGTGCTTCATACGATGGGTGGATTTACGTACACATTTATTCTTATGTATTTGTTTGTAAACAAACGTGTTGGTGAAGAGTGGGTTATTGTGACAAACTTTTACTAAGAGTAGTAGCTGTCATGGATATTTGTTAAAGTTGGGTATCATAAAACATGTTAAATTAATTGTAATTCGACAAATAATTTGCAAGGAAATATTGTAATACTTACAATTATCTTGAAATTATTTGTTTTAGGTTTATCATTGGCAGTCCCACAATGTCAAGCTCTCAGGGGTGGATGACATGGTTCTTCTACCCAAAATTTCTGAAGATTCAATTGTGGAAAACTTAAAGAAGAGATATATGGATGACTACATATTTGTATCCTTTTGTATTTATAGGCATAACATAATTAAATGTACAGCTGCAGGGATTGTATGATTTAGCGGTATTTAATTTTTATTTTAAATAACTTACTGTACTACAAACTTTGTGAACATACATTTAGAGACACGTGTTTCTCGATTATTTTAAATATTGTTTTGCTAAGAATAAAGAGAAAAGTTTTCTTTAGAAATGTACCTAACCTAGTGTATGAAATCACCACAATCTGTTCAAATTAGGAACTTACTAAATAATGATGATAATGATGATGACGATGACGACGACATAGCTATCAAATGCTTCGAAATGACACGATTGAAAAGCATGTCTTTGCAAAATAATGCCTAGTTTTCCAAGTTTTAGATGAAAACAACAGTTACAGATCTGACAGCTCAAGAAAAGAATATATTTAATTGTTGTGGCTATTCTGACTAGGAAGGGAACGTATTAAGGCTTGGTCCCACTTAATGTAATCGAACTGAATCGAAATGAAACATTTGCTGCCACTCACATCAAGTGGAATCAAATCGAACTAAATTGAAGCATGTTGCAGTGTAGAATTGATTGCATAAAGCTTTAGCACAGTTATGTGATGAGATGGAAAGAGAAGAAATACATATTCAAAACAAACGGAAATACTGGATTCATGATATGTTTAACTAGGGATTATACTATATTCTGAGAGAGGAAGTTATAGGGAAGAAAGTAGTGAAAAGATTAAGGGTGCGCGTGTAAGTGGAAATCTAGGATGTGAAAATGAAAGCGCGGGGGGGGGGATAAAAGAGGAATCGAAGAAGAAATAAATAGAAAGACAGAGATAGAAATAAGACAGAGACGAACAGTAAAGAAAGGTCAGAACCAGCGACAGCTGAGGATATAGCAGAAGTATTTGATATGTTTAAAAAAAATGTGGGGATGTGATCAAAAGTGCAAGTAAAGTGAAATTGTAAATGATCGAGAAGTGTAGGGGAGAGGGAAATTGTTGTTTTCTAATGCCAGGCGTTTGACAATAAAGTCATTTGACCTCTTGCACTCCAATATTTTTCAAAGATATTATCATGGTCAGCCACTGAAGCACAGATTTTGAGGTGTTCCGAATCCATTTCTTGAGAGGGAAATTGTATAAGCTGATGTGTAGAGATAAATATAGGCCTAAGTAGGCCTATGTAAAGGAAGTGAGAATAGTGAGAAAGGATTAGGTGTAAGTGGAATAGTGAGAAAGTGAAAGTGAGCGCAAATAGGAATGAGTGAAAATAGTGAAAAAGGGTTAAGAGAAGTGAACAAGTCACAGCAAAATTAGTACTAACTTTTGAACATTGGAACAGTAAATGAATATAAGAGAAAGCTAGGAGAAAAGATCGAAGAACAAATAGGACAAATAATTTAATATGATAATTTATAGAGAAAAAGTGAAATTGAGATTTTAGTGGTAGGAGAAATACTGAAGGGGAGATTGAACAAGTAATAAAAAAGGTACATAGTGTAATTGGGAGTATTTGTGTAGACGTGTACTGCAAATAATGTATTACTGTAATAGGCCTATGTTAATGGTGGCACCGGATACAAAAATGTGAGGTACACCATTACATGTAAAGAAGTGCTATGACGAATATTATATCATATCATATTCTGAAAGATGAAACAAAATTCCGTTCTATAGCACTTCTTTGGATTGTAATTTTTACCTGATATTTTCGTTAATTTACTTCACTTGAATAACTGCCACTATAATACCTTATAACTGGTAAGAATTAATGTATTACGTTTTTACCATGCTCTACAAATTAGTTACTTTTCGTCTTCAATTTGTTGACATTGTATCTTTTCTTAACTCCTCTATCAGACATGCATTGGACCAGTTCTTGTGTCCGTAAATCCTTTTAAACAAATGCCATATTTTGGGGAGAAGGAAATTGAACTCTACCAAGGAGCTGTAAGTATATTTACTTATATATTTATTTTAGAATTAATACCGGTACTGTATATTATGTTTGGAATTTTTCTTTAGTTGGCTAAATCTTCAATCTGGGGAAGTTGATTATAAGGATGCTTCTCGCAGGAATGTACATTTTCTAGTCCCCTCTTGGAATCGTGTTGTTGAATGTTTAAGGTCAATTCTTCCTACCTGAGATGTGAAAGGACCCAATTTATACTCCATTAGAATGATTATTTTACATAATTTTATTAAATTAATACCCATTTTGTAATTAACACTATGTGAGATGTCACCGCGGGCACGCTTCTGTACAGGGGCAGCAGCATTTCTCTAAGGTTAGGTGTATGTGTATTAATCGAAAATTAGGAACTAGAAAATATTGAGAATAGGACGCATGTTTATATGACTTATTTTTTCTATTAATACATACACCTAAACTGGGCTCTAACCTTAGAGAAATGCACTGCCAATATACGGAAGTGTGTCCCTCACCTCGATTAACTGTCCCGCTAAACTAGAGAATTTGCACGGTAGCTTTGAACCATGCCGTTATGGTTACAACCAAATTTAACTAAATACACAATGTTGCCAACATAAGAACATGACTGTGGTCTGTGGTGTCGTTAGAAGGAGAAATTTGTTTCTTTTTCTCTCTACTTCCTTCGTTCTGAACATTACTGAGAGATAGCACCACTGTTACTCTCATCTATTTCAATGATTTTTCCCTGGACCACCAATTTGTTTGGACGACGTTTCTACATAGAAGATTAAGACAGATCTTACAAGCAATCTCCAATTACTAACAGTATGGTCATCAAAATTGTGTGTCCATTTTATCTCAAACTAAAATTTCTCTCGCATTTTCTATTGTTTCATCACGGTCAAATGGGTTTATCTCTTCGGTATCGATGTTTCTAGTCGGTCATGGCCTTTATGACAGTTTTTGTTTCGTAATATCGATAAACAATAAATAATTAAAGCGGTGAATAATTTCATGGCCCCTAAAAGCTTTTTTTTTTTTCGTAAAAGGTTAGGTATTTTCTCTAGGCCATAAATAAAACTGCAACGCGGTCATAATTACGTATTTAACACTTTAGCGAACATTGACCGGAAATTTACTTTCAGTTACGCCTATTTAAATGATATTCCATGAAACACACCTTTTTTCCCTTTATTTCGTTGTCATAACCTACTTTAACATCTTACTATATAACATGCATTTTCTTTTGGTGCATTCAAAACATCGTCGTTGTACTGCATAAACCTTGCACTTGACTAATGGAGTGATTTATTTAAGAATATAGTCGCGAATTTTACTGCCACCATTTCGATTGTCTTCTGTTTGACACGGCTCGGTATGGCCCGGTGACTAGTGGCTAGCGAGTAACATCGATTATCGACAATGCTCTGCCGTGCGTATTATCCAGTTGTTCCAACTGTCCTCATTATGACACTGATTTCGTCAAACAATATCTTCTGTTATAGGTAATCAAATACCTCGAAAAAAATTGCCAGGAATTGATTTAGAAACTCAAAATCTAATTACTTTTTGTAGAATATATAGTCCAGAATTAATATAATTTTTTCGGTGACAAAATTGATGTCCTGCATTTACATCTCACTTCCGTTAATTGAAATGTAAGTGAAAAATAAAGATAAGTTAATAAATTGCGTCCAAATTGCATGTCTTGTGATCAGTTGTGAGTCTGGAAGATTGATGCCGCATTTTGCAGAGAGAAAATTGTGTTAAGTGTTTCCATGTAAAGGTAAAATTATAAACACACGCTATTCCACTAAATACTGAATCATACTCTTCTGTACTGTATTCAAACACAGACCATACTGTCTCTATCAGATGCTTCACAACAAGGCTACAAGACCATACTTTCATAAAAAAACTGTAACACGCAAGCAAGCAAAGAACTGTAGGAGAGTATAAAATGGCCGACTCGCGCATGTGTAAGTCTAGAAAGACTGTGATGCTAATTCTCATTTTCACCACACTTCTCGCACATCAAGGCATGAGGTTTGATTTATATAAGTGAAAATCTGAGGTCGAGAGTGAGTGACACAGCCTGTATAAAATTCTGGAACTGTTTCAAATAGTCCCCATGAAAAGAGATTTCGTTTCCTTTCATTTTTTTGTTATTTTCTTCTGTCTTTTTTTTTTTTTTGCAGTCTCTAAATTTCTAAAACTTTTTCAAAAATAGATGCGTGATATTGTGTTTTCTAATCATAGGTATGTTCGTAGTAGTATTGACATCTAAAGATATCTTCTGAAAAAGTTCTGCTATTCTCAATATAAAGTTGTTCGTGTATTCTAATAGTGTTAATTTTTACACCTATGCTAAATTCTGTTCCATGTTTACACTTTATTTAGCCCCCAGTTGCCATGTTTTGATGGCATGAAGGAAAGTGAGATTCGCAGTTTCATTTGCACCATTAACATTACTCTCTCTTTCTCTCCTTTCTTACAGTAGGAGCCTATATATGAGGTAGAGAAAAATAGGAATACTTGCAACATTACTTACAATTGTAAGAAAAATGTGAAGTGTACCCAAATTAAGAGATTATGAATTTAAAGAACAAGTTATGTAATTTCGAGAGTGACAAGTATGCGAATTATTAGGAATTTAAAATTGTAAATTATAATTTATTTCTATTATTATTGGTACATATTAGTGTCATGTTTCCTTGTTTTTTTTTCTTTTCGGAAAAATTATGAGATAAACTCCTCTTTATTAATTCTAAAGCGAATTCATTGTTATGAGAAAATTATTCCTGTTGCATATAGTTTCCCTTTACGAGTCACAGTGAATTGTATTGGTTTTCAGTTTTTATTAGGGGATAAAGGTGATTTCCCTTTCTCTGTCATAAGTCTTCCCTCCTTTGCTGATACAGTGCTTATCCAGTGAAGAAAAATAAATATCCCGCCACTGCATTTTCTTAGAAATTTCATCGTGAATTTGTACATATTATTATTATTATTATTATTATTATTATTGTTACAGTATTATTATTATTAATATAAATATTATATATATTATTAATAAATAAATTATATTGTTATTATTAATATTATTATTATTGTTACAGTATTATTATTATCATATTATTATCATATTATTATTATTGTTATTATTGCTATTATTAGGCCTATTATTGTTATATTTATTGTTATATTTATTTATTATTATTATTATTATTATTATTATTATTATTATTATTATTATTATTAGCTTTTTGAACAATATTTTAGTTTAAAATTAATACATGTAGCATATACTGTACTTGTTATATCGTGTTCTGTCATAAACAAGATTTGTTTTTTTTTTTTTGTTAAGAATTTTAAATAATATATTATCTGATTTTGAGTAGAGAGATAGCTAGATAGAAAAAACGAAAGAAAGCAAGGAAGGAAGGAAAAAAAAAGAAAACAAGGAAAGAAGAAAGAGAGCAAGGGAGGGGGAGAGAGGAAGAGGGAGTGGGAGAGAGAAAGAAGGAAATAAAAAGTAAACTAGTCAATAAAAAAACTCACACACTGTTTGTGTTATCTCACACCATCCGTAAGTTTCAACCACTGATGATAACAAAGAATGCAAGATAAAGCAAGAATGCAATAAACATTTAACTGAATAGCATATAGAAAGTTACTGGGATGGACAGGAAGTCATGTGTTTAATGTATAAGAAGTATATATTTATTTTAGATAACCCTACACTTACCTTGTTGAAGTCAGTAGCACCATTTCTAAATACAGCGTTATTCAGAGGAATCAGAATCCATGCTTCACAAGGAAAATGCTTCTGAAATTTCAGTTTATTGGAATTCATGTTTTAAGCCTAGCTTCACTCAACATTGTAGTGTTTTTAACATTGAGACATTTTTTAACCTTTCATAAACTCAACCTTTTGTCCTAACCTGAAGGATGTGGAGGGAACCTGGATAAGCTTCTTAACACATCCTGAACTAAGTGGATCCAGGTGCAAATACCTTGATTGTTCTACCTCTTAATTGCTTGTTCACTCCCTGTAGATGAGATAACACAGAAGATCAACTTTCTCGGTTAACAGCGTGTCATTTATTCTAAAATACTAAATCATTTTTGTTACTATCTAAATATTCATCTTAAGAGTAATATACTTTACTTGTCAAGCATTTTAATTACATTTTTGAATCTCTTAACAAATATGTATGTATTTATTCACACTCCAAATGGGTATATATCGGATGGCAGTGGTAACTAATTACACTCAATAATGACAATAAACACAATTAATAAAATACAATTAATAATAAATTAATAATAATAATAATAATACTAATAATAATTAATACTAATAATAATTAATACTAATAAAATTAATAATAATAATAATAATAATAACAGGGAGTATTCTACGTTAAATGAAGCACGATCACTTAATAATACATTATGCAATGAGCCTATAATGGTAGTAATTAAGACTCGAGTATGTTTATGAAACGAGCGCAAGCGAGTTTCATAATTTTCATATGAGCGTCTTAATTACCATTATAGGCAAGTTTCATACGACTTTTTATGCTCGACCAGGGGCGTATTTTGCGGGCTACCGGGGCTACCGGCGGTAGCCCAAGGAAATTACAAAAGAAAAAGTTTATAATATAAGATAATGTAATAATTTTGTATTATTAGTTTTACCATAGTAATTAAAATTAAAGTAATTGTTAGATATATTTTGTGTAATAATAGGGTCAGCGGTAGCCCAAACCCTTTAACCAGTATACGCCACTGTGCTCGACCATATTTCTAACTTGAAATTATTCATAAGTATTCATGTTATTCTTATCTGACTGGGGAGCGGAACTGACCTTGTGCAATATCTCGTAAATTGTGAGATGTGCACAGACGCGAAAGTATTGATTTTTTCCGAGAAACAAATGTCATTGACCTTGATATAATCTAGAGAATAAAATAAACATTAATCTTGATATAACCTTGAAATTGATTTAGACATTGAAAAACGAGATGACAAATTGAATTTATTTGAATATTATTTACAGTTAACGCTAATTATTATAGTAACAGAACATAACCTTCTGCGACAGTATTGGAATTCCAGCCTCCGTGATGTTTCGCTAGTTGTCTTTCGATTCCATATCCGAGAATAATCGATACTTGCGCTTTCATATTGCTACAGTGGTGTTTTCTGGTTGGTGGAACACCTGAATTTTAATGAATAGGTGTACTTTAATGAGGTCCATTAAAGGGCTGCTATCAGGTGTATGATTACTACATTTCGGCATGGTCGAGCATAAAATAACATTTAAAGTAAATCTAATTTGTATCTTAACCCTAGAACTAAAACCCACGAGTATGATATGTACATATTTGCTCAGGTTGTAACAGAAAAAGATGGCAATAATTAATTAAACAATTTAATACATAAATACACGTAACTATTTGGAGTTTTACTTAATTTAACATAAGGATTGTTTATTTGTGTGAAGAGAGAAAGTGGAGATGCACTCTCATTGATTCTTTACAATTACGAAAGCCTTCATGAAGTTCTCAGAGAGAAGGAAGTGCAAACCTGTTTTCCACTCTATATGTTCAGCATTAGCACTGTAGTTTTGTTTTATCACCTTCATCAGAAACATTAAAAAAGTGCATATTCACTTATTTGGTATTTACAAATAAAGATTGCTAATACTTATAACATTAGCATTCATCACTGAACATAAACACAAAACATCGTTCTTTATCAGAAAAACAAATTGTCATAGAGTAGTAAACATATTTTTATCAATAAGTCTTGTCAAAATTGTATTATTTTTTACTCAAGTTTAAAATTATATGAAATAATGTTATTGTTTATTTTTCAGGCACCATACGAAAATCCACCACATATATATGCCCTGGCCGATGATATGTATAGGAATTTGTTAATAGATAATGAGAATCAGTGTGTGATTATCAGGTATGTGTAACATTAATTTAAGACTGTTATTTCTCGTGTTAAAATGTACATGTGTTTGGATTTACTTTGAAAAGTAGCTGCATTTAGATTGGCAACAGGCCATGATTGTTTGGCCAAACACCTGCATAGAATTGGAATATATCAGTCCCCTAACTGCCCATTGTGCAACTCAAACCAAGAAATGGATTCGGAACACCTCAAAATCTGTGCTACAGTGGCTGGCCATGATAATATCTTTGAAAAATATTGGAGTGCAAGAGGTCAAATGACTTTATTGTCAAACCCCTGGCATTAGAAAACAACGACAACTTTGAAAAGTTACAGACATGTTGTTTTTGAAGTCCCGCTTTGGTTTGGCCTTTTTCTTCGTAGCATCTTATCTAGTTCCCAATATGTCACAGTTTAATTTTGAGTATATCTCCAAAACATCCAAGCTTAAACATTTTTAACGAACAAGAATTCTGCAATACTTGGGAAAAGTGGCTTAAGTCAGTTTCCACAAACATTTTTTATTAATTTATTGACAACTTACGTAACATCTGCTTGCTTGGGAAAAGAGACATAAGTATTTCAACCATTACAATAATTCATAGTCCCGCGCTGTGGCGTTGCGGTCTAAGGCATCCTGCCTAGGACTCGCGTTACGGAATATGCGCTGGTTCGATTCCTCATAGGGGAAGAAATTTTCTCATGAAATTTCGGCCAGTGTATGGGACCGGTGCCCACCCAGCATCGTGATGCACTTGGGGAGCTACGTTAGGTAGCGAAATCCAGTTGCGAATACCAGCTATAATGGCTGGGGGATCATTGTGCTAACCACACGATACCTCCATTCTGATTGGATGATCGTCCACCTCTGCTTCGGCAGGTCGGCTGGTCGGTCTAGGCCCTTCACGGGCTGTAGCGCCACGGATTATTATTATTACAGTAATTCATATAGGAGAAAATCAAATCGACGTAAACCAGTGTGAAGATAGTTTTTTTCCTTCTCCTGTAAAATTAACATTTTTGACTTATGGCACTTTTCCCGAGCACTACAGAATTAATTTTGCGAATTGGGGGAAGGGGGGAAATTAACAGATACGAAAAAATAAATCGGTAAAATATTCTCGAGAACTAGCTTTATGTCACAGTTTAAAATTCTGCTTTACAGGTCACAATCTTAGACATAAAAAATACTTTGAACTCCGAAATAAGATTAGTATTTTAATCAGAAAATACATGAAATCTTCTTAGATGTTGATTATGTGATACGAAATTTTGTCATATATACGACTAAAAATACTCACTTCTGATAGAATATAAAACTGACGCATGTTTCGTGTCCTTTAGATTGGATTGAACTGAAGTCCTGTGTAATTTTATTTATTACTAGCCATACCCGTGCGCTCCGCTGCACCCGTTAGAAATAAATATAAAGTAATTACATAATTAAAATAGGACGTTCGATCCAGGGAACATTCGTGTTTGATAGAAGGATAAATCGTTTAATACGTTACTTAATTTAAATTGTATTTAAATTATTAAAATGGGATCATTTTCGTCCAGAGAGCACTCATTTGATGCAATGACAATTCCTTTATGTTTCTTATTTGTTATTACATGCAACCATAGTTTAATGAATGTACAAAATAGCCTATTAAGTTTTCTGTGTATAAGAAGTTATTTTAATTTTACCTGTCCTCGATTCACTCAGAAGTTACTGTAATAACATTATAGCATTATGTCCATCTAGAGAAACTACACTTTCCAATGGTGAAATAACAATTAATTAGACAAATCGGTTAATTTAACATCCGTTATTACTTCATACAAAGACTGAAACATTATCTGTAGGCTATCTTTCATAGCTTTCGATGTTGCTGTCCAAGGCCCCTTATAGGCGAAGTAATTTGTTTTTTAATTCATTACACGGCCTTAGATGGCAGTTATTTTAATTTTAAAACTCATTTATCTCATTAAATATCAGTCCTATCAAAATTTTTCAAGGAATAAAACTTATCGGAAATCATTTTTAAAGAAACTTTTGTTATGTAACATTTTTCACAAAAATCAATAATAAGCGAGATATTTCGATTTATTTAATTCAGGCCCCCTTATGACCCCCCTTTTAAATAATGTATTTTAATGCCATATAGCCTATAATCTAAGTTACAACGAACTTAATTTATATTCCAGTTTTCATCGATATCCATTCAGCCATTATCGCGTGAAAAGGTAACAAACATACAGACTGACATACAAACAAAAATTTCAAAAAAGCGATTTTCGGTTTCAGGATGGTTAATTATATATATGTTAGGACCAATTATTTTTGGAAAATCGAAAATTACCAGAAAAATTTCGGCTACAGATTTATTATTAGTATAGATAAACCCTTTATGAAATTCTGATTTGAGGCTTTATGTATGCAATCACTATTGAACGTGTAGGCTGTTTGAGTAGGAACAGTGTGTTGGCTTTCCTGGCTCTGAGTGACGGCATTGACCACAGAAGAATTCTACGGTAATTAACTACTTCCTCCTAGTTCAGACAACAGTAATAAGCACTATGACTGCGTCTGGCAACTGCTGTGTTTGTAAATTGACAGTTGCGGTATCAAAATTAATGAACTCATTTGTTCTGTTAACGTGAAGGGTAACCCAGATGTTAAAACGGTGATTTGCACTCTTTTATAAGCTTAATTGTATCTAAGTGAAGTGTTATGTTACCAACTTGGAACACGTATTGTAGTTAGAATTGTAATGACATACTTGTATTTTGCATAGTGTGACCGTATGAACGTCACAAACTTAGTAAAAAAAAAAATGAGATATGTATTGGTAGGTACAGATATCTTTGAAAACTTTCAAGAAAGAAAACTTAAAATCTCAGCAGTGAAGTAATGAAATACGAAGGGAAGCAATGTTGATAAATGTTTAGCCCATTATAGATAAATTGATAACATTCGACTGATAATTATTTATTTTTAACATGATCACCTTTTAACTCGTTACATTTACTGGCAAAATGTAGGATTTTTTTTTATTCCTCTCAAAATTAAGAACTTTTGACTGAAAACACTCATTCTTGTTTCCATGACATCATTATCTGTCTCGAATTACTTTCGTTTCAAGTCTTGATTGAGTTTTGGAAACTGAAAGTGGTCTGATAGAGACACATGTGGTGAATTCATTCATTCATTCATTCATTCATTCATTCATTCATTCATTCATTCATTCATTCATTCATTCATTCATTCATTCATTCACTCATTCACTCACTCACTCACATATTTATTTATAAAAATGGAACTCTCTGCATCATAATCCACAGTTGATTCCCGATTTACCATGCAAATCGTCTGTAGCTGCATTTAGATTGGCAACAGGCCATGACTGTTTGGCCAAGCATCTGCATAGAATTGGAATATATCAGTCCTCTAACTGTCCATTGTGCAACTCAAATCAAGAAATGGATTCAGAACACCTCAAAATCTGTGCGTCAGTGGCTGACCATGATAATATCTTTGAAAAATATTGGAGTGCAAGAGGTCAAATGACTTTATTGTCAAACGGCTGGCAATAGAAAACAACATATTTATTCATTTATTTATATGTATCTATGTCTTTATTCTGGTGGAGTTATGGCCATCAGACCTTCTCTTCCACACTACCAAAAATGTAATACAGTAGGTAGTTATTTTCAGGATGTCTCATCAATATGATACTTGAAGATGGAATACAGAATTGTTATTCATAACATTAAAGAGCTCTTCTTATAGAATATGATGTAAATTTGAAGTCTTAGGGTGCTATTCATAGACATTTCGCTAGCCTGGGCTACGAGCGTGCTAAACAGGATTCATATCATATCGCTGACACTGGTTTATGAATACGAAAAACGTTAGTTCGCTGATCATCCATCGAAAGCCCGCGCTAAGAATGTCTATGAATACGGCCCGTATATATTAAATTTGAAGTCTTACATACTTTTTTATTTTATATTTTTTAAACTGTTATTTTTTGTTTTTTGTTTAGTGGTGAATCAGGAGCTGGCAAGACTGTTGCGGCCAAATATATTATGTCATACATTGCAAGAATATCTGGAGGTGGATCCCGAGTTCAGCACATAAAGGATGTCATCCTTGAATCAAATCCGCTCTTGGAAGCTTTTGGAAATGCAAAGACTGTGCGCAACAACAACTCCAGCAGATTTGTGAGTCCGGTTTACAGCTATACCTTTCACTAATCCTATAAAATGTAGGCCTACTAGCAATTTAATTAAAGATCTCTTTCCTATTGGCCACAAAGATCCAAATAGTTCAGGGATGTAGAGCTGTCATGCGGTGGCAGTGTCAGCATTTTTAGTTTGCGGAGAGACATTTGGATTGGCAAAATTTATAAAGCTAGATCTTCAACAGGAAATGGAATATTTTAATAAAACCCATATCAAATTATTGTAAAGTTTGACGAGTAGACTCATAGGCTACACACCCAAGTTATAAACATAGATTTTAAGCCATTTTATTTCTCTGTATATTTTAATACTATAAGTAGAATTGTTTATTTTTAGGGAAAATATGTAGAAATTCTGTTTGGAAGTGGAGGACAGCCAGAAGGTGGCAGGATATCTAACTTCTTACTCGAGAAATCCAGAGTTACTACCCAAAACGTTGGAGAAAGAAACTTTCATATCTTTTATCAACTTTGTACAGGAGCATCTGATGCCATGAAAAGTAAGTATATTAACTTCAATTTCATTATTATTATTATTATTATTATTATTATTATTATTATTATTATTCATCGTAGATCAGTCAACTGAGGCACTTGCCTGCCGATTTGGAATTGCTTTCGGGTAATCTTGATGAATCCTCGGCCTCAACTCGCCAAATACCATCTCACTATCTCTAATCCCATCGACACTAAATAACCTAGTAGTTGATATATTCATTCATAGTGTTCTGGCCAAGGGCAGGTCTTTCACTGCAAACCCAGCATTCTCCAATCTTTCTTATTTTCTGCTTTCCTCTTAGTCTCCGCATATGATCCATATATCTTAATGTCATCTATCATCTGATATCTTTTTCTGCCCCGAACTCTTCTCTCGTTCACCATTCCTTCCAGTGCATTCGTCAGAAGGCAGTTTCTTCTCATCCAGTGACCCAGCCAATTCCCTTTCGTCTTCCTGTTCAGTTTCAGCATCATTCTTTCTTCATCCACTCTTTCCATCACAGCTTCGTTTCTTATTCTGTCTGTCCATTTCACATGCTCCATCCTTCTCCACATCCACATTTCAAATGCTTGTAGTTGCTTCGTTGTAACATCCATGTTTCTGCTCCATATAACGCTACACTCCACACAAAGCACTTCACTAGTATCTTCCTTAGTTCCTTCTCTAGAAGTCCGCAGAATATGCTCCCTTTTTCTATTTAAACCTTCCTTTGCCATTGTTATTCCCCATTTGATTTCTTGGCAGCGGCTTATGTTACTGCTTGTACTACAACCCAAGTATTTGAAGGTGTCCACTTGCTCTGCTGCCTCATTTAGAAGTCGCGAGTTTACCTTCTTTACTTTTCTTCCTATGACCATGGGCTTCATCTTATTTGCATATATCTTCATTCCACACTGCTCACACCTGTCATTTAGCTCCAGTAGTAGGGGCACGGCATGTCTCTATCGCTTGGTCGGAAGGGTTCTGGATTCGAGTCCCGTCTCGGGCATGGGTGTTGTGTTTGTATTAGAGTAAGTAAAACAAAGGAAACAAATGAAAAACGAAAACAGAAAACAAAGATAACTTTGGTAAACGGCCTCGGGCCGGTCTAAATTAAAAAAAAAAGAAAGTAGCATATCCTTAGTATCATCACCTCTTCTGCTAACAATGCCATATTAGCAGCAAATCTTATGCAGAGTGTAATTAAATAACCAAGTAAAAATTTGTTATTATTATTATTATTATTATTATTATTATTATTATCAGTATTGCTATTATTATTACTATTATTATTATATTATTATTATTATTGTTATTATTGTTATTGTTAATATTATTATTATTATTATTATTATTATTATTATTATTATTATTGTTAATATTATGATTATTATTATTATTATTATTACTACTATTATCTTGTGCTGAACTGTTATTGGCCCCAGGCTGTTGTACAGCACAATAAATATTAGTAAATAAATAAAGAAATAAATTATTATTATGATTATTATTGTTACTATTATTGTTATTATTATTATTATTATTATTGTTATCAGTATTGCTATTATTATTATTATTATTATTGTTTATATTATTATTATTGTTTATATTATTATTATTATTATTATTATTATTATTATTATTATTGTTAATATTATTATTATTATTATTATTATTATTATTGTTAATATTATTATTATTATTATTATTATTATTATTATTATTTATTATTATTACTATTATCTTGTGCTGAACTGTTATTGGCCCCAGGCTGTTGTACAGCACAATAAATATTAGTAAATAAATAAAGAAATAAATTATTATTATGATTATTATTGTTACTATTATTGTTACTGTTATTGTTATTATTATTATTATTATTGTTATCAGTATTGCTATTATCATTATTATTATTATTGTTGTTATTATCATTATCATGATCATTATTATTATTATTATTATTATTATTATTATTATTATTATTATTATTATTATTATTATTATTTCACATTTTTATATTTTACCTGAATGTAGGAGTCATTAATAAATGAAGTACATACTATATTGTTTGGGTCTCAAGACACACCTTGATTTTAGGATGAAATTTTAATGAAATCATGTTTTGTAGTTTTAACAGTTGATTTCCTTGCTTTCGACGTCCACGAATATATATTTTTTCTTTGCTGATGGTGGTTTGAAATGTGTCTTTAATACTCCATTACCGTGTTGTATTGCATATTTCACAACCTTTAATTTGAATGTTGTACTATATGAAAACCTTCCCAAGACTACATATTTACTATACCTTGCTCACCATTGTGTGTCACTTGTCACAACAGCCCACTAGAAAACAAGTACAGAGCAAAGGGGCGTGAAAGTATCATAGCTTTCTTATTTAGCTAGCTGGTTGGTAACAAGTGAGTCTTCATAGCAGCATGGTAGAGGTTTGCACCATAATACACTGTTGGTATTTAAGCAGTACTTATCAGGGGAAGGAAGTGTGTCTTGTGGTTAAAGAAAGGTAAGAATTAATGTGTAGTTGCCTGAGATATTCTTCTGATTGCTCCTTGAAATTTCTTACTGTTACAGTGTTCAAATATGTTGTATTTCTAAGGTTATGAATTATAAATTTAAAGGTACATCTTTTGAATTACTCTCATGATTTATGTCAATTTTTCAGAGGACTTTGGTCTGGCGCCATTAGATTATTATCATTACCTCAGTTATGGAGGAAATCACAAAGTAGAAGGAACAAATGATGCTCACGATTTTCAGGAAACTCTGAAAGGTAACTGTAAATGTAATACATTAATAATAGAGTAATTATTATAAATACAAATAATTTTGAAATAGAGAAGGCCTGAAAAAATGGTCTTAGTTGTGTGAGTGCCATTTGTAAGTAAGTAAGGTGATTGTGAATGGTGCCAAGGCAATTATCTCAAAAAGTAAGAATTTTAATATTTTCTGTTACAGCAATGAATGTGATGGGCATGACAGACCAAGAACAAACTAACATCTTTCAAATTGTGTCAGGCATCCTCCACCTTGGCAATGTTATGTTTGTAGAAAAAGGGAACTATTCAGAGATTCAGGATATAAATTGTGAGTATATTATAATCTTAAAATTCTACTGATAAATTTCATTTAGACTTAAGATGAAACCAAGCTTGAAATTGTTAAAAATTAATATTTTTATGCTCGACCATGCCGAAATGTAGTAATTATACACCTGGTAGCAGCCCTTTAATGGACTTCATTAAAGTACACCTATTCATTAAAGTTCAGGTGTTCCACCAATCAGAAAATACCATTGTAGCAATATGAAAGCGCAAGTATCAATTATTCTCGGATATGCAATCGACATTTGTTTCTCGGAAAAAATCAATACTTTCGCGTCTGCGCACATCTCACAATTTACGAGGTATTGCACCAGGTCAGTTCCGCTCCTCAGTCAGATAAGAATAACATGAATGCTTATGAATAATTTCAAGTTAGAAATATGGTCGAGCATAAAATGTCGTATGAAACTTGGCTATAATGGTAATTAAGACGCTCGTATGAAAATTATGAAACTCACTTGCACTCGTTTCATAAACATACTCGCGTCTTAATTACTACCATTATAGGCTCGTTGCATAATGTACTATTATGAATACCTTGTCCGAAAATGATTTCTCTTATTTCATAATATTTCATTTCTGTAACTATTCTACAGCAACGCAATAAGTGCCAAAGGACAAATATCTTACAAGTTCTCAATATGAGAACACATCTAGGCAATATTCCAATTTTTCCCACACACTGTGCAGCATGTCACAATCTATACCTGCACCACAGTTGTGATGCGACGCCATAAGTTCTGTAGGTTATTAGCCAAAGTAGGAATGTAAATTTTGTCCTTTACTTTACTTCACAAAAAAAATTCACTGGGATTTAGATCAGCTGAGTACGGAGCCTCTTCACCAAGCTTTGGTCTTTGGCAGTGCAACACCAATCCAA
This sequence comes from Periplaneta americana, assembly GCA_025594305.2. Taxonomy (NCBI): domain Eukaryota; kingdom Metazoa; phylum Arthropoda; class Insecta; order Blattodea; family Blattidae; genus Periplaneta; species Periplaneta americana. The sequence continues at coordinate 31,920,009 of JAJSOF020000023.1, read as the reverse complement.
TGTTAAGGGAGATGCTTGTTGAGGTACATATGCACATGATGATGGAAGTGAGGTGGTGCAGCATCTCGCTGATAAATGAACTCGTCTTCCTCTTCCTGAAACCACAACAGAATTAAGCTGTGAAATTCAGGACGCAAATACATCTCTGAGATTTCGATAGTACCATTTTCAAACAGTGATATTTTCCAACTATAGCTATCATATGTGCATATGGTAATCATACACTTAATAAATTAGGAGATATTAGACCTCTTTTGAGACTAACAACATTCCTATAGCTTACTGATACATACTTTCCAAAATAAACCATATTAAAATGGGAGCAGTCATTTTGGTACATGTTATAGTGACATAGGAATTTGAATGCATGTTGCACGAAAAGAAATACACTTTCTTAAAATGTGTAATAATGCAGTTCGTACTTGTGAAATATAAAAGCAGATTTGTGTACATGTTATAATTCATGTCTCTCTTATCTCGAATGTCAATCTACAGGGCATATCGAAAGTCCGGTAACACTTTCAATATTTTATTACACAAAAAACTACTAATGATAGCACTTTCAAACACACGTCAGTTTAAAGTCAAACTCTCAAAGTTATTCAGCCACTTAATTTTCAGCGACGAAGTGACATTCCATACGAGTGGGAAAATTAACAAGCACAACTGTCATGTTTGGGGTACACAGAAACCTCACAGAATTATTGAACATGAGCGTGATTCACCAAAGGTGAATGTTTTCTGCACATTGTCACAACGAAAACTGTACGGACTTTTCTTCTTCATTGAGGCTACTGTGACTGGACATTCATATCTGGACATGTTGGAGCAATGGTTGGTGCCTCAACTTAGACAAGATCTCGATGACGATTTCATCTTTCAGCAAGATGGGGCTTCGCCACATTTCCACAATACAGTTTCTGCTTACCTGAATATGGAGATGTCTGATCGTTGGATAGGACGTGCTGGAGTAAGGGACAGATGTTTCATGACATGGCCACCAAGGTCACCTGATATGACTGCATGTGACTTTTTTTTCTATGGGTGTACCTAAAGGACCGTGTGTTTGTACCGCCTTTGGCATGTGATTTAGAGGAACTAAAAACCAGAATTCGAGAAGTTGCTGCCACGGTCACAGAGGATATGTTGAAAAGGGTATGGGAAGAGTTTGATTATCGTTTGGACATCTGGCGAGTCACTCGTGGTTCACTCGTTGAATCTCTGTAAGGTGTAAACAGAACTTTGAGAGTTTGACTTTAAACTGACGTGTGTTTGAAAGTGCTATCATTAGTAGTTTTTGTGTAATAAAATATTGAAAGTGTTACCGGACTTTTGATATGCCCTGTATTTTAAGGCTTATGTCAGTCCTGTATTAAAACTTTTAGAGTACATCCACTTTGTGGCTAATTTTGGTGTTTTCTTTTGTCTAGCAATATCATATCCGGCATTCTTGTTTGAAGTAGATCAATATCACTTGAAAAGCAAGTTGACAAGTCGAAGATTTGATAGCAAATGGGGAGCGCAGTCAGACACCATTGATGTAACGCTGAACGTGGAGCAGGCTCTGTACACAAGAAATGCTTTGGCCAAGGGCATCTATGCAAGACTGTTCGACTACCTAGTGAAAGTGAGTAACATATTAGCATTGACATACATCACATTGTAAATTTAATGGTTATTAAGAATATGTAATCACAATGTAGTTAAATAACCTAAGGGTGTTGTAGTTTCTACTCTTAATACTTCCTTGCTAATATTAAGTTAAAATTCCCGTTTAAGAGGAAAACCGTTCAAGGAAAAATGAGTCTCCCAGAGGTTTGTATAAAAAGGGATATAGATCTATATAAATTATTTATGTTTTATACTTTCTTAGGCCCGTAACACACTTGCAGAGTTTTCGCCAGCGAGAAATGTGTTGCGAGAAAATTAAAAAATTGATAACATGGATTCAAATGGACGTCCACATACTGGAAGAGATTCTCGCTCGAGGCAAAAACCTCGCGCGAGTTTCTCGCTGGAGTCGGTAGCTCAGCGAATTTTCTTGACACATTTATCAGAGATGTTTGACATTTATACTCTTTATGACGATTGAATGTAGAAAAAGATATCACAGGTGGCGATGAATTGTATTGTTTTTATTTGAAAATGAGGAAAGATGGCTGATAATTGCAGTCAGAAACTTATCGAACTTGTACGATGTCACCCGTAGGCCTATTTATATGATACACAGGATGAAAAGTATAAAAACACGAAACTTAGAGAAGAAATGTGGAGACAAATATCAGATTATCTGAAAATAAATAGGGCTATATTTTATTTTTGATGAGATTTAATAGTATTGATTAAACATTTGAAATAATGTATCTATATGTCTTAACAGTTTACGTAATTTTAATCAGAATATAGCAAAGAATTCTCTATCATATCATGAATGGCAGAAAAAAAACTGTGGTCCATTGAACCTGAAATAACGCCTAAACGTATTATCATTCAAATCGAAACCAGTGTCCAAAACGTGCTCTTATTTTCGTAAGATACAATGTGATTTTCAGATATTTCAGGCTTTAATTTTAGGCCTGCTTCTTCTTTTCATGAACATAATATGTTCATGTAACTCCATTTCCTCATCATCTGAATACTCAGATTCAACATAGCGTTCGTACGTAATTTGTTAAGTACGACAATATACTTACAGGTTATATATTTAAGTACGACAGTATACGTAAATACATAACCTATAATATTTCCCCCAACGAGTGATTACTATACTCAGCAAAATGCTTTCTGCGTGAGGATAGTGCATAGATGATCACAGCGAGATGTGATCAGTGATAGCGAGAACTCGCCAAGTGTGTGGAGGGAGGCTCTTCGGCTCTTTCTCGCAACACATTTCTCGCTGGCGAAAACTCTGCAAGTGTGTTACAGGCCTTACTTCCATATTTTTGTTATATTTATTTGGCACATATTAATTAGTTGCTAATATTCGCGAAATTTGAGTTCATCCATTTTCCTTCTGCCATCCCACTAGTAATTTACAAGCCATTTGCTGTTGAAGGACTTAATCCCTATTCATTTTAGATGCTGGCATTTTGCCTTGCATAGCACAGATTCTGGAGAGTTACAGATGTTTATTCTATAGAGGTGGCTGCTAGACAGTCATGATCAGTGCTAGTCGAAGTAAGGCAACTGCACTGTCCCTTGGAAAATCTAGGATGTAATTTTTATCGTTCAGCAGTATCTTTCTGAATTTGTTAGGATATTTTTGTTGACATTCTTGTGTCAGTTATGCTTAGTGTTTTATGTCTAATGTTTAAGCTGCCGCAGTGGTCCAGTGGCTAGAGTGCTAGACTCATAATCCTTTGGACGTGGGTTCGATCCCGGCATACCCCCGATTTATGGCTTGTGTTGGGCAAGCACATGGACCTCTATTTCTCCTATGGCATCCCAACAAATCTTCATTGTCACCTCACCTCACCTCACCTCACCTCACCTCACCTCACCTCACCTCACCTCACCTCACCTCACCTCACCTCACCTCACCTCACTTCACCTCACCTCGGGTGTAGCATAGACCAACCTTCCGTGGTGCACCCTTGTCAATGACTGTCAGTAAATTGATCTACCAAAACTGGCTTCATATGTGTGAATGACGAACAGTCAAGTATCCGCCATTAGCAGCAAAAATATTGCTCTGTTTTATGTTGATCTTCCCCCATTTTAATCAAAAGGTCAGTTCCCTTCACTTCCACAGTGGGATGAGATCCATTGAAATTATATTTATATGGCAACATAGTACTAATACTTGAGTCAAAGATGGTGTGTTGTGAAGCAATCAGTTTGTACAGAGTGTTAATGGTTGAAAACTGACAATGTAATGTGGTTAAGAAAATGTGCTGATTATATATACAGTGAAACCTCTCATTTACGGACATCGAAGGGACGTAACAATCTGTCCACATCTGGGAGGTGTCCGTTATTGGGAGGGAGACTCCCCAATCTAACAGTAAATTTATAATATGCATTATATACTATGGCCTACTGTTATCGAGACATCCAGTATTTTTCAATCTTAGTGTGTGTTAAAAAGAAAAGAGGCATTATTTCAAAAGTTCTTATAATTGTGATATTTTTGAGATGGTGGGTAAGTTTTACATTGTTATTCCTCCTTAAGGGGTTAGGTACAGCCTAAAACTTAAAAAAAGTCGAATTTTCAAAATATTTTTTGTTTAATGCACAAATTATTCCAGTATATTTTACTGAAAGACCAGCCTCATGGTCTAGTGGTCAGAGCTTCTGGCTATAGTTCATGAGGTCCTGGGTTCGATTCCCAGTTAGAGCACAGGAATTTTTCCTTAAAGGGGATTATTCCTGTGTTCGTCCATGGTCTGGAATTTAGGTTAAGTTTAGATTTAAGACTCTCCTGGCACCACATTATCATAATCATCCTAACACATCATCGGGGTAATGTAACTCCGCCTTCCAGGCGCCCCAACCTTAGAAGTGGATTACAACTAAGCCACGGCCAGGAGAGAAGACCAGAAATGTCGAAAGACAACCTGGTGGCATTGGATTAAAAAAAATAATATTTTATTTTTTGTGGTTTTATAGTATTTTAATTTCTTTTGTACAGACTGTAAAATTTTTCCTTTGTCAGAAAAGAGCCAATTGTTGATCCATAGGTTTGTAAAATGAGACTTTACTGAAGCAAAAGCATTGGATAGAGATATCACTTGAAGAGGTCTTGGTTGCAAATATGTTGCCTGTTTTGCAATATTATCGGCTTTCTCGTTTCCAGGTATACCACAATGACTAGGTAAAATGAATATAATGAACACTGATCAAAATACCTCTCATTTCTCGTGAAAAACAACAACTGAATAGACTATAGTGGACTTTATGTTGTCAGCAAACAGCTGGATACATTAAGAAGGTTGATTAATAGTATTTTAATTTCGTGGATTATATCTGGAATTTTGTTGCTAGATAGTATGAAAATGTTATAATTTGAAGTACTGATTTTAAGTAATTTAAATAAAATCACTGCTTTATTAAAATAGTTTTTCTGCTGCATTAACTGTATTAATGTAATGTTCATTGCCTCAAGCTCTCCATTGTAATGTGTTGACTGTATGGCAAATGTTACATGATCTCAGATAACGAAATATCATTTCAGTGGATCTTATCCCACTGTGGAATTGAAGGACTCAGTAAAGCTGACTTTATGATAAAAAGGAGACCAACATAAAATGTCGTCTATATTACAGCAAACAAAATTTAAGTCATTTTGGATATGTTACGACAACTTGGAAACACTGCAAATGACCATATGACTAATCGCACTTTGGTTTTCTTCTGACTGCATGTAGCACTTCAACATATCCTTTAACACATAGGAAGAACTTGCCTACGACCAATCACTTGAAATGAAAACAGATTGAAAGTTGGGCATAGGGTGATTTTGGGAAGTAATTAATACTAAGATTTTCACTTCAGTGAATTATTTATTTATACTTACGTGTATTATCTTTTTGACAGCGGGTGAATGGTGCCATGGAAACAAATGCTCCGGGATATAATATTGGGATCCTAGATATCTACGGGTTTGAAATCTTCGAAAGGAATGGCTTTGAACAGTTCTGCATCAACTTCGTCAATGAGAAGCTGCAGCAGATCTTCATCGAACTCACCCTGAAGGCGGAACAGGTAGGATTTGATTCTTCAGTTACGTTTATTTATGTATTTTAACTTCGTAAATGTTTTCACAAGCCTTTTAAGCATCAACTGACATTATTCCATCGATTTTTTTGTCCATACATGTTGTTGTAGAAACTTGGAATATATTTACATAGAATTATAATGTGTTATAAAATAATTAATCATTTCGGTTATTCTGATCTTCGGTTTAATTACAATTACACATAATTCAACCAATTATTGACCGTTTAGTAAGTTTTTCAGGTATTGTGCATCATTGTTAAGTGTGCGAAGTACGATATTGTGCATATGAATTGTTAATAAACGTGTCTTTGAAGAAATAATATCCGCATTTTAAATGATTAGGCAGGAAATTGAAGGTTAAGATTTTAGTTCTTATAAAAGTAATTGTTAATTATATTATATTATGTTATAATGTGTTTAGTCAAACCATCACTAGCACTTTTAAAGTGCAAGTGCTGAGAGAATCATCACTTTTAGGCCCCACTTGTTTTAAATTTCAATCCAAGTGCAAAAATCTCTCAAAAGCAGCTTTCTGACTTGGTAAAAATTTTGCATCTACTCTTTCTTTGGTTTTTGAAACCCCGATTTAAACTTGCGAGATTAGTTTCTTTCTCTAGACATTTTAGAAGCACTAGCACGAACATGCATTTCGTTTTACAAAAATACCTCTTTTATTAAAGCACACACACCGTGAACAAATATAATTATTGTACTTACAATTAGAACAAAGTCGTCTTATTTTTGTTGATGTCACAGCTTGAAGAGGAAGAAGATGTAAATAATTATATCTGGTATTAGGAGCATAAAGAAAATATGGATTTCGAAGAAATTAATGACATAAAAGATGTTGTTTTCATTGTTGCAATACTTCTACTTTTGGGTAACGAAGTTGATTTCTTGCTGCATTGTTATTTCCTTAATACTGACTTCTAAATATAAATATGAATGAATATATATAGAATATTTTAATGTCATCAATACACTTACAAGTTATGGTGTACCCACACATTTCTGTATATTGGTCACACCATAACTAGATTTATATCGTCATCATCATCATCATCATCATCATCATCATCATCATCATCGTCATCATCGTCATCATCATGATTGTATCATCATTAATTGATATTTGATTATCATTATTAGCTATTATTAAAAATATCTCAAACTAGAAGTTTTACTTGCATTACCTTCATAATTGATTAGAATAACCATTTTTATCTGGCCTGTCTCTGTTACCTATATTAGTTCCCTTTCAATCTTAACTAATGTTCCTTTTCTGTAATTTGTTTCTAGTATCTTATCCATTTTATATCCATTTTCTTCACTGTAGTACAATGTACTACACTACAACTTGTTTTAAGTTGTTTTTGCACACTTCAGACACACTTAACCACACTATTGCCTTCTGTTAATAAAAATCTTGACAGTTCTCACTGGAAAATAATTTATTACAGTTCTTCCTTCCTATCACTAATACCGTATTTATTCCGGTAATAGGCACTGTCACATTATATGTGCACTCCAATTTTTTACTAATATGTAAGGAAAAAAATTCTATTTCTTCTTCTTCTTCTTCTTCTTCTTCAGCTACAGGGATTAGGCCTATTGGCCTGTTCCGTCCTCAAGGCTTAAATCATCTGTCCATCTTATTTTTGGTCTTCCGACATTTCTATATTCTGTTGGTGCATAATCCATAATTTGTTTCGGTAATCTGTCATTAGTCATTCTTGTAATATGTTGGTACCAATTTGTTTTTGATTTTTAATCTTTTCTTCTAAATTAAAAATATTTAATAATTGTCGGATATTTTCGTTTCTTTGATGATCCAATAAAGTATAACCGGCAACACCTCGTAGGAACTTCATTTCACTTACTTGAATTTTTCTTTTTGTTGCGCGGTTTAATGACCAGTTTTCTGAGCCGTAAGTTAATAATGAAACTGCTAGGGTTTTGTAAAATTTTATTGTGTTGAGCACTGTGTTTTATTTCTTAAAATTCTTCTTATTGTTCCACACATCTGTTGGAATTTGCTCAACTTACTGTTCATATCCTGTTCACCCAAATAAGATATATTGCAGCCTAAGTAGTTAAAAGAAGATATCTGTTCTACAGTTCCTTGATTAATAACTATTTTACATCGCCTATGGTTAAACCCTCTGAAAGCCATTGTTTTAGTTTTGTTATTAGAAATTTTTAGGTTATATCCTTCTGTTATTAGCTGGAGCTGGTAAGTTGCCATTTGTAGATCATCCTCAGATTCTGCGATCAATATTTGATCATCGGCAAAAAGCATTGTATTTAATACAGTTGTTCCTAAATTTATACCAAATGATATTTTATTCTATCATTCTTCTATGGCTTTATTGAGGTATACCTATATTAAATAATGTTGGAGATAGCGGGCAACCTTGCTTCACACCTTGGTTTACTATTACTGAGTTGCTTATCTGATTACCTACTCTTATCAATATTTTTGTCTCATATAAGCTTTTTATGATATTTACCAAATGTTTGGGATATCCTTCTTCATACAATATTTTCCATAATTTGTTCCTTAAGACCTTATCAAAGGCTTTTTCATAATCTATGAACAATATATATGTTGGGAGATTAAATTCCCATCTATTTAATGTATGCATTTCATTTTCAGTTGCTACCTTCACAAAATATGTCTAGTTTTTGCTTTATTTGTGAGATTCAGTTTTAGGTTATAGTATGCTAAATTTTTTTTTCATTTCATATATTATGCTCTTTACATTATTATTGTTCGTAAGTGTTCAATATATCAATGCTCTCGAAGTCGTACAATCGATCATTTTCAGTATTACTTGAATGTCCGATGTCAAAACCAGCTGTGATTATCACGTGGAATGTCAGGTAGTAATAATTTTTCCTGTAAAATGTTTTCCTTGCATGTAATACACACCCTGAATTTTTAATAAAAAAATTATGGAAAAAAAAAAGTGTCTATTAAAGGAGTAAATACAGTATTAATGATATTATTTCGGATAGGATCTTATCACATAAACTTTTTTATCACTCTTTGTAACACACTTCCGAGCTTTGATTGGTATATCTGCTATCTCTTTTCTCCACCTATGCTTGTAACAGTCCTTTATATTAGTCTTAGTATTCTGTCATATTTGTCAATGACTATCTTACTAATCACACCAATCGTTCTTTTTTCACCATTTTAATCCGTTAATAAATCCCCTCTAGACTCCTAAACATAGAAAATATTGAGAATTATTTTGATATAGTCTGAAGTACAGATTTTTTTATTATTATAAGTTGTAAAATGATTAACATGAACAAATACTCTAACCTGCTTTGAAAATTATGTGTTATGGTAATACATGGGTTGGATAAAAAGTAATGGCAACAGTTCGATATTTCTGACATGGCTTTATTCACAGGGGTACAACATTTACGTACCTTCTATGTAGTCGTCCCCTTTATTTATCACCTTTTGCCAAATGTTTGGAAGGCGTCATACACCATCAGTGCGTCCATCTTTGTTGATGTTCCGTATTGGCCGCCCTAAAGCACAGATAAGTTCATCTCTGGTATTGTACCGGGTCCCTCGCAGTGGTTCTTTCACTTTGGTGAAAATATCGTAATCGCATGGATCATATCGGGTGAGTACGGTGGATGTTCCAGTAGTCCGCGTTTTCCGTCTGCCTTGGAGGTACAGCATGGTGCAGTATTACCCCATCAAT